>JAWDJD010000008.1:46755000-47260000 GCA_035047305.1 Bradypodion pumilum | reverse complement strand
AGAGGGCTAAAGATTGACTGCAGCGTCTCTACATGGCAAAGATGGGGTGGGGGGGTGGGGTGGGGGGGTGCCTACCGGCTGACACAGCCTGTTCCCCCATCCTATGGGGGAAATGGTTGACCTTTGGGAACCATGGTGACACCCCAGGAGGAAAAGGGGTGCAGAGACCCAGGTTCAAATCACGGCTTGACACAGCTGAGAAAATCCATGGAGAGTGATGTAGCAGTTAGAAAGGCACCCCTGAACACCTCCCACACCTCTGCCAAAGCCCCCTTAGGATCGCTCTGCCCCCTTCAGAACCAGCCTGGCAGCACCGAGCAAGGGTCATGACCCTCGGCTCCTGAGGTGCTCCGCTCTGGGAAGGAAGAGGAGGATTCCTCTAGTGGTGTTTGTGTGGAGGGTGCGTGAGAGAGAAAGCATGTGCCTTTCTCATCCTTGCAGTGAAGTTGCTATTTCTGGCCTGTCTACACCCTCCTTCACAGACCCTCAAAGGTCACCACCTTCCCCTCCCACCCCTTCTGCGAGACACTCACCATACAAATATCCCCAGAAGCAGCAGGAAGGGGCAGGGGAGCGCGTGCATACACACACACACACACACACACACACACACACACACTCACACACACTCACTCAGCTGGTGGCTGGAGAGGATCCCTTCCAGCCTGTGGCTTCCCTGTGTCTCTGCTCTGACTCATCTTCCCCAGAGGAACCCCCACCCCACCCCCGCCTTCTGAAGAGGCCAGAACCTTCTCTCCATGGGGGCCAGTGAGCACACTTTCCCCCACCCTCACCCCCAATACACAGACACAATAACATTCCAGGGGTCCCAATTCCCAGTGTAAGTGGAGGAAGCAGCGGCAAGAAGCTGGCTTGTGTGAGGGGGGAGGGGGGCAGGCATGGACTTTCCAGAACAGCAACACAGGTCAGCCAGCCAGGAGGAAAGGCCAGCCGCCTCCCCATGCCCAGACTCTGGGGCCTCTCACTCTGCCTCTTTGCTTCTTCTCAAGGGAGGTGCTGGAGGTGAAGGTCATGCGCCCAGAGTCCCTCCCTAGGCCAGGGCTGCTTGCTCTTCGTGCTGTAGGCGAGCAGTGGTTCCCAATGTGGGGCACATGCCCCACGGGGGACTTCAGTGCCCAGAAACCTAAGTCAGTCCATTGGCTGATCCATGCTTTGGGGAATTGACTTAGGCTTCTGTGAAGTGAAGTCCAAAAACCGAAGGTTGGGTAACACTGCTCTAGAGACTGACGTCTTCCTGGCTCATGCAAAAAGAGGCTTCCTGGGAACTCTTGCTCTGCTGGAAACTCTGAAAGACACCCCCTACCTCCACCCCCAGGAGGACTCAAAGGCCCTGGAGCTCCCACCCCTTGCCACCCCCGCCTTCCAGCCTCAGTTGAGGCATTCTTGATTCATGGCTGCTCTTCCACCATCCATCTTTCCAGTCAAGACGTCTTTATCTCTTCAGGAAACTTGACTCAGCTCTGCCTCATGCTCTTAATTCCTGGGGCTCAAAGCCACCCAGTCTAGGATGTCTTTGCTCTGCTGACCTTTTTGCTGAGGAGGAGGAGGAGAAGGAGGAGGAGGAGGAGGAATTGCTCTGGCCTTTTCTTCCTGATGCCCAAGGAGGGCCTGAGAGCCTCTGGTTAAGAGCAGGGGGCAGAGTCTGGCAGCCAAGTACCCCTTGGGCAATGTGAAGGGTCTTGAGCTCTGTGTAGTCTTTCATTCCGGATGGGTCTCCACTCTGGAGAACCAACCAGTTTAGCCATGAGAAGGTCTAACCCTCCAGATAGGGCCAAAGGACCGACCTATCACCCCCAGCCAGTCTCAATGTTAGCCTTCCCGGCTGGTGGGAAGGTAGGAGATCTAGTCCAACATGTCCTGAGGAGGGCAAGTGGTTGGGCACAGTACTGGGCCCTCCAGACAGGCTGACCAAGAAGGAGGAGGAGAAGGAGAAGAAGAAGAAGAGGCCACCTGCTTCCAGGGGAGCTGCCAGGGCAGCCAGGAGTCATCGGTGGCTATCAGCCCAGCCAGACAATCCCCGGCACTCACCCCCACCCCAGACAACCTCTATAATAGCCTGAGTCATTCTGAGCCCTTTGCTCACCATGTCAGCTGAGGGGGCCCTGCCTCGCCTCGCCCCATCCCACCCTGCCACTCCCCACCTCCTGCACTCTGACTGCAAAACATCCCTGCTGCCTTCCTGACTGTGCTCTTGCCTCCTCACTTCCTGGCTCTTCCAGATGTTTCCGCAGAGGGCCAGAAGTTTGCAAAGGCCAGAGGGAGTTGTGTCAGCAAAGATCAGGCAACTGCCCAGACAGAAGGGTGTGTGTATGCTGGCTGGGCACGTGAGTTTCCGACAGCATGGCCGCCCCAGACAGAGAAGGGTGAGGGCCCTTCCCCTTGAACGCCAGATGAGGCTTTCTGCTGGAGCCTCTGAACCAGGGGCCCTGGGGCTTGGCATTAGCATCACCAAACACTCCTCTGAGACAACCCCCTCAGTCCACTCAGGGAGGGGCTTCCCACCCTGAAACGAGAGGGGGCGGGGGGGGCGACTCTATTGCTTCATAGCGAAGGGCTGCCTGCCCCATCCATGGGACACCCCTCGGACTCTGAAGAGCCGCAGGCGGGGGCTGGCCCGAGGGAGGGCCGGGGTACGGGGCGCTGGCTGGCCAAAAGAGGGGAGTCCCGTCCCACCCTCCCAGCATCTCTCCCCCTTCAGGCTTCCACAAGGCTCTCTGGATTTGGGGACCGCCTGCCCCGCCGCCCGCCCGCGCCCTCTCCCCCTTCAGACGTGAGTCATTGAGCCCGGAGACGCCTCCCCCCCCCTCCACTGTTTAGCTGGAGGCGAGGAAGGCCACTCATTCCCACCGGAGCCAGGAGCCCTGGGGGTGCGTCGCCGCCCCCGCTTTCCCCGGGCAAACTGGCGAGATCCGGGGGCGGCCCGGCGGGTTGAGATCCGCTACACGTGGAGCGAAAAGGGCCCGGGCCGAGCTCGCTCCCAGACAGCGCAGGCTCGGCCTCCTTACGAGGAACTCCTCGCACCGCCTGAGCCAGCCCCGGGCAGACCCACAGAGTGGGACCCCGGCCTCCGCCAGGGCAGGGGCGCGGCGACCCTGTTGGAGCGGGAGGCGCGGGCCCGCCCGCCCCGCCGAAAGGGCTGCGAAAGGGTTGTGCCTGCGGAGTCTCGGGACGGAGGATGGGAGTTAGGTGGTGAAGGTGGTGGGAGCGATTCTTCCAGCGCAGGTCCCCCCCCCCCCCCGCTCCCTCGGGTTGCTGGCGTTTTTCTCTCCGAGGGCGCGGCGGCGGCTTTCTGGGGCGCCCGAAGCAGCAGTCGAGAGGTGGGGGAGCAGACAGAGAGAGGGCCTCGCTCCTCGCGGCCTGCGTGCGTTGTCTCTCCTGCCCGTCCCGGAGAGCCGTCGAGCAGCAGACAGAGCGCCGCCGGGCACGGCATGCCTTCCCTCGGCGGCCAAGCCACGGGCAGCGCTGCTTGCCCATTAGGGAAGCGAAACCATTCCAACAGCCAGCCACACAGGGGTGGGGCGCGGTGGCCGGCTTGCGGGGAAACGAAACGTAGACCCCGCGGGCCCCGAGGGAAGGATCCCGCCCGCCCGCCGGCCCGCCCCAACCAGGAGGAGGAAGCCGGCCGGCGGGAGGGAGGGTGAAAGACCAAGAAGCCCTGCCCGCCAAGAAGCCCGCTCGGGGCGGACGGGGGTGCCCCGGAACCGCCATCAGTCTCAGGTTCTTCTGCCCAGGCTAGCCGCCCCCGGGCCCACAGGAGGTCGCTCAGGCGGGTGAAGGCAAAGTCCCACTGCACATGCCCAGAGGCACTCACTCGTCGTCTCTGGGCTGGACTCCCAGACCCAGACATGCACCCTCCCCTCCTCCTGGGGCTTCTTCGGAAGCCTCCGCTTCAAGGGCTAAGCGAGTCTGAGCCCGGCTTGGTTGCAGTACAGAAGGTGCCTCCAAGCCGGGAGTTCAAGCCTTGGAAGGCGGGGGGGGGGGGGGGAGAGAAGGGGACAGGGCAGCCTTGACGCTCTCACTCTGTTGCGTCCGGCCCTTATAAGCAATAGTCCAAGCAGCGATGAACAGAATAACAACAGGAGTTTATTGAACAGTCTTTCAGATAACACGTACAAGGCGCTCCAGACATTAGATGGCTACACTTATCCCATGTCAGGGCCACCATCAGAAATTTCTGGGCCCCGTACTGAGCAATCCTATTGCCCCCCCCCCCAAACACACACACACACACATTTTTCTCTCTCCTCGCATTGGGGCTGTGGTGGGGTGGTGGGGGTGGAATACACAATTTCCCAAAAGAAATCGATGGGAGGTTGTATCCAACTTTAGAGTTCAGTGCTCATGTCTGATTACAGCCAAAGAGCCAGTGGCCTTGATCCACAAAAGCTCACATTAAAATACAACAGTTAGTATTTAAGCCTTGCTTAAAAGCCAGTTGTATCCAACTTTAGAGTTCAGTGCTCATCTCTGATTGCAGCCAAAGAGCCAGCGCTGTCTGCATTCACAAATATTTCCATGGACATGTGGCAGGCATGACTAGACACCAGAGCGCACAGAACGCTATTTACGTTCCTAATAATGAGCTCCCGTCATCCCTCCCTGTGGTTTCCCCATGCCCCAGTGGCATGGAACGGCCCGCGCAGAGGCCACTTCGGGGGATCGCTCCTTGAGCCGTGGGCTCTGCGGGCAGAGAAATTTAGGGGGGTGGATAAATGATAGGGTTTGATTCACCCAATTTCCTGACCTGACCAGCGGATCTGCTGAGAGAGCGAATAGCTAACCCAGTTACCCATTAGAATAATCACTCATCTCCAAGCTCAACTTTACCCCGGGTGTAAACAGAGGCCATGTTTACCCCTGCCTAATCCCCAAACAATGGTGTTTTCCCCAGTCTGTGTTTGGCCAAGTTAATTAACTTCCCTCTGAGAGATTCCCAATTAACCCGAGCAAACAGGTGATGTGATTTCTGTCAGATGACTGTTTTTGCCACCGTTGCGCTTTTACTCCTATATATGATGATGCCTTTTTCCCAATAAACCACTGATCTTATCCTCCTCCATACTGCCTCGTATCGTTTCTTGATCAGTCTCCTCCGGGACCTCCGGCCCTCTGCGGCCCCGATTCCTACACCTCCCAGCAGTTCGAAAGCAAGAAATTGCAAGTAGATAAATAAGAATATCTACTAGCAATTTCTTGCTTTCGAACTGCTAGGTTGGCAAGAGCTGGGACTAGATGGGAGCTCATCATTACACACACACACACACACACACACACACACACACACACACACACACACACACACACACACACACACACACCATTCCCCCCACCCACAGAGAGAGAAAGAGGAAGAGAGGAGACTCAGCGGAAGGTGCAGCTTTGCCTGCACAACGAGGAGCTGAAGCCAGCCAGGCAGCCTCCATCCTTCCTGTGCTGGGGAGGGGGAGGGGGAGCCGCTGCTTCACCTACCCACTGCCCTGCCACCACCGCTTGCCCACAGCAGTGTGGCTAGGGGGAACTTGTCGGGTGCACTTCTTTAGACTCATCTGTATTTCCTTCCTGCGCAAGGCCTTAATTGGCAATGCCCCCCACACGCCTCGCTCACCTAGGGCCGAAGCCCGAAGGTGCGCAGGAGGAACGGAGGCTACAGCGGCACTTCAGGGCTCTCATGTGCCCCCTCCTTTCTTTCCTGGCTGCACAGCAATGCGAGTCCTCCCTCCCTCGGCCGAGGGGAACCTGAGGGGTCCCCCGAGGTCACCTGTCCCATGGCTGCTGCTACAGGAGGGTGCTTTGGACATACCCCATTTCCCACGGGAAATGGAGAGAGCGCACCGATGGAGACAGGATCAGGCCATCCATGCAGTCAGCCCCGGTGTGCGGTCTCTTCCGGACTGGGACTGGCGCACCTTGTGGTCAAGTTCTGGCAAGTTCCCCTAGCCATGCCCATGCTGCTCTGGGTCATGGTGGAGGCAGAGCCCTCTGGCGGTAGCAGGGCATGCGCAGTGGTGCCCCACGCCACGCTAAAAAAGTAAATATAAAAAATTTAAAATAAAAAAAATTTTTTAAAAAATTAACAGAGCGCTGTCGGGCCCCTGCCAGCTCCAGGCCTGGGACGGCAGTCCCCCTTGTCTCCCCCTGTCCCATGTAGCTGGTCCCTCGTGTTTCCTAATGTAGAGGTAGTGACTAAGCTACACCTTGATGTGAAAGCGTAAACGCTGGCTAACCTGTGAGGTAATGGGAAGTATAGATCCGGTCTGGGCCCACCTACCCTTGTTTACCCATGGGACTTATATAGTGTCTCCCCAGTGGTGACTCCTTGATACAATGTAGTAACCTGCTGGACAAGCATAACCAACCAATCATAACAGGATATATAAGTATTAAGCAATCAGGAACAGGATCCAAAGTTGTAACCAATCACAGAACTCTAATTAGCATAATGAGCACGCCCAGAGAGGGGGATTTCACGCCACTTTAGCTCCTAATTTGGATTGGAGGGGAAACCATCATTTTATCTTTGCAAGGCGTTGCCTGCGCAACTTGCAATTCTGCCTTACTACACAAACAACACACTCCCAGACCCATCGACCAACACACACCGTGGAGGGGAAGCTGATGGAGCAACCGGAGGGGGATGAAACTGCGGGGTGGGTGAGGGGGCCGAGGTCAGCCTCCCTCTCCCCATTAGCCCTGAACCCCACCACCACCACCACCCCGCCCCCTTTTGGCTTGCTTTGCAAAAGAATAAGAGGCTCCAGGCAGGGGCCTTCCTTGCTTCTGGAAAGATCCATCGCTGCTGCTGCTGCTGCCACAGCAGCCTTCCTCCCTGGGTGCTCTGACGCCCAGGCCTCCCCCTGCCAGGACCCCTGGGCTGGCTTCTCCTGCCTGGGATTGAGGGAGAGGCACCTAGTCTGTCTTTCCCCAAATGGCATCACTGAAGTTCCTGGCAACCACCAGCACAGCAGGTGTCGAGGCGTTGCCCGGGTCCTCAATGCCCCCCCCCCACTCAGCTGTTAACAGAGGGGCACAAGGGGGTCCCCTTCACTGCCTCCAATGGTGCTGAGGCCATCACACCTCCCTCAGCTGGTTGCCAAGGGTCTTGGCTGCCAGACTAGGCCAGGGGTGTTGGTGTTGGGGGGTAAGGAGTCTTTCATTTGGGCATCCCCTGAGCAGAGTCCCTCCAGCAAAAAACCTTTCAACCCAGACAACACCTTTGTGTGCTTCTAACATGATAAAGAAAAATGGAACCCATATGGGTAGCAAGTGTCCCCGTGTGGTCTTGCCAGCAAGGGGCCTCCGCACTGTGAAAGGGACATTTAAGGAGGGGTAACGGGGAAGAGACCCTACAAAATGCGGAGAGGGCAGCAAGAAGAGACTGGACAGTCCTGATGCCATCAGATGCCAATTAGTTTAGTTTAGTTTACTTTGTGATGTATAATATTTGTTGGTGGTGGGTTTTAATTTGTTGTGCATATTTCTGTTATTGGTTTCTCTGCTTGTTATCTGCGAGAACACCAGTGACATGGGAAGGATTCAAAAAAATGTTTTACTACCTACTCTGTGGGTGTGTTCTGGTGGGCGTGGCCAGGGGAAAAGCCCTGAATTGCACCCAAATTAGGGCTACTGAACTTTATTTCAAAAATTGGATGGGCAGAGGGGCCAGCCGGAATTTCTGCTACCGGTTCTGGCAAACTGGGGTGAACCTGCTGATGCCCACCACTGGATGATAACACCCAGATGGGTGGGATAGAAATCAAATAAATAAATGAATGAATGAATCCTCCGAAGCTGCCAAATATTTGTTTCTTCTGGACCTGCAAGAAGAGGCCTGGGAGCCCGGGGGAGGGGGGGGGAGGAAGACCGACTGGCAAGCTGCAGGGCTGCCAAGGCAGAGAAAGAGAAGAGCTGGAGCAGGAGTGGAGCAGGAAGCCTGGAGGAGACCCTCTCATCCTCACTTTTCTTATTTATTCATTCATTCAATTTGTATAGCCGCCCCAAACAACATGCGACTCTGGGCGGCGTACATAAAATCCCCAACATTTAAACTATAGAAACCCCTAAAAATTCCTAAAAACACTGAAAAACTGCCTCCCACCCACACCAATTAAAATTCTAATTAAAAACTTTTAAAAGCATGGGTGATCCTGCTCTAAATGAGCCAATGGGGGTGGGGGTGATCAACCTCCTCCACCTCCCCACACCTGCCCTGCCAGCCAGGTTTTCAGCTCTTTCCTGAAGGGCAGCAGCTCTGTCTGGAGAGGCAGTTCAACTGGCAGGAGGTTCCATAGAGCCGGAGCGGATACCGAAAAGACTCTTCTTCTAGTGCTAGAATTGCACCCGGTAACCAATGCAGCTCTCGTAGCAGGGGTGAGGCATGAGCACAACGTCCGCACCCCATCACTACACGGGCAGCTGCATTCTGAACCAGCTGCAGCCTCCGAATGGTCATCAAGGGCAGCCCCATGTAGAGTGCATTACAATAATCCAGTGCTTCCCTGTCCAGAGATCCAGGCAGAGCTGCCTTGGGTGCTGCTTACACTAGAGTAGCACTCCAATCGGTTTGATCCAGTTGTCCCTAATGAAGTGGACAGGCTCCTTGAAGCAGTGTGTGCCACTACATGCCCTTTGGATCCCTGTCCCACCTGGTTGGTGAAAGCAACGAAGGAGGTGACAGGAGGCTGGGTTGGGGCAATAATAAATGCACCTTTACAGGAGGGGGTGTTTCCTGCACCATTAAAAAATGCTTTGGTACGCCCCCTCCTGAAGAAAACATCCCTTGACCCAGCTGTCCTTACCAACTACATGCCAACTACTTTTCAGGGAAGGTATTGGAGAAGGTGGTGGCACGCCAGCTGCAGGGTGTCCTGGATGAAGTGGATTATCTGGACCCCTTTCAATCAGGATTCAGGCCCGGACATGGTACGGAGACGGCATTGGTAGCAATGATAGATGATCTCTGGTGGGAGCAGTCCGGCGGTCATCTGTCCATCCTTGCTCTCCTTGACTTCTCAGCGGCCTTTGATACTGTCAACCACGGTATCCTTCTGGAATGGCTCAAATGATTGGGGATCCAGGGCATTGTGTTGTCCTGGTTTTCCTCTTTTCTGGAGGGCTGGACCCAGTCGGTGTGGTTGGAGAGTGAGAGGTCCAGCCCAAGATAAGATAAGATAAGATAAGATAAATCTTTATTGTCATTGTCTCCTTGCAAGAACAACGAAATTTCTCGGTTGCTATATGTTGTTGTTGTTCAGTCGCACAGTCGATTCCGACCCTTTGCGACCCTATGGACCATCGTTCTCCAGGCGCCTCTGTCCTCCACCATCCCCCTCAGTCCTCCCAGTTTTGTGCCCATTGTGTCTACAATACCATCTATCCATCTCATCCTTGGCCTCCCCCTTCTTCTTTTGCCCTCCACCTTTCCCAACATCACGGCCTTCTCAAGTGAATCCTCCCTTCTCATTTGATGCCCAAAGTACTTTAGCCTCATCTTTACTATTTGACCTTCCAATGAGCAGTCAGTGTTGATTTCTTCTAAGATTGACCTATTTGTTCTCCTCGCTGTCCAAGGTACCCTCAAAACTCTCCTCCAACACCACATTTCAAAGGCATCTATTCTTCTGCGTTCAGCTTTCCTAATTGTCCAGCTCTCACATCCGTACATTACCACTGGGAATACCATTGCTTTGACTATTCTAATTTTTGTTTTCAAGGTGATGTCTCTGCTTTTCACTATGTTCCCCAGGTTTCTCATGGCTTGTCTCCCTAGAATCAGCCGCCTCTTTATTTCATGGCTGCAATCTCCATCTGCAGTGATCTTAGATCCTAAGAAAGTAAAATCTGTCACTGCTTCTACTTCTTCCCCGTCTATTTTCCAGGAACTGATCGGGCCTGTTGCCATTATCTTGGTTTTCTTGATATTGAGTCTCAAGCCAGCTTTTGCACTCTCTTCCTTCAAACCGATCAAGAGATTCTTTAGGTCTTCCTCACTTTCTGCCATTAGGGTGGTGTCGTCTGCATATCTCAGATTGTTGATGTTTCTCCCAGCAATTTTGATCCCATATTGTGATTCCTCCATCCCTGCATTGCGCATTATGTGCTCTGTGTATAAGTTGAATAAGCAGGGTGACAAAATGCAGCCTTGTCTTACTCCTTTTCCTATTCCAAACCACTCGGTCATTCCGTGTTCTGTCCTAACTGTTGCTTCTTGGTTCTATATATCAACTCGAATAAGGCATACCCCTTAATTTAAAACAGCTACAGAAACACCAATTAAGATAGTACCATACAGTACAATTTAAAAGTTTAAAAACTTCAAAACTTTAAAATTTCAAAATTTCAAAATTCTAAAATTCTAAATCCTAAAAGTTAATAAACTAAAAAAATTAAAATTTTAAAATAAGATAAGATGACTTCAGAGTTGTTATGTATGTATGTATGCATGTTCATTATACTGTAAAGGCAAGAATGTAACCACTCCAGATACAAACGATACCAGCTGTAAAGGAACGCGAGCAGACAGCCCATAGAGGGCAGCTGCGAGCGTTCAGCCTCACATGGTTCACATTGCTCAATCACGGACAGCCGCGGGAAAACCTTCCCCGCATTCAGCAGCAGAAGAAAGAGGCGTGCCTGGGCGAGGCCACGCCGGTAGCAGCCAATGAGCTACCGTGCTACAAGATTCAAATGTAGAGAGCTACTGTATATATTGAGATGTACCACCGCCATTACCTCATGCTTCACTGGAACCTCATGCAATAAACCTGTGTTAAACCAGCCTTTCGGTTGTCCGGTTGTCTTGGGTCCCATACACTAAATTGGCGACGAAGGTGGGATGTGGCTGCCCACGGGACCAAGACATGCGCCGGCTACGAGATCAAGAAGCCGGGAGACTTGGAGCTGTTTGAGATAGACTTCAACGCAGCGCTGGTGGAGCTCGAAGTCTCCGATGAGGCCAAAAAGAGGGCCATTTTCGTCCGCATGCTCGGACACGAGACCAAGAGGACCTTGGTGGACCTGATCGCGCCGAGGAAGGTGGGCGACCTCAAAGCTACAGAGCTCCTGGCGGCATTGCGCGCCCATCTCCGGCCAGCAATAGCGATGTTCCCCGCTCGGAGCGCGTTCTGGAGGCGAGTCCAGGCACCCGGGGAATCGGTCGAGGAGTTCGCCGCGGCCCTGCGGTTGGCCGCCGGCCCATGCAAGTGGGAGCTCCCCGACATCACCCTCCGGGACTGCCTGCTCTGCGGTCTGAGGGACACAGAGACTCAGCGTGCGCTGATGAAAAGGGAGCCGCCTCCCACGTGGCAACAAGTCCTCGACACGGCACAGGCCGCGGAGGCCACTACTGCCGGGGTGCACGAGCTTCAGGACTGGCGCCCGAAGCCCGCAAAGGCAGAGAGCTCGGTGCGCGCGGCCCGGCGAGTTTCGAACTCGTCTGCGGAGAGCGGCGACGACGAGGACGTCCGGAGGGTCCAGAGAGAGGGCCGGCGCTGCGACGGCTGCGGCGCCGCCCACGCCCGCGCCAAATGCCCGTTCCGCAAGGCCGAGTGCCACAACTGCGGCCGGCGCGGGCACATCGCCAAGGTCTGCCGGAGACGGCGCGAGGCCACCAGGAGTTCTCCAGACCGCTTGGCGAGGCAGGACCGCACCACGAGGCAGGACCGCACCACGAGGCAGGACCGCACCACGAGGCCAAAGGACGGCACCCGGACCACGAGGACGCGGGACGGAGTAGGGCGCATCTCCGACGACAGCGAGGACGACGCGCCGGTTTGCAGCGTTTCCACGGAGCACCCCCGTTACTTCGTTGAGGTAGTAATACAAGGGGCCCCTGTTAGAATGGAGGTGGACTCGGGTTCTTCATACTCCATTATTTCCCAGGGGGAGTTCATGAAAATCGCCCCCCGCATGCGGCCCAAGCTCAAGGCGTTGAGGGCCACACTGAAGGACGTGCAAGGGAACCGCATCCCAGTGTTGGGGGTTGGGAAGTTCCGGGTCCAGTTTAAAAAGCACGCCGCAACGCTTCCCCTAGTCGTCCTCAAGGGAGGTAAATGCAGCCTCCTCGGGACTCAATGGTTCCAGCCCCTGGGGTTGTTCATTGGGGGGGTACACGCCGTGGAAGCACACGCCGCCGGGACTGATCCAATACAGAGCGTGTGCGACGCGCACCCCGAGGTTTTTAAAAAGGGGCTCGGGAAATTCAAGGGCCCCCCAGTGACTTTCGACCTGGACCCTGGAGTACGTCCAATCAGACTTAAACCGCGCAGAGTGCCCTTCGCACTAAAGGACAAAATAGAGGCGGAGTTGGACAAATTAGTGGGCCAGGGGATTCTTGTTCCTGTTGATTCTGCGGAGTGGGAAACTCCAATTGTAACAGCGCTCAAGGCCAACGGGGAGGTCCGCATATGCGCTGATTACAAGTGCACCATCAATAAGGCGATCCGCCCTAATGCGTATCCGGTGCCGGTAGTCAGCCACTTGTTGGCCAGGTTACACGGGGGGAGGTGTTTCGCTAAACTCGACCTGGCCCAAGCCTACCAGCAACTCCCGGTGACCCCCGCCGCAGCTGCTGCGCAGACCATAGTCACCCACAAAGGGGCGTTCCAGGTATCGCGCCTACAATTCGGCGTGAATTCGGCGCCCGGGATCTTCCAGTCACTTGTGGAACGCCTCCTGAAGGGGTTAGAGGGGGTGTTACCCTACTTTGATGACGTATTGATTACAGGGGGGAGCCGGGCCGAATTAGCAACTAGGTTGGGAAAGGTCCTGACAATATTCGAAAAGGCGGGGTTGCGGTTGCGGAAAGACAAATGCGTCTTCTTCGCTACAGAGGTTGAGTTCCTAGGGTTCCGTGTCACTCCCGAGGGAATAAGGCCAGCCCAATCCAAGGTAGCCGCCATCAAGAAGGCCCCTCGCCCCACATCCAAGCCCGAGTTGCAGTCGTTCCTCGGACTGCTCAACTTCTACCACTCCTTCCTCCCGCGGAAGGCAGCCGTGGCAGAACCGCTACACAAATTGTTAAAAAAGGACGAGGCATGGAAGTGGGGCGACGACCAGGAGAAGGCTTTCAATGACCTGAAGCGACTCCTGGCATCAGATGCCGTACTGACCCACTTCAATCCCAAACGCCCAGTGGTCCTGATATGCGATGCATCCCCGGTGGGGGTGGGGGCGGTGTTATGCCACGTGCTGGAGAACGGTAGGGAGGCCCCGATAGCGTTCTACTCTAGGTCCTTGTCCCAAGCAGAGAGGAACTATGCTCAGACAGACAGAGAAGCACTAGCAATAATTGCGGGGACCAAGAAATTTCATGATTTTGTGTACGGCCGCCCCTTCACCATAGTGACTGACCATAAGCCTTTGTTAGGCATTTTCACCGCAGATAAGCCCACACCCCAAATCCTGTCCCCGAGAATGCTCAGGTGGGCCATTTTTCTCAACGCGTATCAGCACGCGTTGGTATACCGGCCCGGGAGGGAGATCAGCCATGCCGACGCCCTGTCGAGGTCCCCCATTCCCCGGGATTGCTGCCACGTGGGCAAAGTAGAGAGGGACCATCAGGTCTTAATGATAGAGGTTTTAGACTCCCCTCCAGTAGTACCGGCCGACATCGCCAAAGCGACAGGCAAGGACAAAACGCTGGCCACAGTCTGCTCCTGGGTACAGAAAGGGTGGCCCGTGTCTTCCCCAGCAGCGGAATTCGACACGTTTTTCAAAAAGAAACTAGAGTTGTCCCTAGAGAGGGGTTGCCTCTTGTGGGGACAGCGGGTAGTAATCCCCACGCCTCTCCGGCCGAGGGTGCTTAAACTGCTGCACGTCAGCCACCCGGGGATCGTCCGCTCAAAGGCGCTGGCCCGCAGTTACTTTTGGTGGCCCCAGCTAGACGCCGACATCGAACACATGGTCGGCACTTGCGAAGCGTGCCAGAGCTCAAGGCCAGAAGAGGCTCGCTCGCCACCTAGGGAGTGGGACACGGCAAGGGGGCCCTGGTCCCGGGTACATGTAGACTTTGCTGGCCCATTCAGGGGGACGCTTTTCCTCCTCGTGGTGGACGCGTTCTCCAAGTGGTTGGAGGTCATTCCAGTCTCAAGCACCTCCTCGGCCACAACAATCAAACAGTTAAGGAGGGTCTTCTCCACGTTCGGTTTACCCGACACCCTCGTCAGCGATAACGCCAGCTGTTTCACGTCCGCCGAGTTCGGGGCATTCATGGAGCGAAACGCCATTCGGCACGTCACCTCTGCCCCCTTTCACCCGGCCACCAACGGCCAAGTAGAGCGCCTCGTGCGCACCACGAAAGACGCGCTACTGCGCATGGGCCCTGGAGACCTCGACCTGAAATTGTGCCAATTCCTGCTAAGATACAGGGTCACCCCACTAGCGTCAGGGTATTCCCCCGCAGAGCTGTTGATGCGCAGGAAGCTGGCCACGGGAATCTCCAAGCTAGACCCCACGAGAGTAGAGGACAAAGGGCGGAACATAGGGGTGGAACCCACAAAGAGTTTCAGCGTAGGCGCCCCGGTGCATTGCAGGAACTACGCCAGCGCGGGGCCAGCCTGGGTGCCGGGCACCGTAGTAGAACAAACCGGCCCCGTCTCATACCGCGTAGAAACCAGTACAGGCTTCCTGTGGAGGCGACACGTGGACCAACTCAGGCGCAGGGTCCCCGGAGAGCAGGACGGAGACGAGAATAGCACGAATCAGCGTTAGGGTACTCCCCCACCCGCTTAACCCAAGGGGGAGGAAAAGGGGAGCATGGGTCCCCACCAAGGGGGGAGGAAAGGGAATCGATCCACAGAAATCTTTTGCGGGAGTCCCCGAAGAAATGGAAGAGCCCCGACCACACACATACCCCGCGGGAGTTTCCCCGAAACACAGATGCCCATAGAAGTTTAGACGTTGATTTACAGTACCAGGGGGAGTTAGCGGAGTGGTCCCCCACCCGTCCTAGCGAAAAGAGGGGTTTCAGTTCAGCCCCTGGTACCTCCAGTCCCAGTAGCCCCTGTGAGTTAGAATGCGATATAGCGCCACTTTCCCGGAGACCGACACCCCCAAGACGGGAGGCATCAGCGAGTCCGCCCACCACAGTCTCAAGGTCCCCCGAGCAGGGATCAGAAGGTAGCCGAACCACAAGGGCGACCTCATCGGTTCCGCGGTTCACAATAGGTGGGTCCCCGGGGTCAGAGAGCAACAGGCAGGGGTTCACCTCCCAACTATTCATTCCCTTCCCATCCCCGGGCGCGAGGCAGGCACGGATGCCCCACGGAGCCACTAACGAATCCCCGTTTCCCGTTGCAGGACAAGCACCCGCGGAGTCAGGGATCACAGGCTCTCCAGTACTAGGTCAGACGCAAGCGCGTCCCAAGCGCACGTGCGGCAAGCCACAATGGTTGCGGGACTTCGTCCCATCCTAGGGGGGAGGGATGTTATGTATGTATGTATGCATGTTCATTATACTGTAAAGGCAAGAATGTAACCACTCCAGATACAAACGATACCAGCTGTAAAGGAACGCGAGCAGACAGCCCATAGAGGGCAGCTGCGAGCGTTCAGCCTCACATGGTTCACATTGCTCAATCACGGACAGCCGCGGGAAAACCTTCCCCGCATTCAGCAGCAGAAGAAAGAGGCGTGCCTGGGCGAGGCCACGCCGGTAGCAGCCAATGAGCTACCGTGCTACAAGATTCAAATGTAGAGAGCTACTGTATATATTGAGATGTACCACCGCCATTACCTCATGCTTCACTGGAACCTCATGCAATAAACCTGTGTTAAACCAGCCTTTCGGTTGTCCGGTTGTCTTGGGTCCCATACACTAAAAGAGTCCAGCGTTTCCATTTAAGGCCAAAATTGCTCTGGAGAAGAAACTGTTCTTGAGACAGCTCGCTTTTACCTTCATTGTTCGATATCTCCGTCCCGATGGCCATAGCTGTCAAGTATCCCTTATTGGCTGGGAAAACCCCTTATTTTACCCTATTTCCCGCTGTCATCCCTTATTAATTAGACTGCAATGCCCTATTGCCGCCATTGGAGGGCAGCACAGGATAAGCTTAGCTGTCAAGTATCCCTTATTTGCCAGGAAATTTCCCTTATTTCCAAATCCAAAACTTGACAGGTATGCCCGATGGCAGAAGCTCAAAGAAGCAGTGGCCAGGATGTGATGGGTCTCCTACTATATCTAATGCTTTTCTGTGGCACCTGATGGTGTAAATTTGTTCTAAAGTGGAGAGTGGACAGCCAATGATACTCTCCGCTGTTTTAATAATAGGCCCTTCCAATATGAGGTGCCTCAGGGCTCGGTGCTCTCTCCTCTCCTATTTAACATTTACATGAAGCCGCTGGGTGAGATCATCCGTTCCCACAGGGTGCAGTACCATCAGTACGTGGATGACACTCAGTTGCACATCTCGGCCCGTAGGGACCCCAGTGATGCTGTCAAAGTCCTATCCGGATGCCTGGAGGCTGTTGGGGTCTGGATGGGGGCCAACGGGTTACAACTGAATCCCAGCAAGACTGAGTGGCCACAGATAAGGAGCACTAGCCAAGGAGCTACCATCTTTGGTTCTGGATGGGGCTATTTTGCCCTAGACAGACCCGGTGCGCAACTTGGGGCTGCTGCTAGAAGAACAGGTGGCGGCTGTGGCCAACTTTGGGTGATTCGCCAGTTGCACCCGCTCCTGGACCGGGACTCCTTGCTCATGGTCACTCATGCTCTAGTCACCTCCAGACTAGATTATTGCAATGCGCTCCACATGGGGCTGCCCTTGGCGACCGTTTGGAGGCTGCCGCTGGTCCAGAATGCGGCTGCCTGGGTGGTGATGGGATGCGGACGATATGCCCGCGCCTCACCGCTACTTCGGGAGCTGCACTGGTTACCAGTTTGCCTCCGGGTGCAGTTCAAGGTGCTGGTTTTGACCTTTAAAGCTCTATATGGTAGTGGGCCAGGATACCTGAGAGGACCGCATCGCCCCAAGAGTGTCTGCCCACCCAGCTAGAGTGGACTGGAGGGGCTCCCTAGTTGTGCCTTCAGCTAGAGGGGCCCGCCTCTCTGGCACACGAAGGAGGGCCTTCTCTGTGTCCGCTCCGGCCCTCTGGAACCTCCTGCCAACAGAGTTAAGATTACAGACAGAACTGCTGCCCTTTAGAAAAGGCTTGAAAATCTGGCTGGCAGGGCAGGACTGTGGGGTCCTAATGGAAATACGGCCCCCGCCTGTTGGCTCACTCTAAGTTAGCAATCAAGAGCCCTTCTCTTTCTCTTTTTATGTATAAGGTGGGGTGGGGTGGGTGGGATAATTGGTTTTTTTGGTGTTTTTATATGTTTTTAAAGCTGATGTGAGCCGCCCTGTGTCAGGTTTGCCTGAGTGGGCGGTGTAGAAATGTGAATATTAAATTAATTATTAAATTAAATTAAAAACTCCTAGCTACCCAACTAACCCTCAAGCCACAGACACCCTCCCCATTAAGAACATAAGAACATAAGAACATAATAACAGCCTTGCTGGAACAGGCCACAGCCCATCCAGTCCAGCATTCTGTCTCACACAGTGGCTCACCATTTCCTTCAGGGTATTCCCAAGCAGATGCCTTCACCTGCTTAGGATTCCCTGGAAATGATATTGAGAGATATCCTGCCTATCTCTCCAAAACGGAGGTTGTCCTTAGGTAGCCATAATTATAGCCATTGATAGCCTTGTCCTCCATGAACTTGTCTAATCCTTTTTTAAAGCTGTCAAGACTGACAGCTGTCACCACTTCTTCTGGCAGGGAGTTCCATAGACCAGTAATCCTCTGGGTGAAAAAGTACTTTCTCTTATTTGTTTGAGAACTAGTACCCAAAAGTTTCATGGAGTGTCCCCTAGTTCTAGTATTATGCGATAGGGAAAACAGTTTTTCCTTATCTACTTTGTCCACACCGTGCATGATTTTATAAACTTCAATCAGGTCACCTCTTAGACGTCGTCGTTCAAGAGTGAAGAGGCCCAACCGTTGCAGCCTCAGATGGTAAGGAAGGTGTTCCAGTCCCCTAATCATTCTGGTTGCCCTCCTCTGCACTTTTTCCAGCTCCATAATATCCTTCTGGAGGTATGGCGACCAGAACTATACACAGTATTCCAGATGGGGCCTCACCATAGATTTATAAAGAGGCAAAATGACACTTGCTGACTTATTTTCTATACCCTTCCTAATGATCCCTAGCATTGAGTTTGCTTTTTTCACTGCTGAGGCACACTGGGTTGACACCTTCATTGAGTTGTCCACCAGGACACCAAGGTCCCTTTCCTGGTTTGTCGCAGAGAGTTCAGACCCCATCAGTTTATAAATGTAATTGGGGTTCTTTGCCCCAACATGCATCACTCTGCACTTACTAATGTTGAAACTCATTTGCCACTGTTTTGCCCACTCCCCCAGTGTCGAGAGATCCCTCTGGAGCTCCTCACAATCTCTCACAGTTTTCACTACCCTGTATAATTTAGTGTCGTCAGCAAATTTGGCTACCTTGCTTTTTACTCCTACCTCTAGATCATTTATGAAGAGGTTGAAAAGCAGGGGTCCCAGTACTGAACCTTGGGGAACCCCACTCTTTACTTCCCTCCACTTGGAGAAGTGTCCATTTAGTGCTACCCTCTGTTTCCTGTCCCTTAGCCAGTTGCTGATCCAGGACAAGACCTGTCCCTTTATTCCATGACTGGTAAGTTTATTCAAGAGCCTTTGGTGTGGGACCTTGTCAAAAGCCTTCTGAAAGTCCAGATAAACAATGTCAACTGGATCCCCCTTATCCACATGCTTGTTGACACTCTCAAAAAATTCCAACAGATTAGTGAGGCATGATTTGCCCTTGCAAAAGCCATGTTGGCTCTCCTTTAGCAGCGCCTTCTCTTCTATGTGCCTATTAATTCTATCTTTTAGGATGGTTTCCATCACTTTACCTGGGACACATGTCAAACTGACAGGTCGGTAATTTCCTGGATCACCCCTGGATCCTTTTTTGAAAATTGGTGTTACATTCGCTACCTTCCAGTCATCAGGCACAAAGCCTGATTTGAGGGAAAGATTATATATTTTGGCTAGGAGATCAGCAATTTCATCTTTAAGTTCCCTGAGAACTCGTGGATGGATGCCATCTGGTCCTGGTGATTTGTTAGTGTTTAGTTTAACAAGACATGCAAGGACCTCCTCCCTGGTTATTTCTATCTGGCTTAATTCTTCGGTTTCCCTCCCTACGAAGATAGGCTCTGTTTTGGGCATGTGGCCTCTGTCTTCTGCAGTGAATACTGAAGCAAAGAATTCATTGAGTCTCTCTGCAATCTCTGTTTCCTCTTTAATAACCCCTTGCCTTCCATTGTCATCTAATGGTCCAATGGCCTTCCTAGTTGGGTTCTTACTTCTAATGTACTTAAAGAAATCTTTGTTATTTCTCTGAGTATTTTTAGCTATACGCTCCTCAAAGTCTTGCTTTGCTTTCCTGATTGTTGCCTTGCATTTGTTCTGCCAGAATTTATGTTTCTGCCTGCTGTCCTCATTCGGACAAGCCTTCCATCTTCTAAATGAGCTTTTCTTGCTCTTGATCACTTCCCGAACAGCTCCTGTAAGCCACATCGGAGTCCTCTTGGACCTGGCAGTGCCCTTTTTCCTTTTGGGTATGCATTCCAATTGGGCCTCTGTTATTGTTTTTGTAAACAGCCTCCATGCCTCTTGGAGTGTTTGGACTCTCTCAATTTTCCCTTTCAGCTTCTTTTTTACTAGTTTCCTCAACTTTGGGAAATTTCCTTTTTGAAAATTTAAGGTCTCTGTGTTAGATTTTATCAGTGACTTGCGGTCTATGATCAAGTTAAACATAATTGAGTTGTGGTCACTGTTCCCTATTGGATCAGTCACATTAACATCTTGCACCAGATCCTGAGTATTACTCAGGATCAAGTCAAGGATTCTTGTACCTCTAGTTGGGTCTTCAACCATCTGTCCCAGGGAACAATCATTTAGCATATCTAGGAACTTTATCTCTTTATCATGTGCTGAACAACAGTTCACCCAGTCTATGTGAGGGTAATTGAAGTCCCCCATTATAACCAGGCTTCCCTTCTTGGATGCCTCCTTTACAACATTCTCCAACTGCCTGTCTCCCTCAAGAGCTTGGGTCGGAGGCCGATAGTATATGCCTACTGTTAGACCATCCTTGTGGCCTGGTACTCTTACCCACAGAGCTTCTAATGGTGACTCCAAATCACCTAGATATTCCAATTCATACGATTTTATCACTTCTTTGACATACAAGGCTACACCACCTCCCGTTTGCCCCTTCCTATCCTTCCTGTACAGTTTGTAGCCTGGGATAACTGTATCCCATTGGTTATCATCCGTCCACCAGGTTTCAGTGATACCAATAATATCAATATTCTTATCTATTGCTAAGTATTCCAGTTCCCCTATTTTGTTCCGGAGGCTTCTGGCATTTGTATACAAGCATTTATATATGCTTTTCTGACACAGTCTTTTGTGTCCAGTTGCATTGTTAGACTGCCTCTTGCATCCTTCTGCTAGAATGCTAGTGACTAGCTCCTCGCTCTGCTCAGTAATTTTTGCATCCTCCTCACTACCCAAGTACACACTTTCCCGAACCGGATGCTGCCCAGCTCCTGTCGGCTTTCCCCCAGTTATCAGTTTAAAAGCTGCTCTGCAGCCTTTTTGATGTTGAGTGCCAGCAATCTGGTCCCTTCATGGTTCAAATGCAACCCATCCCTCCTGAACAGATTTGGCTTGTCCCAAAATGTTCTCCAGTTCCTGACAAATCTGAAACCTCCTCTCGAGCAAACCATTGCTCTCTAAGCAAGGAACTGTCGGAAGAGGATTCCGCTGGCCCAGACAGGGAGGAGCAGGCTGTGGCTGTGGCTGCCCTGCCCTTGAAAGGGGGGGGGGGAATCTCTGCAGAAGGAACCTATCTGGGTTTTGTATTGACCCAGACAAAGAAGAGGGGATCAGGGAACAGCCTTGCCAAGGGGCAAATCTTTACGGCTCACTTTGCAACGGGGTGAAGCAATAGGGCCACTTCCCACGGCCTCTCCCAGGACCACTGGGGGTCCCAGGCTCCTCTGTGAGTAACGGGGAGCAGGACTGAGAGGCAGATCCTGAAGAGGGGGCCCTGGGACCCTGACAGATGGCCAGGGGGAGGGGCAGAGGTGGGTGACCCACATGCCGAATGGGAGGCCGTGCTCCCTTCTTCTCCTGCCAGCTCCAAGGAAAGTCAGCCCACCCCCCACCCCTGCCCAGCCTGGGCACTGCTGGAGGACCTGTCAGGATCCACTGCTCTCTCAGTCTAGTCCTCACAAGCAGCATGCGACTCAGGGGCTCAGGTGGCTACCCACCAGGGAGAGTCGAGTCCCACAAGCTACTATGGCACATGGTCAGAGCTGAGAAACTGCAGAGGGGCCGACCTGGGGGTGGGGTGGGTTGAGAGGTCAGCTCTACCTTTACAAAGAAAAGCCAGGACTTCTGGGACAGACATTTAATGGCACACCCATTGAAGAGTTTGACAAGAGCAAGAAACATCGGCCCATGTTCCTAGCAGTAGTCACAGAGGACAGCAGACCTGATGGATGAGGAAGAGGGGCCAAAGGCTTCCTTGAGGGCAGCAGCCAGCCAGAGGGCAGCCTGACAGAACCAGGTGGCTTGGGAAATGGATGTGTGCATGTGTGTGTGTGCGTGCGCATGCCTGTGTGGGCAGGAGAGAGGGATGGGGACAACTCAAGTGGGATTGCTCAAGGACCCAGCAGGAAAGAGCAAGAAACACCCACCCACCCACCCCCAGCTTCAGCTTTGCTGCCTTTTGAAGGAGAGGCAAGAGGAGAGTCTGCCACAGATCCAAAGTGGCTTCAAGCCTTCCTCCTCCTCCCTCCTCCTGGATGGCAGGATGTGGGGCTGAGGCTGGGGAGGTCCACTCAGCCCCTTCCTAGGAGGTCATCTGGAGGACCGAGGCTGCCGGGCTTGCACCTGAAGGGAGGGAGGGAGGGAGGGAGGGAGGAAGAGAATAGACAATGAAGGAAAGGAAGAAGAGGATGAGGAATGCAGGCTTGTGAAGAATGGTCCCCCTCCCTTCCCCATCTGGATCTCTCCCTATTGGTGATCTCTGGTTCTGCTTCAGTTTGGCAAACCACTTTCCAAAACTCACACACATCTTGCTCCACTGGAAAGCAAAAAAATAAAATAAAAAAAGCGGGGGGGGGAGGGCTACTGGAGACTGCCTATGGTCCATTCAAGCTGTGTGCATGTGTGGGCAATGTGGCTGCCCCTGGGAGTCAGGGGAGACTTCCACCACCACCCACCCCACTCCATGAGCTGCCCAGGGAGGGAGCGCTCCCTCAGAGAGTTGAAGGAAGGAGCCACAGAAGGAGGGAGGGAGGGAGGGAGCAGACGTTTCGGGTCTCCTCTCTCCTGTTCATTCCCTCTGCTGGAGGAGCAACCACCCACCCAGCCCGTGCCCACCACCACCCCTGAGCCCCCTCCCCTAATACTGGCTTACCACAGCGAGAGCTAGGGCCACGGCCAGGGTGATGGCAAGGGGGAGGCCAATGCTCAGCCCCATCTTGCTGATGTGGAGGCCACATTGATCCCCCAGGAACCAGGAGGTGTCTGTGGCAGGGCAGCTGCAGGAGAGGAACAACCCGCACTGATGGTGGGAGGGGGATGTTTATCACTTTACAACTCCACACCCCCCCCCAACACACACACACACACAGCATTTTAATAGGAGATGGGAGGGCAGGGAGAATGGGGCGACCCATTTGGCCCTAGAGGCTGAAGTGGCTTCTGGGGGTGGGGGTGGGGTGAGGAAGAGCTCTTTATCCAGTTGGAGAAGCCAGAAGGGCTGGATGGCTCCCCACCCTCTGACCCACAGGATTTTGTCCCTTTGCAATCGCAAGGACAATGGAAGAACACACAGTCCCCCCCCCCTCTGAGCCAGGAGGACTGCCTGGTCCTCCACACCTGCCCCTTGAGGTCAGCTCAAGAGCCAGCCATTGCCTGGAGGGGCCAAGCCACCCAAAGACCAGGGAGTGGCTGGAGGGAGCCAAAGCCCAGCCTCAGGCCCTCCAGACAAGGAGGAGAAAAGGGGGGTGGGGATGGGGATTTCTCAGGCCTCCCCATTCTATATGAGCGGATGCTTACTAGCACTGGGGTCCAAGGAGGGACACCTGGCACTGCCCGTGCTTGCAGTCCAGCCTGGCCGGGTGGTCCTTGGCACACCGGGTGGCACACTCAAAGCCGTACTCTGTGGTGCGGCCAGAGAAGAAGGGGCTGAAGGCAACAGGGACGGATCCTCTGCAGATCTCTGGAGCCCAGCAGGAGGAAGCAGAGAGGTCGGTCAGCTGGGAGGGAGGGGGAAATGGGCAGCCAGTGGGGTGGGGTGGGGCGGGATGAAGAGTCCTCACCCAGAATGCCCACTCACCTTCCCCATTAACTCTGAAGTTGCCCCTTGAAGTTTCCATGGACGAAGCCTCAAAGCACAAAGAAGCTGAGGAAAGAGAGACCCAGGCCTGGATGCTATGAACAAGGAAGGGTTAAAAAAAATCCCCTTTGGGGGCTCCCAGGCAATTGTGGGGTGGGGTGGGGGGAAAGACCCAGGAGAAGAGCATCTCCTCCCTCTGTGCCCTCTCCGACTTTAGGCACCAATTGGCTCCTCCAGTCAAGAGACTCAAGGGGTCCGTCGTGGGTGGACGTACCCTTTGCTTCACCCATCAGCCTGCTTGGGAATTGTGGCCCTATTACGTGTCACAGAGAGTGGACGGAAGCTCACAAAGCTTGATGTGGATGGACAGAGGAAGATGCCCCACCTGGCCTCCCTTTTGCAGCCCTCGTTCTCGTGGCTGCTCTCGTCCCGGGCTCCCGGGCACCCTTCTGGTGGTCCTGTGGCCTGCCACGTTTTCCCTGGGAAATTCAGGGGTCCCTCAGCCCCATCTCCGCAGGGACTCACCCAAATCGGCCTGGCACCCTGGCTCCTGCCCCTGCACTGCCACCAAGAGCAACGATGCCAGCTGGGAGGACGCATTCTTCAGTTCTTCTCTGGTGCTGGCACTGAGGGGCAGCAGCAGCCGGACTTTGTGCTTTACTGTGATGCTGCCCGGCCTGCAGGATCAAAGCCAGAGGGGGTTGGTGGGGAGAGGGTCAGGAGGGGGACCCCTCTGACTCAGGGGACCCTCAAGGCCTTCTCCAAACCTGAAGAGCCCCCCCCTCTTGCTTGCCTTCAAAAAGGGGGGGGGCTTGGAGCCAGGGAACAAAGGAGGCAAGCGAGCACTCAGGAAGGAAGGAGGGAAATGGGCTTGTTGTTGGCCCCAGGGAAAGAAGGGGTGACTGGGGCACCAGAAAGGCCACCCACCCCCTTAAACAAGGCACCTCTTCCCCTGCAGCACCCTACCCCACCCCACCCCAGTTGCCCACCTTGGCAGGGTGGGAGGGATTCCCACTTCCCAAAGATGAGCTTGTAGTGGTTCATATGCTGTCAAGTGGCCTTTGGAACTCCCTGCCACTTGCAGCCCCGTGCAGCTCTTGCTAACCTTGAGTGCTTCCAGGTCTTTATGAGCCACCCTGAGTGACTTAACTCGAAGAAGGTGGGGAACTAAGTCAGGTTAACAAGGCTGCTGCTTCCCGTCACGCCGTCCAATACAACGAGGTGTTTTCGTGCTCCTTCCACCTCCCCCCCCCCAAGAGAATCTTGTCTTTTCAGGATGTGCCAAAAAGAGGACCGTCTCCGGTTCTGCTTTTCAAGATAATTCAAGCTTGGGCTGGGGGCTGGCTGTGTCTTCCTTCCAGGTGTTCGGGGCAGCCATCAAGTTCTCCTCCTGAACTCCATTTCACCTGAACCAACCTTCTGGGCTTCTGGGAATTGAAGTCCAAGAACACCTGGAGTGCTGAGGTTTGCCATCACAGCTCTAGGGTTATTTTCTACTCCTTTCCCACAGGCTCCAGCAATGCCTTTTGGCCTTTGGGCCTGACCATGTCTAGGAATCCAAACTTTTTCTCACTCACTGACGGCCCCTTTAATCGGTGTGTGTGTGTGCGCGTGCGCGCGCGCGTGCGTGCACATTAACCCCAGAATTGTTGGACATAACATGAGGGTCCCATGGGGCGTCCTCTGCCCCACGAGCCCCACCCACTGTGCCCTCTTTGCTTTCTCCCACCTTTGTGTCTCTTTTCCAAAGAAAGGCCACATCCACCCACCAGCTACAATGACTTGAGAGGGGCTTTTTGACCAGGCGAGAGAAGGTGATGGGTGCCATTGGAAAGATTTAGCCATACTATTTGCCTTGAAGAGTCCTTGCCCACGCATGGTTCCTCCCCATGAGATGGATGCAATAAAGCCGCCTGGCCCTCACCTCAGCCATACGATAGACACACCATGGTATCTAGGCTCCTTCTGGTACACCTTGTCCACCTAGGAGGCAAAACCCAGGGCCTGGGGTGAGGGTGGAGTGTTTCCACAGAGCCCCTGCAACTGCCAGCGCTTCCACTTTGGCTTGACAGGGCACCGGGCAAAACCCACCTAGCTCCGGCTGGCAGGGAGCCACTTTGGGCCTCTGCCAAAGGACGCGCCCAAGTCCCTCAGGGAGGGGTCCAGCAGGAGAGAACCCCCGGGCTTAGTTTCCAGAAGGTGCCAGAAGAGTGAGAGTTCTTCAAGTCCCAACCTGGCCTGGCTGGCATTGGAGGCCAGTGGCAACACAAGTGTTTGCTGACCGGGATGGGACTTTTGCCAAGCAATGGGTTCCAGCAGAAGCCTTCAGGGATGATGGATCCCCACAGTACTCACGGGTTGAGTTCAGCCCACTTAACAAAAACTGGTGTTTGTTCCCCACCTGAAGCTCTCACTTGCCTTGGTCAAATAGGCTTGTCCTGATGGCCAGAAATAGGAGGGAGAATGTAGCAGGTAGAGGCAGGGACAAGTGTGCAGCCTTCACCTGGGTTACAGGTGCTCACCACCAGAGGGCAGGAACACTCAAGAGGGATTTGGCAAGCACTCTTCTGTCAGATCTGCTTTGATTCAAATTCCTCATTGAGCAGATGGGGTTGGACTCGATGGCCTCACCCTAACTCAAGGATTCTGTGATTCTAGGACAGCTGGGGCCCTGCCTAGCCCTTCGTGGGAAGGCGCATGAGCCCCTAGAGCACCCATCCCTGCAACACTCAAATGCCACTGATGGGCCAAGAAGGATAAAGAATTGCATAGATGAAAGACAAACGTCACCTGGCCAAGTTGGCACGGTCAGGCTCCACCATTAAGATAAACTCTCAGATTGCCTGGAGAGATAAAGTGTTCTACATGGGGCTGCCCTTGACAACCATTCAGAGGCTACAGCTGGTCCAGAATGTGGCAGCCCGGGTGGTGATGGGGTGTGGGCGTTATGCCCATGCCTCATCACTGCTTCGGGAGCTGCACTGGTTGCCAGTTTGTCTCCGGGTACTGGTTTTGACCTTTAAAGCCCTATATGGTAGTGGGCCAGGATACCTAAGAGACTGCATCACCCTGAGGACGTCTGTCCATCCAACCAGAGCGGACCGGAGGGGCTCTCTAATTGTTTCATCAGCCAGAGGGGCTCGCCTCTCTGGCACAAGGAGGAGGGCCTTCTCCATCTTCGCACCGGCCCTCTTGACATACCTGTCAAGTTTTGGATTTGGAAATAAGGGAAATTTCCCAGCAAATACGGGTTACTTGACAGCTATGCTTATCCTGTGCTGCCCTCCAATGGCGGCAATAGGGCACTGCAGTCTAATTAATAAGGGATGATGGCGGGAAAGAGGGTAAAATAAGGGGTTTTCCTGGCCAATACGGGATACTTGACAGCTGAGCCTCTTGAACCTCCTGCCAAAGGAATTACGTCTCCAGACGGAATTGCTGCCTTTCAGAAAAGAACTCAAGACCTGGCTGGTGGGCCAAGTGTGGGGTGCAGGTGGAAGGGTAACCGCCATTGGGTGGCTGGTTTAAAAAGAGAATTCCTTCCCCCATGGTTCCTTCAGTCCCTGCACCCTTTTTTAGGGGGTGGGTAGTTTTTAAATAATTTTAACTTGTTTTTATTTAGGATTGTGAACTGCCCTGAGTTGGCCTCGACTGAGTGGGCAGTGTATAAATCTAACAATTAAATTAAAATTAAATTAAGTTCTTACATATATCAAAACCGATGGCCAGAAATATTTTACACACACACACTCACACACCAAACCTTCCTCCCTATGGCATCCATGCCAGCTGTTCAGCCCTTTCGGGTGTAACAGGAACAGCCTTGACTTCTTGCAAAGTCTTACCTGTTGCGTGAACTCCCACACAAAGTCCTTGTAACCTCCGGAAGAAGAGTTTGCAAGTTCCTCTGAGAAGTTCCGGTTGGTGACCTTGACCACCATGTTGACCCAGGCCTTGACCTCTGTCAAGAAAGCAGGCAGGATCGAGGGCTGGGTTGAATCACCCCAGCACTTTGAGGGGGGGGGGGACTCCTAGGAACTAAAGTGGGCATTACTGGCAGGAGGGGGAGCCCAAACCTTTGCAGGCAGGGGAAGACCTGGCATGCCGTGGCTACAGTGGGACGATGGCAGCACAGGGGAGGCCACCATGATGGGGAAGGATGGTGCAGGGCTGTGGCAGGGGATGGAGCCAGAACCCGGGCCCAACTTGCTGCCCAAGCTGGGGGGGGGGCTTTCCCGGGGTGTGTGTGTCTTCCTTCCAAAGACTAAGCAAGCCTATTCCCATCCAGGGTAGGTCTTGGAACGGCAGGCAGGCCAGAAGGCAACCCCAGGGGCTCCAGGGGACAGAGAAGTCACCCTTTGGGATGGATTGGAGCAGCTGGACATGTGGAATGCAAGCAGAAAATGGGGGAAATGGAAAGACCCCCCCCCAGCTCATTACAGCATGGATTCAGAATTAGACCCCCATGGCCGGCCCGTACCTGTGTTGACCTCAATGACGTTGACGACAAACTCACACCTGGGCCCCCAGAAGTAGCGTGGGCAATGGCAGGCCGTTGCAACCCAGACACCCCCATTCTGGCAGTCTCTGGTGTCCGAGAATTGGCAGGAGGGGCCCCAGTAGCCAGGAAGGCAAGCGCACTGGGCCCCATTGTAGAGGCCTCCGTTCTGGCAGGGGGCTGGGAGGAAGCAAAGCGTCGTCAGCCTCTCCAGTGGTGTGTTGGCCCACAGGAATACAGGGACTCATCCCAGTGTGCCCCTGCAACTGGCACCCCCCAGAGGCAGGCAGAGGTGATGGGAATGTATGAAATTTCTTTTTTTTCCCCCACCCATTAGGTGCCCCTATCACTTCCCTCCCAAGGTACCCAGCACACCTCTGAGCCCCTCCGGAGTGGAGGCAAAGTCAGCAGCAGAGCTGAAAGGCCAGAGGAAAGCCCCCCTTCCCAAACTCAACCCAACCCAACCCAAAGCAGCCAGGGGCAAATTTGGGCTAGCTGCAAATCCTTCTGACTTCTGCCCACCTGGTGAGGAGGAATCCGTGCCTGTGGTGTAGGTTGGGGGGGCTTCTGTGGGCGTGGGGTGTCCTTCTTTACAGTGGGGACCATAGTAAGGCTGGGGACAAATGCACTTCACTCCATCATAGCTGCCCCCATGGAGGCAGGCCAGAGCTGTGGAGACAAAATCTGGAGAGCCGAACTCTCAGGGCAAGGAGAGAAGGGAGCAGCTCCTCTCCCCAAAGCCCCCCCCCACTGGAGGGCTCCACTTTATGGCCCCTGGGCCCCCACCCTTCCACCCTCCAGACCTGTGCACTGTCTCCCTCCATACCTGCAGCCCTGCCCAGGAGGGAGAGGAGGAGGAGGAAGATCAGGCCAATGGGGACACTGCAGGGGCTGTAGGGCTCCATGGCCCCCAGGGCTTCTGCCACAGCTTAGTAGGGCCGCCTGGCTGCCTCGTTCTCACCATAGATCCTGCTGGACTCTGCCCCTTTCTTGGCACCTTGAGTCACGGAGGGAGGGGCGGCAGAGGGCAGCTTCAAAGCACATCCGGCGGGACTTTTATGGCCCTGGGACCATAAACCAGGGCCCCAGGGAGCGGTCGCCAAGCCAGGGCATCCCTCAGCAGCTGAGCAGTCGTGCACATGTTCCATGTATGGGGAGGCATTGGCCTCCTGCCACTCCCAAGCCCCCCCCCCCCCGGGGGGGAAGCTGAGGCACGAGGGTCCGGGAGACCCTTCCTTCAGATGGAAACCCCACAGTGGGACAGAACAAGATAGGGCCTGGCCAGATGGGGGCTGGAAGAGGAAGGTGGGGAACCTCCTTCCACAGCAGCAGCAGCAGCAGGAGGAGGAGGAGGAGGAGGACAGGTGTTCCAGGCGGTGTATCCCCAGAGATGCCAGCAGGGGGCAGCCTTCACTTGGAAGGGGCAGTGAGTCGAAGACTCCCCTGAGGAAAGGGGTCCTTGGAGGGAAGGCTGCCTTTGATGGGGGGCGTGCCCCCCCTCAACTAAGGGCAGGAAGGGGGGAGTTCTGTTGATCTTCGCCCTTCTTATTTTTTGGCTCTCCCTCTCCCTCCCCCCACAGTCTAGTGTCGCTTGGACCCCCCCCCCAGGCTCTCTGGGCCCCAGGCCACCAAGTTTTCAGCTGTGCCAGGGTGGCTGTCTTGGGTAGCTTCATGAGAAACATTGGGGCGGGGGGGGGGGTCAGAGGCAGATCCATGTATATATTTTCTCTCAGTAAATGTCAAGGAAGAGCAAGAGGACGGCGGCAATCAACGAGGACACCAGGTGCAAATCAGCTTCACTAATAATAATTTTGTGTCAGAAATTATTCTGGGTTGAAAGGATTTTTGCAGAAGAAACTCTTCTTGGGGAATGCCCAAATGAGGTTCCTTTCATGTCCCCAAGACCTGGGACAGAGATAGGTGCACAAACCATCATGCAGTACCCAGGTCTCAAACTGCCAACTTGCCAGCCTTCCAGCCCCTATTAGTTTCACTGACAGAGCAATTAGCCTTCCCAGGTTAACAAAGGGCTACTGGTCGACAATGAATGTGAACTTCCTTAGGTAGGCAAAACCTCTCTGGGGCTTTTTGGGGACGAGCGATTGGAGAAATGCTGTAACTCTGATTTGACTCAGGTGACCTTTTACCAGAGTCTGCAAGAGTGAGGGGGGTGAGATGGGGGACCCATGGGGGGAAAGGGCTGGGAGAATAGGTAGGGGCTTCTCTTCGTTCGTGTGTGCCTGCTTATGTTCACTTATTAAAAAACATTTTGAAATAAAAAATAAAAAAGCCATACTGTCTGTTTTCCATCTATCATACGGAGGGAGAAAGCCCAGCCCCTCCCAAGACCCCTCCTGGCAACAAGCAGGAAACTGAGGCACAGCCACAGCCTCTTTCCTCGTCATGAGTTTGACCAGGGCGAAGGCTCCTGGCATACCAGCTACCAAGCCCCCCCCCCCGCATCCTCCCCCCCCACCTCTGCCAACTGTCTCCTGGGCTACTGCCTTTCCTTCTGCCTGGGTCCAGCCTAGGCGGAAGCCCTTCTGGTTATCCTTTGTTCTCCTCTCTGGCAAGCCTGAGCTTGTTGGGTCCTTCACACCCCCAGGGCCTGGCCTGGCTCTCCCTCCCTCCCTCCCTCCCTTCCTGAGTCTCGGTGGTGGTGGTGGTGGTGGTGGCTGCCCGTGGGTGCTTTGCCTCTTCTTAGCTCAGTCTGACCTTTGCAGAATTTCCTACTCTTTTCTTTCCTGCTTGCAGTTGTGGCCTTCAGGGTTGTGTCCTGTGTGGGTTCCTAGGGCACTAAAGTAAGAACAAGAACAACAAGAACAATGATGACGACGCCCTAACCCAAACAGTCCACCCTGACCCTGCAGGATTCAGATGCTGGTTGGGCTTTTATGTTCTTGGTCAAACAGAGGCTTTGCCAGCTCTTGTTTAGGATGCCTGCAAAGTCCTTTCCAAAGAGCCCACAAACCGGCCTGTGTGAGGCGCTCCTGCCCTCCCTACCCCCTCCCTGCCTGCTTTTCTGGAATCCACATTTCCAAGCCTTCCCTAAGGAATGGGGTCCCGCCCCGCCCCCCGCCCCCCCCAGGCCACTGGGACTGCCTGAATGTCCCAACATGAGAAACTCCAATTAAAACGAAATGTCAACAATCCTTGGCAAAAAGCCTCTGGGACGGGCAAGCAGTCACTCCAGGGATCACAATCTACAGCCTGAATGGCAGGCATAAAACAGAAGCACCAACCGGAATCGGGTGGCTCCCTGCAGATGGACAGGTTTTATTTCTCAATTGCAGTGAATGGCAGGTGAATTGCAGGTAGAACACCTGGTCAAAGGGTGGGTGGGGGGAGGGAAGGGCTGTGAAAGATTATGGCAGAAGGATCTGGAACAAGGAAGGAAGTTCAGGCATTTGCTAATTACCCTGTCCAAGTGGCCACGTACAGAACAAATGGTGGGCCATAACTCCCATTTCCTGGCATTGCCCATAAAATGGGGAGAATGGCTTTTAAAATGAGGTTTTCCTTAAAATTTCCTGTTTAAGCCACAGAACGAAGAATTAAACTCTTGATGACTTCTTGCCCAACTGTTTGGAGTTTGAATCTGTTCTCAGGATGCCCCTGTTCCATGCACAGTGGTCACCTGGATGCCCAAGAGAAAGCCACAGAGGAGACAAAACAGGTTGAGGGCACTTCTTAGAAGGAACAGACATATTTCACACATCAATTGCCCTTGGAATGTTGCTCGCTTGCTTTGTATCAGATTGTTGCACAATTTAAAATGATGGACCTATATGCCATAGAGGTTAATTAAAGTCTAAAAATAATAAAACTATTTTTGACCAGAAACAGGCTACTTCAAGAGTGTTTTCTCAACTATTTACTAGATCTTCTTTTAGAGTTTTAGAGTTTTTAGAGTTTTAGAGCTTTTTAGGGGTTAAATGTGCATATGTGGGGTGGGAGTATGTTGATAATTTTGTATAGTTAAGAACATAAGAACAGCCTTACTGGAACAGGCCACAGGAGCCCATCCAGTCCAGCATTCTGTCTCACACAGTGGCTCACCATTTCCTTCAGGGTATTCCCAAGGAGATGCCTTCACCTGCTTAGGATTCCCTGGAAATGGTATTGAGAGATATCCTGCCTATCTCTCCAACCTGGAGGTTGTCCTTAAGTATCCATAATTATAGCCATTGATACCCTTGTCCTCCATGAACTTGTCTAATCCTTTCTTGAAGCTGTCAAGACTGACAGCTGTCACCACTTCTTCTGGCAGGGAGTTCCATAGACCAGTAATCCTCTGGGTGAAAAAGTACTTTCTCTTATTTGTTTGAGAACTAGTACCCAAAAGTTTCATGGAGTGTCCCCTAGTTCTAGTGTTATGCAATAGGGAAAACAGTTTTTCCTTATCTACTTTGTCCACACCGTGCATGATTTTATAAACTTCAATCAGGTCACCTCTTAGACACCGTCGTTCAAGAGTGAAGAGGCCCAACCATTGCAGCCTCAGATGGTAAGGAAGGTGTTTCAGTCCCCTAATCATTTTGGTTGCCCTCCTCTGCACTTTTTCCAGCTCCATAATATCCTTCTGGAGGTATGGCGACCAGAACTGTACACAGTATTCCAGATGGGGCCTTACCATAGATTTATAAAGAGGCAAAATGACACTTGTTGACTTATTTTCTACACCCTTCCTAATGATCCCTAGCATTGAGTTTGCTTTTTTCACTGCTGAGGCACACTGGGTTGACACCTTCATTGAGCTCTCGTCCACCAGGACACCAAGGTCCCTTTCCTGGTTTGTCGCAGAGAGTTCAGAACCCATCAGTTTACCTACCTCTAGATCATTTATGAAGAGGTTGAAATGCAGGGGTCCCAGTACTGATCCTTGGGGGACCCCACTCTTGACTTCCCTCCACTTGGATAAGTGTCCATTTAGTGCTACCCTCTGTTTCCTGTCCCTTAGCCAGTTGCTGATCCAGGACAAGACTTGTCCATTTATTCCATGACTGGTAAGTTTATTCAAGAGACTTTGGTGTGGGACCTTGTCAAAAGCCTTCTGAAAGTGCAGATAAACAATGTCAACTGGATCCCCCTTATCCACATGCTTGTTGACACTCTGAAAAAATTCCAGCAGATTAGTGAGGCATGATTTGCCCTTGTAAAAGCCATGTTGGCTCTCCTTTAGCAGCGCCTTCTCTTCTATGTGCCTATTAATTCTATCTTTTAGGATGGTTTCCATCACTTTACCCGGGACACATGTCAAACTGATGGGTCGGTAATTTCCTGGATCACCCCTAGATCCTTTTTTGAAAATTGGTGTTACATTCGCTACCTTCCAGTCATCAGGCACAAAGCCTGATTTGAGGGAAAGATTATATATTTTGGCTAGCAGATCAGCAATTTCATCTTTAAGTTCCCTGAGAACTTGTGAATGGATGCCATCTGGTCCTGGTGATTTGTGAGTGTTTAGTTTAACAAGACATGCAAGGACCTCCTTGTTATGTATGTATGCATGTTCATTATACTGTAAGGCAAGATTGTAACCACTCCAGATACAAACGATATCAGCTATAAAGGAACGCGAGCAGACAGCCTATAGAGGGCAGCTGCGAGCGTTCACTCTCACATGGTTCACATTGCTCAATCACGGACAGCCGCGGGAAAACCTTCCCCGCATTCAGCAGCTGAAGAAAGACCTGCATTCAGCAGCTGAAGCAAGACCTGCATTCAGCAGCTGAAGAAAGACCTGCATTCAGCAGCTGTAGCAAGACCTGCATTCAGCAGCTGAAGAAAGAGGCGTGCCTGGGCGAGGCCACGCCGGTAGCAACCAATCAGCTACCGTGCTACAAGATTCAAATGTAGAGAGCTACTGTATATATTGAGATGTATCACCGCCATTACCTCATGCTTCACTGGAACCTCATGCAATGCAATAAACCTGTGTTAAACCAACCCTTCGGTTGTCCGGTCGTCTTTGGTCCCATATACTAAACTGGCGACGAAGGTGGGATATGGCTGCCCACGGGACCAAGACATGCGCCGGCTACGAGATCAGGAAGCCGGGAGACTTGGAGCTGTTTGAGATAGACTTCAACGCTGCGCTGGTGGAGCTCGAAGTCTCCGACGAGGCCAAAAAGAGGGCCATCTTCGTCCGCATGCTCGGACAAGAAACCAAGAGGACCTTGGTGGACCTGATCGCGCCGAGGAAGGTGGGCGACCTCAAGGCCACAGAGCTCCTGGCGGCGCTGCGCGCCCATCTCCGGCCGGCAATAGCGATGTTCCCCGCTCGGAGCGCGTTCTGGAGGCGAGTCCAGGCACCCGGAGAATCGGTCGATGAGTTCGCCGCGGCCCTGCGGTTGGCCGCCGGCCCATGCAAGTGGGAACTCCCCGACGTCACCCTCCAGGACTGCCTGCTCTGCGGTCTGAGGGACACAGAGACTCAGCGCGCGCTGATGAAAAGGGAGCCGCCTCCCACGTGGCAACAAGTCCTCGACGCGGCACAGGCCGCAGAGGCCACGTCGGCCGGGGTGCACGAACTTCAGGACTGGCGCCCGAAGACCGCCAAGGCAGAGAGTTCGGTGCGCGCGGCCCGGCGGACTTCGAACTCGTCCTCTGCAGAGAGCAGCGACGACGAGGACGTCCGGAGGGTCCAGAGAGAGGGCCGGCGCTGCGATGGCTGCGGCGCCGCCCACGCCCGCACCAAATGCCCATTCCGCAAGGCCGAGTGCCACAACTGCGGCCGGCGCGGGCACATCGCCAAGGTCTGCCGGAAACGACGCGAGGCCACCCGGAGTTCTCCAGACCGCTCGGCGAGGCAGGACCGCACCACGAGGCAGGACCGCACCACGAGGCCGAAGGACGGCACACGGACCACGAGGACGCGGGACGGAGTAGGGCGAGTCTCCGACGACAGCGAGGACGACGCGCCGGTTTGCAGCGTTTCCACGGAGCACCCCCGTTACTTCGTTGAGGTAGTAATACAAGGGGCCCCTGTTAGGATGGAGGTGGACTCGGGTTCCTCATACTCCATTATTTCCCAGGGGGAGTTCATGAAAATTGCCCCCCGCGTGCGGCCCAAGCTCAAGGCGTTGAGGGCCACACTGAAGGACGTGCAGGGGAACCGCATCCCAGTGTTGGGGGTTGGGAAGTTCCAGGTCCAGTTCAAAAAGTACACCGCAACGCTTCCCTTAGTCGTCCTCAAGGGGGGTAAATGCAGCCTCCTCGGGACTCAATGGTTCCAGCCCCTGGGGTTGTTCATTGGGGGGGTGCACGCCGTGGGAGCACACGCCGCCGGGACTGATCCAATACAGAGCGTGTGCGACGCGCACCCCGAGGTTTTTAAAAAGGGGCTAGGGAAATTCAAGGGCCCCCCAGTGACTTTCGACCTGGACCCTGGAGTGCGTCCAATCAGACTTAAACCGCGCAGAGTGCCTTTCGCACTAAAGGACAAAATTGAGGCGGAATTGGACAAATTAGTGGGCCAGGGGATTCTTGTTCCTGTTGATTCTGCGGAGTGGGAAACTCCAATTGTAACAGCGCTCAAGGCCAACGGGGAAGTCCGAATATGCGCTGATTACAAGTGCACCATCAATAAGGCGATCCGCCCTAATGCGTATCCGGTGCCGGTAGTCAGCCACTTATTGGCCAGGTTACACGGGGGGAGGTGTTTCGCCAAACTCGACCTGGCCCAAGCCTACCAGCAACTCCCGGTGACCCCCGCCGCAGCTGCTGCACAAACCATAGTCACCCACAAAGGGGCGTTCCAGGTTTCGCGCCTCCAATTCGGCGTGAATTCGGCGCCCGGGATTTTCCAGTCATTGGTGGAACGCCTCCTGAAGGGGTTGGAGGGGGTGTTACCCTATTTTGATGACGTATTAATTACAGGGGGGAGCCGGGCCGAATTAGCAACAAGGTTGGGAAAGGTCCTGACAATATTCGAAAAGGCGGGGTTGAGGTTGCGGAAAGACAAATGCGTCTTCTTCGCTACAGAGGTTGAGTTCCTAGGGTTCCGTGTTACTCCCGAGGGAATTAGGCCAGCCCAATCCAAGGTAGCCGCCATCAAAAAGGCCCCTCGCCCCACCTCCAAGCCCGAGTTGCAGTCGTTCCTCGGACTGCTCAACTTCTACCACTCCTTCCTCCCGCGGAAGGCAGCCGTGGCAGAACCGCTACACAAATTGTTAAAAAAGGACGAGGCATGGAAGTGGGGCGACGTCCAGGAAAAGGCTTTCAATGACCTGAAGCGACTCCTGGCATCAGATGCTGTACTGACCCACTTCAATCCCAAACGCCCGGTGGTCCTGATATGCGATGCATCCCCGGTGGGGGTGGGGGCGGTGCTTTGCCACGTGCTGGAGAACGGTAGGGAGGCCCCGATAGCTTTCTACTCTAGATCCCTGTCCCAAGCGGAGAGGAATTATGCTCAGACAGACAGAGAGGCGCTAGCAATAATTGCGGGGACCAAGAAATTTCATGATTTCGTGTACGGCCGCCCCTTCACCATAGTGACTGACCACAAGCCTTTGCTGGGCATCTTCACCGCAGACAAGCCCACACCCCAGATCCTGTCCCCGAGAATGCTCAGATGGGCCATTTTTCTCAACGCGTATCAGCACGCGTTGGTATACCGGCCCGGGAGGGAGATAAGCCATGCCGACGCTCTGTCGAGGTCCCCCATTCCCCGGGATTGCTGCCACGTGGGCGGAGTAGAGAGGGACCACCAGGTCTTAATGATAGAGGTCCTAGACTCCCCTCCAGTAGTACCGGCCGAAATCGCCAAAGCGACAGGCAAGGACAAAGCGCTGGCCACAGTTTGCTCCTGGGTGCAGAAAGGGTGGCCCGTGTCTTCCCCAGCAGCGGAATTCGACACATTCTTCAAAAAGAGATTAGAGTTGTCCCTGGAGAGGGGTTGCCTCTTGTGGGGACAGCGGGTAGTGATCCCCACGTCTCTCCGGCCGAGGGTGCTTAAACTGCTGCACGTCAGCCACCCGGGGATCGTACGCTCTAAGGCACTAGCCCGCAGTTACTTTTGGTGGCCCCAGTTAGACGCCGACATCGAACACATGGTCGGCACTTGTGAGGCGTGCCAAAGCTCAAGGCCAGAAGAGGCTCGCTCGCCACCTAGGGAATGGGACGCTGCGAGGGGACCCTGGTCCCGAGTTCACGTAGACTTTGCTGGCCCATTCAGGGGAACGCTTTTCCTCCTCGTGGTGGACGCGTTCTCTAAGTGGTTGGAGGTCATTCCAGTCTCGAGCACCTCCTCGACCACAACCATTAAACAGTTAAGGAGGGTCTTTTCCACGTTCGGTTTACCCGACACCCTCGTCAGCGATAACGCTAGCTGTTTCACGTCCGCCGAGTTCAGGGCATTCATGGAACGAAACGCCATTCGGCACGTCACCTCCGCCCCCTTTCACCCGGCCACCAATGGCCAAGTAGAGCGCCTCGTGCGCACCACGAAAGACGCGCTACTGCGCATGGGTCCCGGAGACCTCGACCTGAAATTGTGCCAATTCCTGCTGAGATACAGGGTCACCCCCTTAGCGTCAGGGTACTCCCCCGCAGAGCTGTTGATGCGCAGGAAGCTGGCCACGGGGATATCCAAGCTAGACCCCACGAGAGTAGAGGACAAGGGGCGGAACATAGGGGTGGAACCCACCAAGAGTTTCGGCATAGGCGCCCCAGTATACTGCAGGAATTACGCCAGCGCGGGGCCAGCCTGGGTGCCGGGCACCGTAGTAGACCAAACCGGCCCCGTCTCATACCGCGTAGAGACCAGTACAGGTTTCCTGTGGAGGCGACACGTGGACCAACTCAGGCGTAGGGTCCCCGGAGAGCAAGACGAGGATGAGGCCAGCATTGATTCAGCGTTAGGGTACTCCCCCACCCGTTTAGCCCAAGGGGGAGGAAAAGGGGAGCATGGGTCCCCACCAAGGGGGGAGGAAAGGGAATCGATCCACGGAAATCTTTTGCGGGAGTCCCTGCCAGAGAGGAGGAGCCCCGGGTTGCGGGAGTCCCCGTCAGAAAGGAGGAGCCCCAACCACACTCATACCCCGCGGAAGCCGCGGAAGTCCCCCCGAGGCTCAGAGGCCCATAGAGGTTTAGACGTTGATTTACAGTACCAGGGGGAGTTAGCGGAGTGGTCCCCCACCCGTCCTAGCGAAAAGAGGGGTTTCAGTTCAGCCCCTGGTACCTCCAGTCCCAGTAGCCCCTGTGAGTTAGAATGCAATATAGCGCCCATGTTCCGGAGACCGACACCTCCAAGACCAGAGGCATCAGCGAGTCCGCCCACCACCACAGTCTTAAGGTCCCCCGAGCAGGGATCAGAAGGTAGCCATTCCCCAAGGGCGACCTCATCGGTGCCGCGGTTCACACTAGGAGGGTCCCCGGGGTCCGAGGGCAATAGGCAGGGATTTACCTCCCAACTGTTCATCCCATTCCCTTCCCCAAGCGCAAGGCAGGCACGGACGCCCCACAGAGCCACTAATGAATCCCCGTTTCCCGTTGCAGGACAAGCGCCCGCGGAGTCAGGGATCACAGGCTCTCCAGAATTAGGGCAGGCGCAAGCACGCCCCAAGCGAACGTGCGGCAAGCCACAATGGTTGCGGGACTTCGTCCCATCCTAGGGGGGAGGGATGTTATGTATGTATGCATGTTCATTATACTGTAAGGCAAGATTGTAACCACTCCAGATACAAACGATATCAGCTATAAAGGAACGCGAGCAGACAGCCTATAGAGGGCAGCTGCGAGCGTTCACTCTCACATGGTTCACATTGCTCAATCACGGACAGCCGCGGGAAAACCTTCCCCGCATTCAGCAGCTGAAGAAAGACCTGCATTCAGCAGCTGAAGCAAGACCTGCATTCAGCAGCTGAAGAAAGACCTGCATTCAGCAGCTGAAGCAAGACCTGCATTCAGCAGCTGAAGAAAGAGGCGTGCCTGGGCGAGGCCACGCCGGTAGCAACCAATCAGCTACCGTGCTACAAGATTCAAATGTAGAGAGCTACTGTATATATTGAGATGTATCACCGCCATTACCTCATGCTTCACTGGAACCTCATGCAATGCAATAAACCTGTGTTAAACCAACCCTTCGGTTGTCCGGTCGTCTTTGGTCCCATATACTAAACTCCTCCCTGGTTATTTCTATCTGGCTTAATTCTTCGGTTTCCCTCCCTACGAAGATAGGCTCTGTTTTGGGCATGTGGTCTCTGTCTTCTTCAGTGAATAATACTGAAGCAAAGAATTCATTTAGTCTCTCTGCAATCTCTGTTTCCTCTTTAATAACCCCTTGCCTTCCATTGTCATCTAATGGTCCAATGACCTTCCTAGTTGGGTTCTTCCTTCTAATGTACTTAAAGAAGTCTTTGTTATTTCTCTGAGTGTTTTTAGCTATATGCTCCTCAAAGTCTTGCTTTGCTTTCCTGATTGTTGCCTTGCATTTGTTCTGCCAGAATTTATGTTTCTGCCTGCTGTTCTCATTCGGACAAGCCTTCCATCTTCTAAATGAGCTTTTCTTGCTTTTGATCACTTCCCGAACAGCTCCTGTAAGCCACATCGAAGTCCTCTTGGACCTGAGTTGTGGTCACTGTTCCCTATTGGATCAGTCACATTAACATCTTGCACCAGATCCTGAGATTACTCAGGATCAAGTCAAGGATTCTTGTACCTCTAGTTGGGTCTTCAACCATCTGTCCCAGGGAACAATCATTTAGCATATCTAGGAACTTTATCTCTTTATCATGTGCTGAGCAACAGTTCACCCAGTCTATGTGAGGGTAATTGAAGTCCCCCATTATAACCAGGCTTCCCTTCTTGGATGCCTCCTTTACAACATTCTTCAACTGCCAGTCTCCCTCAAGAGTTTGGGTCGGAGGCCGATAGTATATGCCTACTGTTAGACCATCCTTGTGGCCTGGTACTCTTACCCACAGAGCTTCTAATGGTGACTCCAAATCACCTAGATATTCCAATTCATACGATTTTATCACTTCTTTGACATACAAGGCTACACCACCCCCCGTTTGCCCCTTCCTATCCTTCCTGTACAGTTTGTAGCCTGGGATAACTATATCCCATTGGTTATCATCCGTCCACCAGGTTTCAGTGATACCAATAATATCAATATTCTTATCTATTGCTAAGTATTCCAGCTCCCCTATTTTGTTCCGGAGGCTTCTGGCATTTGTATACAAGCATTTATATATGCTTTCCTGATACAGTCTTTTGAGTCCAGTTGCATTGTTAGACTGCCTCTTGCATCCTTCTGCTAGAATGCTAGTGACTAGCTCCTCGCTCTGCTCAGTAATTTTTGCATCCTCCTCACTACTCAAGTTCACACTTTCCCGAACTGGATGCTGCCCAGCTCCTGTCGGCTTCCCCCCAGCAATCAGTTTAAAAGCTGCTCTGCAGCCTTTTTGATGTTGAGTGCCTGCAATTTGGTCCCATCATGGTTCCAATGCAACCCATCCCTCCTGAACAGATTTGGCTTGTCCCAAAATGTTCTCCAGTTCCTGACAAATCTGAAGTTGTATTTTGTTTAGGTTTTGTTGGGTTGATAAGTGTTTTTCCCCCCCAATCTCGTTGTTCTGTGCAGGACATTGACAATAAAGATTTATCTTATCTTTTGTACAGCTGGTGGGGCTTAAATTGCATGCACGCAAACACTGCATTGTTGGAATTTCTTTATTATTATATTATATTATTATATTTATACACTGCCCATCTAAGGGATTTTCCATATTCCAAAAAAATTTGTTCTGTATCCAGTAGCCCCATTTACTTGCTTATCCTTTGATACTCCTAATGTGCCATGGATGCCTATTAAATGCCATCCAGATGGTCCAGCCAGAATCTTGACCTGGTTGGGGAGGCACCACTCTTCTGGCCTTCATCCACTGAGTAAGGTGTGTCCTTTTGGCTCTACACAGGCTTCGCCTGGCCTCTTCTGCTTTGACATTGAGAGGTGGAGAGGTGTGCAGGATTTCCCTCCCTACCCAATTCTAGCCACTGTCCGGAGAGGCAATGACAGCCAAAAAAATAGGCTTTTGGGGTACACAGAAAGAGCCTCCTCGAAGATTGTAGTATTTTAAAAACCATAATCAGCTGCATCTCAATGGCAATGGCAACCTTAGGTCGGGCAAAAGGAACTATGGAGTGAATTCTGTAAGGAGGGTTCATTTTGGCAGTTTCATATCCAGCCTAGACATGGAAGAAGAAACAGAATTTTCCAGCAGGATTAGGTTTCAGGCAGCCAGTAATAATTATGCCTGATTCATTAAGAGCCTCGTCCACTTGCCTGCTATGTCCTGATTTATATCACATGACACTAGAAACACGAGGATAGAGTTGTATGTGCTTATTGTTTGCAGAGGGATGTAGCCCAGCCGGGTTCCTGAAAATGTTTTTTCCTGGTGGCAACTTTCCCGTTTGGTGTTGAGGCAGTGTTCTTTGTAGGTCACGGTTGGCTCCAGAGTGACGCCCAAATACTTTGAGGTAGGGCCATGTTCCAAAATCTTGCCTTCCCAGCTAACTCGGAAACCTCATCTCTGTTTCCCTCTTCTTTAAATGGAAGACCTGGGCTTTGATTTCTGCAGGTTGTTTTTATAATATAAGGAAAGATATCTCAGGCAAAGGTTAGCTGGTGGTGCTTGATGGACTCAAAGATTTCTCCTTGGACTGTCAAGGCAAGATCACCAATGTAGGTGCAAATTCTGGCATACAGGAACCTCAGCCCATCATTGGTGCACATATACACGCATACATATCTTTATTCGACCATCAGTCAGCACAAAACTAACAGATTTTAAAAACCTATGGTGCCAGGATGCTACCCTGAGGCAGACCTTTCCTCTTATTCCTGCAGCAACTATGGCTCCACATTCAACCATGAAGTAGAACAGGTTTAGTCTAAGAGCTTTAGCAGTGCTTTTAAAACAACAGTTGATGGCCGAGAGCATCATCTGCCGCTGTGAGGTTGGCCAAAGCTGCCCCAGCTGTTTTATCTCTTCTAGAACCACTTTCTCTCTCCTGGCTTAGATCTGAGATTTGAGCTGTGCAGCTCTTGGCAGGCCTAAAGCTTGCCTTCTTCTGGAGTTAGAAGAAGAGGCTCAATCAGAAAAGAAATCAGTCCTTTAGATTCATGGCAGGCCCTCCTCCATAGATCACTTACCCTTGGATCTCAATTCTATTCTCATCCTAACTCATGCAAATAATTCAGTCTCAGCTTGCAGTATGAATTCCTAATATTATTATCTTTATTAATAATAAATTATTTGTTTATATAATATCTATATATGCTTATTATTAGCTTGTAAAGAAAGCAAGTCTCTTGCTGCATTTCATTTCGCAGTATTGCACTCAAGATCTGACCGGCCAAAAGTTCAAGAGGCGTGTGTGTGTGTGTGTGTGTGTGTGTGTGTGTGTGTGTGTGTGTGTGTGTGTGTGTGTGTGTGTGTGTGTGCGCGTGCGTGCGTGTGCCCCACCATGTGACTGTCCTGGGCCCTCCAGTTTTGGAACAACCTTCCCAGGGCCAGGGCGCAGAGCAGGGTCCATCAGGGTGAGGGGTTTGTGTGGGCAGGGGTCAGTTTCTTCACAAGCTTCCTCCCCAACAACACCATGATCCTCTTCCTTCTTCTGGTGCCCCTGGGGTCTGGTCACTTGTGGAGAGTCCATGGTCCAGCCCAGCTATCCTACTCCAGCAAGGTAAGCTGAGAAAGGGGAGGGAAGTACAGACCCCAGATCCCACCCCAAGGCTTATCCTGGTTCCGCAAGCATCGACGGGATCCTCAAAGCCGGGTCAGCTGTGGCCGTGCAATCCTGGTCTGTAAAGGTGGAAAGGAGATGGAGGCAAGGCATATTGTGATTGTGTGTGTGTGTGTTTCAGGGGTTAGGAAGCTCGCCTTGTTATCTGGAAGTCTGCCAAGTCGGCAGTTCGAGACCCAGGCATTGCATGACGGACTGAGTGCCTGTCTCTGTCCCAGCTCTTGGGAACATGAAAGGAGCCTCATTTGGGCATTCCCTGAGCGGAGTTTCTTCCTTCAAAAAAATCCTTTCAACCCAGAATAATTTCTGTGATGAAATTATCATTATCCTGGGCCAGGTCCCGGCTGGACCTTGATTGGTGGGGTCAGGGGGCAGGTCAAGGGCCTTTAACTAACTTTCTTCCCCTCCCCTCCCCCTCCCCTCCCCCCAGGTGTTTTGACATGATGATGAGCCAAGGGTGAGCTTTTGGCAAATCCTCAAGTTCAGGCCCCAGACCAGATAATGGGTTCAACTTGAGGTTATCCTGATTGTTGCTGTGATAAGGCGACTGTCCATCCTGAGGGTGGACTTCAGAGGTGACCTCTCCTCTCCCCTCCCCTCCCCACTACAACCCTAACCCCCACCTGGTTCCTCCATCAGACCCCAAGGTACCTGCAAGGAGGTGTCCACTTTGTCCAGCCGGGGTCGGAAGGGTCCGGGCGCTGGGGAAGAACTCCTCCCATCATCACTGCTGGTGCTGCCCTTGGGCTCTGCCAGGCAGAAAGGGGAGAGTGGGTGGGGCGGGGAGACCCAAGGGGGGGAGGAACAGAAGGAGAAGCCCTCAGTCAGGAGGCAGCCCTTCCGTTCACAGGCTGGATGGATGGACAGGTGGGCAGCTGGGGGAAGGGGCCACCCTCTCATGCCTGGTACCTGTCCCAGCCCCACAGGTCCACCCCTTCCCTTGGATCTAAAGGCTGCTCGGCAGGGCGGGGGGGGGGGAGGGGAGGCAAAGCATGAAGGAGGCTCTTCAGAGCATGGGAGCATCTCTCCCCCCCATGGTGATAATGCTGCCCTTTCTCAGCATGAACGCAGCTTTCCCTCATCAAACCTCTTACCCTCCCAGCAGGCAGAGGGAGGGAAAGCCACGCAGCTGGCATTACAATGCTACTTTCTCTCCCCCCCCCAGCCCATTTGTGCTCCCCCTCCATCTGAATTCTGACTGTCTGTGAGCGGGGCTTTGCTATCTCTTCATGGGAGGGGAGGGGGGATGTCTATTCAGCAAGCCACAAACCCAGGCCATTGCCAGCAAAGAAGGAGCATGGCAAAGGGGTGCCCCCTCCTTCTGGTGCCTGCTCAAATTCCCCCCCCCCCGCCCATCCTGTGCTGGTCCCCTGGGAGGGTGGGTGGGGGTCCAGGGAAAGTCACTTTGATCCAAGGAGGGCCCCCTCCCTGAGACCCCCACCTCCCACAGAAGCCCCCCCCCCTTCAGAAGAAGAGATCACCAGTCTTGGTGCCATGGGAGAGCCCTGGGTGGAGAGTGGGGAGGTTGGAGGCAGCTGGCAGGGCCCATTGTGGGACCTTTGCCCAGGGAAGGTTGGCACTCATTTCTGACCAGCGTTGGATCTTCCCAGTGGGTTTCAGGGCTGTTTTCCTAGAGACCCCTTTAAGTTTGCTCTCAGTCTCTGAAGCAAATGTATTTCACGGATTCCAAACCATATTCACATCTGTGGCTTTTTGATGGAAACAAGCAAAAGCTTCCAGCAAAGTGAATGGACCTCCTTCAGCCCAAGGGCCGGATCCAGTTGCACAGGTGTGTGTGAGGGGAGAGGTTTGCCCTCTTGGGGCAGGTAGGCTCAAAGGCCAGAGGGTCACGACCCCAATGCCTCCAGTCTGATATGAAACCCCAGATGAGGGCATGGAGGGGGGGGTCTCTTCGGGGATGCTCGGAGAGCCAGGATTCAGTCCCAGTTCTGGTCCAGACTCCAATCCCAGGGCAGAACAATTCACCAGAGTGCATGTGTGTGTCCAGAGATGGGTGGGGCGCTCAGCACTGCAGGAAGAGCCTGGGTCCCCAAGGTCCACTTCCCCCTCCCCACCTGACTGGTGGACTTACCTGGAGCACTGCTGGCAGGGGCTGGGCTGGGGGGCATGGGGGGGCAGGATGGGGCCAACCATTCAGCATCATTTTCATTCTCGTACCACTTCTCTTCGTCAGCCCCCGAAGGCGTCAGCCTGGTGATGGAGAGACCAGCAGGGGGAAAGCAAAGATTAAGCAAAGTTCCCCCCTTCTCCAGCTAAAGACCACAATGAATTGGGGGGGCGGGGATGGAAAGATTCTCTTTTGCAGAGGGTTCTTCAGCCAAGACTGCGCAGCCCCAAGCGCTATGAGGATCAGGGAGAAAGGCGAGCCCCCCCCCCACCCCTGAAGTCACCCATCCTCCACAGACTCCCCCCAGGAACCCATTCCCACTCCCCGGGTGTGTTCCTGCTCCAGATTTGGCCACTGCACCTGCTCCCCCCCCCCTAGCCCAATCACTTTGGCCGGCCAGACCCAGAGGACAATGTGCCCGTGGGGGGGGGGAGGCACACTACCTCCCCCTGCACCTGACAGGGATTTGGGAAGAGTGACAGGGAACATGGCTCGGAGGAGGCAGGGCCCACCCACCTTGCCCACCCCTCCCAGTGCCCCCCACACCCGCCCCTACCTGTGGGCTCTTTCCTTGGAGCAGCAGCGCCTCCAGCCAAGAAGGACAGCTAGGATGAGGATGATCAGCAGGAGGGCCGCCAGGGCCAGTGCCACCCCCACCGCCACCCCCACCTTGCTGATCCTCTGCTCGCAGTGCTGGCCAGTGAACCAGTAGTCGCTGGACTGGGCACAGCTGTGTGGGAGGGAGGGGAAGCAAGAGGGGTTATGGGAGAGGAGACCCAGGTGCTCTGGGCTTCTTCAAGGATCACAAAGGGGGGGGTTCAGCAACCCAGGGAGGGGGCCCCTCCCTCCCCCCTTTTTTCTGGCCTCTGGAGTTGTGGCCCATTTGGCCACGGAGAGGCAGAAGGGGTCCTGGATGGCCCTCTCTTCCCCACGGGTGAAATGGTCAAGCCACCCTTGACCTTGCTGGGCCATCCCAGGGCAAACAAGGCTCAGGGGTCACCAGGATGGTGGCAGGTGGGAAGCTGCCAGATGGTGAACATGACCTGGGGAGGACTGAGGGCCCCCCATGCACTCACAGACCTTCAACCCCCCCTTCCCCATGGTGCACGCATGCACACACGAACACACACGCACACACACTCACTAGCACTTGGGCCCACTGGAATCCATGTAGCAGTTGCCATTCAGGCAGCGGAAGGGATGGGGGTGCTGATAGTTGCAGCTGGAGATGCAGACCCACTGGTTGCTGATGTTCTGCCCCACATAGTACATCTGGAGGTTGCCTGTCACGTTCTGGCAAAGGTCTGGCAGAGGCAAAGGTGGAGAAGAAGGGTCAGTGGAGGCTGGGGGTGGATGGATGGCTCAAGCAAAGGCAAGGGGGCTGGGGGGGGCTCCGGCAAGTGCTGGGGGGGGGTGTTGTGTCCTAATAGTGTAACCTTCTACATGTGATATCAATGTATCTGAACCAATGTAACCTTGCCGATGAGTAACAATGTAACCTTCAGCTGTATCACATAAACCCTGTAATAGGACGCGAGCTAATGACCACCAGCTGGCAGCAGCGAGCGTCCAAGCTCTTTTGGTTCAAACCCATCTAAGACCGCAGCGCGGGAAGTTTCCCGCCGCTACCTACACCTGGACAAGAAGGGCGTGACCAGCCATGACGTCACGCGGGCCAGTAGCCAACGGGCTACCGTGGAGCCACATTCAAATACGTTACTGCCATATATATAGAGCTGTTCGTCCGCCATTACCTCATGTTCCCTCTGTCCACCATGCAATAAACCTGAGTTAACCCAGCCTTTGGCTGTGCCTTGTGTCTTGACTCTCATACACTAAATTGGCGACGAGGATGGGATTATGGATCCCCACGGAGCCAGGACACAGAGCGGGTTCAACATCACCAAACCGCAAGACTGGGAGCTTTTTGAGATGGACTTCCAGGCGGCACTGGTGGAGCTCAAAGTCAAAGAAGACGACGAGGAAAGGAAGAGGGCCATCCTCACCCGCATGCTTGGGATGGAAACCAAGCGGACGCTGGTGGGCATCCTTGCACCGAAGAAGATGAGCGATTTCAAAGCCGGTGACATCATGAAAATGCTGCGTGAGCGTTTCCGACCCTCGAGGGCAATGTTTCCCGCTCGGAGTGCGTTTTGGAGGCGAGTTCAAGCGCCGGACGAGTCGGTAGAAGCCTTCGTAACGGCTATGAGGGTAGCCGCCGCCCCCTGCAAATGGGACCACATCCTAGAGATGGCCCTCAGGGACGGAGTGCTGTGTGGCCTGAAGGACAAGGAAGTACAGCGCAGCTTGATGAACAGGGAGCCACCACCCACACTGGAAGAGGTTGTAGAGGCCGCGGAAGCCGCGGAATCCACGAATGCTGGAGTAGACGAGATGCACAAGTGGCGTGAGTGGCGTCCGAGGGCCGGCAAAGCGGAAAACTCGTCGCACGGGAAGTCCGGTCAGTCGGTGCATGCAACCCGACCGACCTCGAAATCGTCTTCAGAAAGTAGCGATGGCGAGGAGGTCCAGAAGGTCTGGAGAGGCGGGCGCCGCTGTGATGGTTGCGGAGCGGCCCATGAGCGCGTGAAGTGCCCATTCAGGAAAGCCGAGTGCTTCAACTGCGGACGTCGGGGGCACATCGCCAAGGCGTGCAGGAAATGGAAAGAGGGCCGGAGACAGTCGCAAGACCGTTCAGCCAGACCGGACCGTCCAGCGAGGCCCAAAGATGGCGCCCGGGCCACGAGGAAGCAGGACGGCGTGGGCCGCATCTCGGACGACAGCGAGGGCGACGCTCCTGTGTTCAACGTGTCTGCGGGACAGCCCCATTACTTTGTTGAGGTACTAGTACAAGGGACCCCTATTAGGATGGAAGTTGACTCGGGGTCCTCCTATTCTATAATCCCCCAGAGAGAGTTCTTGAAAATCGACCCCCACGTGCGGCCCAAACTTAAAGCGTTGAGGGCCACACTACGGGACGTTCAGGGGAACAGCATTCCAGTGTTGGGGGTCGGAACGTTCCGGGTTCGCTTTAAGAGACATTCTGCGGAACTTCCCCTAGTGGTGCTAAAAGGGGGGAGTTGTAGCCTCCTCGGAACACAGTGGTTTCAGCCCTTAGGCCTGTTCATAGGGGGGTGCATGCCGTAGGCGAGGACCCAATACAAGCAGTGTGTGACGCACACCCCGCCGTTTTTAAAAGTGGACTGGGAAAGTTCAAGGGACCCCCTGTAGCCTTCGACTTAGACCCGGAGGTCCGCCCGATAAGACTTAAACCGCGCAGGGTACCGTTCGCGCTTAAGGACAAAATAGAGGCGGAACTGGACAAACTGGTGGGTCAAGGAATTCTCGTTCCTGTGGATTCCGCGGAGTGGGAGACTCCAATTGTAACAGCACTGAAGGCTAACGGGGAGGTGCGCATTTGCGCTGATTATAAGTGTACCATTAATAAGGCAATCCGCCCTAATGCATACCCGGTGCCAGTGGTCAGCCACCTTCTGGCCAGGCTGAATGGGGGAAAATGTTTCGCTAAACTCGATTTAGCACAGGCCTACCAGCAACTCCCGGTAACCCCCGCCACAGCGGCGGCACAAACAATAGTCACACATAAGGGGGCGTTCCAGGTGTCGAGGTTACAGTTCGGCGTGAACTCGGCACCTGGCATTTTTCAGTCGCTGGTGGAACGCCTCCTGAAGGGGTTGGAGGGGGTGTTGCCATATTTTGATGACGTGTTGATAACGGGGGGGAGTAAGGCCGAGCTGGCCCACAGATTGGATAAGGTCCTGGCCGTGTTCGAGAAAGCGGGGCTGCGACTGAGAAAAGACAAATGTGTATTTTTCGAAACAGAGGTTGAGTTTTTAGGGTTCCGTGTCACACCCGAGGGAATTAGGCCGTCCAAATCTAAGGTAGCCGCCATTAAGAAAGCCCCTCGCCCCACTTCCAAAACCGAGCTTCAGTCATTTCTGGGGCTTCTCAATTTCTACCATACCTTCCTTCCACGGAAGGCGTCTGTTGCCGAGCCGCTCCATCGGCTGCTTAAAAAAGAGGAAAAATGGCTGTGGGGTGACGAGCAAGAAAGAGCGTTCACAGAGTTAAAGCAACTCCTCACATCCGAGGCAATCCTGACTCATTTCGACCCCAAACGGCCCATAGTTTTGGTCTGCGATGCATCCCCGGTGGGGGTGGGGGCGGTGCTTTGTCACGTGTTAGACGACGGAAGGGAGGCCCCGATAGCGTTTTATTCAAGGTCCCTGTCCCAAGCAGAGCGGAATTACGCACAGACCGATAGGGAGGCACTAGCGATAGTAGCGGGAACCAAGAAATTTCACGATTTTCTGTATGGTCGGCCGTTCAAGATCGTTACTGATCACAAGCCCCTGTTAGGAATCTTCACTGCAAATAAGCCCACGCCACAGATCCTGTCGCCGAGGATGCTGCGGTGGGCTATTTTTCTTAACGCATATCAACATGAGTTAGAATACCGGCCAGGGAAGGAAATCAGCCATGCAGACGCGCTCTCACGGTCGCCGTTACCATTGTCGGACGACCAGAAAGCTGGGGTAAGAAGAGACCGCCAGGTATTGCTAATAGAGGTCTTAGAGTCACCCCCGATAGTACCGGCCGACATTGCCAGGGCGACCGGAAAGGATAGAACACTAGAGAAGGTATGCTCGTGGGTGCAGAAGGGGTGGCCGGCGTCATCCCCAGGCACGGAATTCGACCCATTCTTCCGAAAGCGAGTGGAGTTGTCTTTAGAGAGGGGGTGCCTTTTGTGGGGCCAACGGGTGGTGGTTCCTACGTCCCTGCGGCCGAAGGTGCTGAAGCTGTTGCACGTCAGCCACCCGGGGATCGTCCGTTCCAAGGCGTTGGCCCGGAGTTACTTCTGGTGGCCCCAGCTGGACGCCGACATAGAGCAGATGGTTGGCACTTGTGAGGCATGTCAATGCTCTCGACCGGAGGTGGCCCGCCTACCGCATAGGGAATGGGACGCAGCAAGGGGACCGTGGTCCAGGGTGCACGTAGATTTTGCTGGCCCATTCCGGGGAACCATGTTTCTCCTGGTGGTGGATGCATACCCAAAGTGGCTGGAGGTCATTCCGGTAAAGAGCACATCCTCCGCCACTACCATTCGCCAGCTAAGGAGGGTCTTTTCCACGTTCGGTTTACCCGACACTTTGGTCAGCGATAACGCCAGTTGTTTCACGTCCGCTGAGTTCGCAGCATTCATGGAGGCAAATGCAATTCGGCATGTCACATCCGCGCCGTTTCACCCGGCCACGAATGGCCAAGTGGAACGGTTGGTGCGCACCACAAAAGATGCGCTGCGGCGCATGGGCTCGGGAGATCTACATCACCAAGTTTGTCAATTTCTATTAGCGTACAGAGTGACCCCCTTAGCGTCTGGTTACTCGCCGGCCGAGCTGCTGATGCGGAGGAAACTGACCACACTTTTGTCCAGGCTAGACCCGTCGAGGGTCGAGGACAAAGGGAAGAACATAGGGTTAGCGGTCTCGAAAGGTTTCGGCATAGGCGATCCTGTACATTGCAGGAACTATGCCAACGCAGGCCCAGCCTGGGTGCCAGGGACGATAATAGAACAGACGGGGCCAGTGTCCTATCGGGTGGAAACTAGCACCGGCCTCCTCTGGAGGAGGCACGCTGACCAACTGAGGCACCGAGTGAGCGAGGGGCCGACCTGTGGGGCACAGCGACAGGATTCAGCGATAGGGTTCTCCCCCACCCGTTTAGCCCAAGGGGGAGACAGGGGGGAAAGCAGCGAGCCCGACTCATATCCTTTTGATACCCCAGTTCTATCCGAGCCCGGGGGGAGGGAAAAGGAGTGTGCGGCCGCCGCTGCCGCTTCCCCCGAATCCGATTTTGATTTTGATTTTGCGAGCCGGGGGGGTTTTTCGGAGTGTTCCCCCACCCATCCAAGCGAGAAGAGGGGTTTTTCGTTAGCCCCCAGTGCCCCCGGTTCTTCCCAAACAAAGCACACACCTCCCAACAAAGCCGCAGAGCCGCGGCAAACCACTAACAAGTCATCCTCTCCGATTGCAGGGCAGGAAGCCAGGGAGCAAGGAGGAGGGAGCGAAGCCGGGGCAGGGCAGCCCGCGCCGAGACCCCAGCGTGTTCGAAATAAGCCATCTTGGCTGAGAGACTTCGTCTCATCCTAGGGGGGAGGAGTGTTGTGTCCTAATAGTGTAACCTTCTACATGTGATATCAATGTATCTGAACCAATGTAACCTTGCCGATGAGTAACAATGTAACCTTCAGCTGTATCACATAAACCCTGTAATAGGACGCGAGCTAATGACCACCAGCTGGCAGCAGCGAGCGTCCAAGCTCTCTTGGTTCAAACCCATCTAAGACCGCAGCGCGGGAAGTTTCCCGCCGCTACCTACACCTGGACAAGAAGGGCGTGACCAGCCATGACGTCACGCGGGCCAGTAGCCAACGGGCTACCGTGGAGCCACATTCAAATACGTTACTGCCATATATATAGAGCTGTTCGTCCGCCATTACCTCATGTTCCCTCTGTCCACCATGCAATACACCTGAGTTAACCCAGCCTTTGGCTGTGCCTTGTGTCTTGACTCTCATACACTAAAGGGGGGGAGACCCACAGGAAGGGTGGGAGGGCATGAGAGGCCCCTGCCCCACCCCATCTCACTGACCAGCACCCAACACTCAGGTGGTCCCTTTTGGCCCTGTTCCTCCTCCGGTCATCTTGACCACTAGCCACCCCTGCATTTTGTGGCACGGAGGGCCCAAGTAAGTGGGGGGGGGATTATGGACTGGCACCTGCCCTTCCACCTGGCTCTTCGTCTTGGCCCCTTTACCCCCCACCCCTAGCCAAACCCTAGCCAGACACCCCCACACCTGTGGGCTCCTGTTCACCTGTTCAAGGGAGACCCACTTTCACAGCCACCCATCAGTGGATCTGTGAAAGGAGGTCATGCATGCACACACTCTCCTCACCTTGGAAGTTGAAAGGCACTTTGAGCACCTGGGAAAAAATGGGATTGAAAAGGAGGCAATCTGGAGGAAGGAAGACAAAAGGCAAAGTCACCTGGGCAGGAAAGTTAAGCAAGATGCCAAGGCACAGTTTGGCTGGTTCCACATCCCTGCATGGATCTCTCTTTGGCTGAGCAGGGATTTGAACCCAGGTGCCCATGTTTCACTTCTGGAGCCTGCCTCCCCCCCCCCCACCCAGATCCACAGCCCCACCACATATAAACCTGTGACTCGATCTTTCACTGGGTTGAGCCTGAGGACATGGATGGAGTCCCACAAAAGCTCACCCTGAAGTGGCCCTCTTGGTACTTGGGGGGGGGAGGTATGGGGGGGGGGTCCTCAGTCCTTCTTCTTCTGGACCTTCTGTCCTTATCGGCCCTGAAACAGGCCAACTGGGCTCTCCCTCTTTGAAAGCCCAGGCAGGAGGGAGCAAAGGCATCAATCGGGAGGCAGTGGCGTTTTCCTTGGAGCTAGGAGGGCACCCAGGGGGGTTCTTCTGACCCTCCACCCACAAGGCCACCTGCACACACACCCCAGGGATCCAGAAGAACCAGATTTAGGGCAGGTTTATCCCTCCATAGGTCATGGCAGTGGTGTGCTGGCTGGCCCACAGGGATACAGGGACTCATCCCAGGGCGCCCCAGGGACTGGTACCCCCCCCCCCCGAGGCAGGCAGAGGTAATGGGAATGTATGGGATTTCTCCCCCCCCCACCCGCCCCCAATAGGCGCCCCATAACTTCTTGTCCACCGCCCTCCCAAGGTGCCCAGCACACCCATGGGTCAGGGGAGGCCTTTGCCTTTTAGCCGGTCTTCACTCAGAACAGCTCATCCAAGGTAGATGTAAAAGGTTCCCTTTCCTTCACTCCTGCCCCACTCCCACCCCGGGAAGCGATCAAACATCCCCCCTCCCCTTCCGTCGTTGGCCAGAGGGGCCAGAGTGTGTGTCTGGGGGGTGGGAGAGCCTCACCTTTGTCCTTAGTTGAGTTGCCTGTGCACAAGTTACAGGAGCACGAGCGGTTCATCAGCGTGTGGTTCAGGGTGTCGACAGCTTTGTTGTAGGAGGTGTACAAGTCCGAGAAAGGGACCCTCACAAACACCTCGTGCTCCACATTGATGCTGCCTTTACTGGATGGGGCATGAGAGGAGGAAGAGGAGGAAGAGGAAGAATCACGCCTTGGACTGGTAGCGAGGAAAGGCAGCACCCCATGCCTCCTTCGCCCCTGGAGGGCCCAGGGCATCCCCACCCCACCCCACCCCGATAGGATACAGAAACATTTACTACCACACTCTGTGGGCGTAGCCTGGTGGACGTGGCCAAGGCGGAAAGCCCTGCCTTGCACCCAAATTAGAACTACAGTACAGTACTTTATTTCAAAACTTGGGTGGGCGGGGCCAGCTGGAATTTTTGCTACCTGATTTGGCCAACTGGGATGAACCTGCTGATATAAATGGTTATGATTATGGATACCTACGGACAACCTTGGGTTAGAGAGACTGATAGGATATCTCCCAACACCATTTTCAGGGAATACTAGGGAGGCAATGGCTGGGAACACCCTAAAGCAAATGGTGAGCCACTGTGGTGAGACTGGATGGGCTCCTGTGCCCTGTTCCAGCAAGGCTGTTCTTATGTTCTTATGTTGAATCCCACCACTCATGCCCCCTCCCTTTCCTGATGCCCCCCCCCCCCGCCCACGTTGTGTTGCTGGGGCTCTCTGCTCTCCCTCATGCAGGGCTGTAGCCAACAAGGGGGGGGAGCAGGGGGCCAAAAAACCCTCCTGAGCTAACAGCCTATCCCCCACCCCACCCTGGGATGCCAATGCTATATATATGTGTGTGTGATATTGTTGCCCCTCCTGAAAAATCCCCCCCCCAAAAAAATATTCTAGAATCCTGGCTGGCCCTGATGGTTTTGGGGCGGATTCTCAGTTTCCTCCTAGGCAGGGGCCTGGCGAGGGAGCCTCAGCTGGCACTGGGTACCAGAACACACACACCCTGCCTCGGGGGTCGGGGTGGGCAGGGTTCCCCTGGCCCAGGAAACGGTATGGGACCAGCCACCACGCAGGGCGGGCAGGCATGCCATCGCCAGGGCCTTGCCCCCACCCCCACCCCCACTCACCTGAGCTGTGTCACGGTGACATTGAGGAAGCCCGGGATGATGTTCTGGTAGATGCTCTTCATCTATGGGTGGAGGAGAAAGAGGCTCGTGGGAAGAGGAAGGGTGGGGGGCCTCCGCCACCAGGCGTGGGAAACCAGAACAGGGCTCAGAGAGAGCAGCAGATGTTCCAGCTGAAGAAGCCCCCAACTCAGCCGCGGCGAGGGAGGAGGAGGAGGGGGGAGCCCGCCCAGAGCCCAGGGCCCCTGCGCTGCGCTTCTGTGGGGCAGATGTCCTTGCGCCCCTCCCCACGGGACCTCAAGATCCCGAAGCGCCGCCAGGGCCTTCCACGGGCAGGGCAGCAGCACAGGCGCACCCCGAGGCTCAGCCGGGACCCCAGCCACCGCTGCGGAAGAAACGCCAGGGCCTCCAAAGCCAATCTCCCCCCCCCTCCACACACACACACCCCTAGAATCCTGGCTAGGGCCTGGGGTGGGGGGCTAGAATAGAGGCGGCAAGCAGGGGAGAATAAAAGGCCGAGGCGCTCTCTCTTGCTCTCGCTGGCTCGCAATCGCTGCTTCTTCTCCTCACCTGGTTCTCAAACATTTCCGCAAACGTTCGGAAGGCGTCAGAGGCAGGGTTGGCCATCTCAGAGGTGAAATTCCAGTTCTCCACTTTGACAGAGGCCTGGATCGTGACGGTGACGTTCACTGCCCGCAAGACAACACAGGGGCCATTGAAGGTGGCCGAGGGGGCCCGTCCACCCGGGCCGCCCAGTCCCCAGGCCAGCCGGGGTGGGGGAGCGGAGCGTGGAGGCGGCCCACTCTCCGCCAAAGAAACCCGCACGAGGAGGAGGAGGAGGAGGTCTGGTGGGGCAGGAGTCAGGCTCTTCCACCCCCACCCCCGCCCCCACCCCGCTGCTTTCCGACAGCAGAGCCTGCAAGAGGGGGAGGGGGGAACCCTTTGGAGGGCACTGGCCCCGCCCCTTCAGAGGCAGCTGGAGGGCTCCCTTCCTTGTACTCGTTTACTCAGTAGGAGTCAGTCCAGAGGGTTTGCCAACCAGCAGCATGATGGTGTGTGTAGTCACAGAAGGAATTCAAGAGCAGGGCACCTTAAAGGTCCTGGGAAGGTGGGGCATGGGGTGGCAACCCAAGAGGGGCTCAGCAGACCCAGCTGGAGGGCACAGGCAGACAAGGCACCCTTGAACAGCCCTGAGGGGTGACAGATGCGTGCCAGGGTGGCCTGCCAGCCTGAGGAGTGGCCAAGTCCCAGATTGCTGTTTGCCCTCAGAAGCAAAAGACAGGGAGCCAAGGACCGGTGAGGCAAACCTTCAGGCTCACTCCTGGGGGAGTGGGGCAGGCCTGAGTACCAATGGTGGGGCAGCGGGATGAAAGGGAGGGTGGAAAGCCAGGTCAAGCCAAGAGACTTACCCACTGGCACCTGTTCCATGGCCTCCTGGCACACCAAGCCCGTGTAGGGCGGAGGGCACTGGCAGCGGTCGCCGATGAGGGTTCCGTTATTCTGGCACTTGATGGGAACAGCTGTAGAGGAGGAAGTAGCTGGAGGGGGGGAGAGGGGTGGTAGAAGCAGAAGGACAAGACTTAGAGATAAACAGGCCCCAAAGCCCTCCAAAAGACCACAGGAAAAAAGAGTGGACGGGAAGGAGGAGCCACGGGAAGCTTCTGCCACAATCTCCACTTGGAAACAGGCCAGAAGGAACAATTCAAACAACAGCCACACACATTTCTCAACTTTGGCCCTTTCCCCCAACTAGTCCTTTAGGGAAGAACATGAAGGTGGACACAGAATTATAGGCAGGGTGGGGGAAACACCTGCACATGCACACAGGCACATTCACACACACACACACACACAACATACACATGCTTTGGTGCTCTTTCTTTCGGATTCATAAAAGCATTTCTTAAAGGTGCCTGGCACATGGAATCATCTATTCATACGAGATATTTACCAGAAGGACTTTGCTCAGGAGGCAAAGGCACATTCGGCGTGCGTGTAACGGTGCTGGTGGTGCCTCTTTCCGTGGTGGACAATCGCAGAGTGGGAGATGTAGCCAGAGTTGAACTCACTTGCGGGTAAGGAGTAGCTGGTGAGTTAGAGCTGGAAGATGGGCTGCTTGGCCCTGAAATGTTTGGACCTGAATGGGTGGAGCTTGGCTTGATGGTATTCAGGTGATGGGAGGTGGAAAGAGTGGTTCCCACAGTAATTGGGAACATTGTGACATTTCCCGAGGTTGACTCTGAGGTCAGCTCCGAGGTCAGCTCCAAAGTTGGCTTTGGGGTCGGCTCAGAGGTGGGCTCAGAGGTGGGCTCAGAGGTCAGCTGAGAGGTGGGCTCAAAAGTTGACTCAGAGGTCGACACAGAGGCCGGTAAAGAGGTTTGCTTCGACTTTGCCTCTGAGGTGAGCTCCGATGTTGGCTCAGTGGTCAGTACAGAGGTCATCTCCGAATTTGACTCAGAGGTTGGCTCAGAGGTCAACTCAGAAGTCAGGTCAAAGGTCAGGTCAGAGGTCAGCTGAGAGGTGGACTCAGAGGTTGACTCTGAGGTGTGCTCAGAGGTCGACTGTGAGGTTGGCTCTGACATGTGCTCTGACGTGTGCTCCAAGGTCTGCTGTGAGGTCGGCTCTGACATGTGCTCTGACGTGTGCTCCGAGGTTAGCTGTGAGGTTGGCTCCGAGGTTGGCTCTGTGGTTGGCTGTGAGGTCGGCTCCGAAGTCAGCTCTGAGGTCGGCACAGAGGTCGGCTCAGAGGTTGGCTCTAAGGTCAGTTCTGAGGTTGGCTTCAAGGTTGGCTTCGGGGTTGGCTCAGAGGTGGACTCAGAGGTTGCCTCTGACATCAGCTCCGAGGTATGCGCTGAGGTCGGCTCCAAGGTTGGCTTCGAGGTTGTCTCTGAGTTCAGCTCTGAAGTGGGTCCTGAGGTCGGCTCTGAGGTCTGCTCCGACATTGGCTCAGATGTTTGCTCCAAAGTTAGCTCCGAGGTTGCTTCCGAGGTGTGCTCCGAAATTGGCTCAGAGGTGGGCTCAGAGGAGGGCTCCGAGGTTGACTCTGGTGTCGGCTCTGATGTCACCTCCAATGTTGGCTCCGAGGTCAGCTCAGATGTCGGCTCAGAGGTCAGGTCAGAGGTGGACTCAGAGGTTGGCTCTGAGGACGACTTTGAGGTTGGCTCAGATGTTGGCTCTGAGGTAGGTTCAAAGGTCGGCTCCGAGGTCAGCTCAGAGTTAGGTTCAGAGGTCAACTCAGATGTGGACTCAGAGGACGGCGTCAAGGTTGGTTCTGATGTCGGCTCAGAGGTCGGCTCTGAGGTAGGCTCCGAGGTCTGTTCTGATGTTTGTTCAGATGTTAGCTCCAAGGTCGGTTCCAAGGTTGGCACAGAGGTTGGCTTTGAGGTGTGCTCCGAGGTTGGCTCTGAGGTTGGCTCTGAAGTGTATTCTGAGGTTGTCTCTGAGTTTGTCTCAGAGGTTGGCTCTGAGGTCAGCTCCAAGGTCTTCGAGGTGTGCTCCGAGGTTGGCACCAAGGTCGGCTCCAAGGTTTGTTCCAAGGTAGACTCCAAGGTGGGCTCCAAGGTTGGCTCCGTGGTGGGCTCAGAGGTGGGCTCAGAGGTATGCACAGAGGTGGGTTCTGAGGTCAGCTCCGAGGTCAGCTCTGAGGTCAGCTCCGAGGTGAGCTCTGAGGTTGGCTTCATGGTCGGCTCTGAAGTAGACTCGGTCAGATGAGAGGTGGGCTCAGAGGTGGGCTCAGAAGTCAGCTCTGAGGTCAGCACAGAGGTCAACAAAGAGGTCATCTCAGAGGTCAACAAAGAAGTCAGCTCAGAATTCAGCTCGGTGGTCAGCTCAGAGGTGATCTCCAAGGTCGTCTCAGGGGTCGACTCAGAGGTTGGCTCTGAGGTTGGCTCAGAGGACAGCTGAGATGTTGGCTTGAAGGTTGGCTCTGTAGTTGGCTCCATGGTCGGCTCTGATGTTGGCTCTAAGGTTGGCTCAGAGGTCGGTTCTGAGGTAGATTCTGAGGTGTGCTCTGAGGTTGGCTCTGAGGGTGACTCTGCTGTGTGTTCTGACATGTGCTCTGAGGTTGGCTGTGAGGTTGGCTCTGAGGTTGGCACTGTGGTTGGCTCTGAAGTGTGCTCCGAGGTGTGCTCCAAGGTTGACTTCAAGGTTGGCTCTGAGGTCAGCTCTGAGGTCAGCTCTGAGGTCAGCACAGAGGTTGCCTCTGAAGTTGGCTCCAAGATCGGCTCCGAAGTGTGCTCCGAGGTCAGCTCTGTAGTCACCTCAGAGGTCAACTCAGAGGTTGGCTCAGAGGTAAGCTCAGAGGTTGGCTCCGAGGTGGGCTTCGAGGTTGACTCTGATGTCGGCTCTGATGTCACCTCCGATGTCGGCTCTGATGTCACCTCCGATGTCGGCTCAGAGGTCAGCTCTGATGTCGGCTCAGAGGTCACCTCAGAGGTGGACTCAGACGTTGGCTCAGAAATCAACTCAGATGTGGACTCAGAGGATGGCGACAAGGTTGGCTCTGATGTTAGCTCCGAGGTCGGCTCTGAGGTAGGCTCAGAGGTCTGTTCTGACATTGGCCTGGAGGTCGTTTCCAAGGTTGGCTCAGAGGTTAGCTCTGAGGTGTGCTCCGAGGTGTGCTCCAAGGACATCAAGGTGTGCTCCGAGGTCGGCACCATGGTTGGTTCCAAGGTGGGCTCCAAGGTGGGCTTAGAGGTGGGCTCAGAGTTGGGCTCAGAGGTTAGCACAGAGGTGGGCTCCGGGGTCAGCTCCGAGGTTGGCTTCATGGTCGGCTCTGATGTAGACTCTGAGGTCAGATGAGAGGTGGGCTTAAAAGTCAGCTCTGAGGTTGGCACAGTGGTCGGCAAAGAGGTCGACAAAGAGGTCAGTGCAGAATTCAGCTCAGAGGTCAGCTCAGAGGTAGTCTCCAAGGTCGTCTCTGGGGTCAGCTCAGATGTTGTCTCTGAGGTCAGCTTATAGGCGGGCTCAGAGGTGTGCTCAGATGTTGACTGTGAGGTTTGCTCCAAAGTGTGCTCGGAGATCAGCTCCGATGTTGGCTCCGATGTCGGCTCCAAGGTTAGCTCCGAGGTTGGCTCAGCGGTCAGCACAGAGGTCAGCTCTGAGGTTAGCTCAGAGGTTGGCTGAGAGGTCATCTCAGAGGTCAGCTGTGAGATGGGCTCAGAGGTTGACTCTGAGGTGTGCTCCGAGGTCGGCTGTGATGTTGGCTCTGACATGTGCTCTGAGGTTGGCTGTGAGGTTGGCCCTGACATGTGCTCTGACGTGTGCTCCGGGGTCCGCTGTGAGGTTGGCTCCGAGGTTGGCTCTCTGGTTGGCTGTGAGGTTGGCTCCAAATTTGGGTTCGGGGTTGGCTCAGAGGTGGATTCAGAGGTTGGCACTGACGTCAGCTCGGCGGTATGCGCTGAGGTCGGCTCCAAGGTTGGCTTGGAGGTTGTCTCTGAGTTCGGCTCCAAAGTGGGTTCTGAGGTCGGCTCTGAGGTCTGCTCTGACATTGGCTCCGATGTTGACTGTGAAGTTGGCTCCGAGGTTGTCTCTGAGGTGTGCTCCAAGGCCGGCTCTGAGGTTGGCTCTAAGGACGGCTCTGAAATGTGCTCTGAGGTTGGCTCTGAAGTTGGCTCTGAGGTCGGCACAGAGGTCAGCAAAGAGTTCATCTCAGAGGTCAGCAAAGAAGGCAGCTCAGAATTCAGCTCAGAGGTGGTCTCCAAGGTCATCTCAGGAGTCAACTCAGAGGTTGGCTCTGAGGTTGTCTCAGAGGACAGCTCAGATGTTGGCTCGAAGGTCGGCTCTGAAGTTGGCTCCGTGGTTGGCTCTGATGTTGGCTCTAAATTTGGCTCAGAGGTTGGTTCAGTGGTAGTCTCTGGGGTGTGCTCTGAGGTTGGCTCCGAGGGTGACTCTGACGTATGCTCTGATGTGTGCTCTGAAGTCGGCTGTGAGGTGGGCTCCGAGGTTGGCACTGTGGTTGGCTCTGAGGTGTGCTCCGAGGTGTGCTCCAAGGTTGAGTTCGAGGTTGACTCTGAGGTCGGCTCCGATGTCAGCTCTGAGGTCGGCACAGATGTCGACTCTGAGATTGGCTCCGAGGTCGGCTCCGAAGTGTGCTCCGAGGTCGGCTCCGAAATCAGCTCAGAGGTCAGCTCAGAGGTTGGCTCAGAGGTGAGCTCAAAGGTCGGCTCCGACATGGGCTCCGAGGTTGACTCTGATGTCGGCTCTGATGTCACCTCCGATGTCAGCTCCGAGGTCAGCTCAGATGTCGGCTCAGAGGTCAGCTTAGAGGTAGACTCAGAGGATGGCATCAAGGTTGCATCTGATGTCGGCTCTGAGGTAGGCTCAGACGTCTGTTCTGATGTTGGCTCCGAGGTGAGTTCCAAGGTTGGCTCCGAGGGTGACTCCGACGTGTGCTCCGAGGTTGGCTGTGAGCTTGGCTCCGTGGTTGGCTCTAATGTTGGCTCAGATGTTGGCTCTAAGGTTGGCTCAGAGGTCGGTTCAGAGGTAGACTCTGAGGTGTACTCCGAGGTTGGCTCTGACGGTGACTCCGACGTGTGCTCAGACGTGTGCTCTGAGGTTGGCTCTGAGGTGTGCTCCAAGGTTGGCTCTGAGGGTGACTCCGACGTGTGGTCTGAAGTTGGCTCCAAGGTCGGCTCCAAAGAGTGTTCCAAGGTCGGTTCTGAAGTCAGCTCAGAGGTCAGCTCAGAGGTTGGCTCAGAGGTAAGCTTGAAGGTCGGCTCTGAAGTTGGCTCCGTGGTTGGCTCTGATGTTGGCTCTAAATTTGGCTCAGAGGTTGGTTCAGTGGTAGACTCTGGGGTGTGCTCTGAGGTTGGCTCCGAGGGTGACTCTGACGTGTGCTCTGATGTGTGCTCTGAAGTCGGCTGTGAGTTTGGCTCCGAGGTAGGCACTGTGGTTGGCTCTGAGTTGTGCTCCGAGGTGTGCTCCAAGGTTGAGTTCGAGGTTGACTCTGAGGTCGGCTCCGATGTCAGCTCTGAGGTCAGCACAGATGTCGACTCTGAGATTGGCTCCGAGGTCGGCTCCGAAGTGTGCTCCGAGGTCAGCTCCGAAATCAGCTCAGAGGTCAGCTCAGAGGTTGGCTCAGAGGTGAGCTCAAAGGTTGGCTCTGACGTGGGCTTCGAGGTTGACTCTGATGTCGGCTCTGATGTCACCTCTGATGTCGGCTCCGAGGTCAGCTCAGATGTCGGCTCAGAGGTCAGCTTAGAGGTGGACTCAGAGGATGGCATCAAGGTTGCCTCTGATGTCGGCTCTGAGGTAGGCTCAGACGTCTGTTCTGATGTTGGCTCCGAGGTCAATTCCAAGGTTGGCTCCGAGGTGAGTTCCAAGGTTGGCTCCGAGGTGAGTTCCAAGGTTGGCTCCGAGGGTGACTCCGACGTGTGCTCCAAGGTTGGCTGTGAGCTTGGCTCCATGGTTGGCTCTAATGTTGGCTCAGATGTTGGCTCTAAGTTTGGCTCAGAGGTCGGTTCAGAGGTAGACTCTGAGATGTACTCCGAGGTTGGCTCTGACGGTGACTCCGACGTGTGCTCATACGTGTGCTCTGAGGTTGGCTCTGAGGTGTGCTCCAAGGTTGGCTGTGAGGGTGACTCCGACGTGTGGTCTGAAGTTGGCTCCAAGGTCGGCTCCAAAGGGTGCTCCGAGGTCAGCTCCGAAATCAGCTCAGAGGTCAGCTCAGAGGTTGGCTCAGAGGTGAGCTCAAAGGTCGGCTCCGATGTGGGCTCCGAGGTTGACTCTGATGTCGGCTCTGATGTCACCTCCGATGTCGGCTCCGAGGTCAGCTCAGATGTCGGCTCAGAGGTCAGCTTATAGGTGGACTCAGAGGATGGCATCAAGGTTGCCTCTGATGTCGGCTCTGAGGTAGGCTCTGAAATGTGCTCTGAGGTTGGCTCTGAAGTTGGCTCTGAGGTCGGCACAGAGGTCAGCAAAGAGGTCATCTCAGAGGTCAGCAAAGAAGTCAGCTCAGAATTCATCTCAGAGGTCAGCTCAGAGGTGGTCTCCAAGGTCATCTCAGGGGTCAACTCAGAGGTTGGCTCTGAGGTTGTCTCAGAGGACAGCTCAGATGTTGGCTCGAAGGTCGGCTCTGAAGTTGGCTCCGTGGTTGGCTCTGATGTTGGCTCTAAATTTGGCTCAGAGGTTGGTTCAGTGGTAGACTCTGGGGTGTGCTCTGAGGTTGGCTCCGAGGGTGACTCTGACGTATGCTCTGATGTGTGCTCTGAAGTCGGCTGTGAGGTTGGCTCCGAGGTTGGCACTGTGGTTGGCTCTGAGGTGTGCTCCGAGGTGTACTCCAAGGTTGAGTTCGAGGTTGACTCTGAGGTCGGCTCCGATGTCAGCTCTGAGGTCGGCACAGATGTCGACTCTGAGATTGGCTCCGAGGTCGGCTCCGAAGTGTGCTCCGAGGTCAGCTCCGAAATCAGCTCAGAGGTCAGCTCAGAGGTTGGCTCAGAGGTGAGCTCAAAGGTTGGCTCTGACGTGGGCTTCGAGGTTGACTCTGATGTCGGCTCTGATGTCACCTCCGATGTCGGCTCCGAGGTCAGCTCAGATGTCGGCTCAGAGGTCAGCTTAGAGGTGGACTCAGAGGATGGCATCAAGGTTGCCTCTGATGTCGGCTCTGAGGTAGGCTCAGACGTCTGTTCTGATGTTGGCTCCGAGGTCAATTCCAAGGTTGGCTCCGAGGTGAGTTCCAAGGTTGGCTCCGAGGGTGACTCCGACGTGTGCTCCAAGGTTGGCTGTGAGCTTGGCTCCATGGTTGGCTCTAATGTTGGCTCAGATGTTGGCTCTAAGTTTGGCTCAGAGGTCGGTTCAGAGGTAGACTCTGAGATGTACTCCGAGGTTGGCTCTGACGGTGACTCCGACGTGTGCTCATACGTGTGCTCTGAGGTTGGCTCTGAGGTGTGCTCCAAGGTTGGCTCTGAGGGTGACTCCGACGTGTGGTCTGAAGTTGGCTCCAAGGTCGGCTCCAAAGGGTGCTCCGAGGTCGGCTCCGAAATCAGCTCAGAGGTCAGCTCAGAGGTTGGCTCAGAGGTGAGCTCAAAGGTCGGCTCCGATGTGGGCTCCGAGGTTGACTCTGATGTCGGCTCTGATGTCACCTCCGATGTCGGCTCCGAGGTCAGCTCAGATGTCGGCTCAGAGGTCAGCTTATAGGTGGACTCAGAGGATGGCATCAAGGTTGCCTCTGATGTCGGCTCTGAGGTAGGCTCTGAAATGTGCTCTGAGGTTGGGTCTGAAGTTGGCTCTGAGGTCGGCACAGAGGTCAGCAAAGAGGTCATCTCAGAGGTCAGCAAAGAAGTCAGCTCAGAATTCATCTCAGAGGTCAGCTCAGAGGTGGTCTCCAAGGTCATCTCAGGGGTCGGTTCAGAGGTAGACTCTGAGGTGTACTCCGAGGTTGGCTCTGACGGTGACTCCGACGTGTGCTCAGACGTGTGCTCTGAGGTTGGCTCTGAGGTGTGCTCCAAGGTTGGCTCTGAGGGTGACTCCGACGTGTGGTCTGAAGTTGGCTCCAAGGTCGGCTCCAAAGAGTGTTCCAAGGTCGGTTCTGAAGTCAGCTCAGAGGTCAGCTCAGAGGTTGGCTCAGAGGTAAGCTTGAAGGTCGGCTCTGAAGTTGGCTCCGTGGTTGGCTCTGATGTTGGCTCTAAATTTGGCTCAGAGGTTGGTTCAGTGGTAGACTCTGGGGTGTGCTCTGAGGTTGGCTCCGAGGGTGACTCTGACGTGTGCTCTGATGTGTGCTCTGAAGTCGGCTGTGAGTTTGGCTCCGAGGTAGGCACTGTGGTTGGCTCTGAGTTGTGCTCCGAGGTGTGCTCCAAGGTTGAGTTCGAGGTTGACTCTGAGGTCGGCTCCGATGTCAGCTCTGAGGTCAGCACAGATGTCGACTCTGAGATTGGCTCCGAGGTCGGCTCCGAAGTGTGCTCCGAGGTCAGCTCCGAAATCAGCTCAGAGGTCAGCTCAGAGGTTGGCTCAGAGGTGAGCTCAAAGGTTGGCTCTGACGTGGGCTTCGAGGTTGACTCTGATGTCGGCTCTGATGTCACCTCTGATGTCGGCTCCGAGGTCAGCTCAGATGTCGGCTCAGAGGTCAGCTTAGAGGTGGACTCAGAGGATGGCATCAAGGTTGCCTCTGATGTCGGCTCTGAGGTAGGCTCAGACGTCTGTTCTGATGTTGGCTCCGAGGTCAATTCCAAGGTTGGCTCCGAGGTGAGTTCCAAGGTTGGCTCCGAGGTGAGTTCCAAGGTTGGCTCCGAGGGTGACTCCGACGTGTGCTCCAAGGTTGGCTGTGAGCTTGGCTCCATGGTTGGCTCTAATGTTGGCTCAGATGTTGGCTCTAAGTTTGGCTCAGAGGTCGGTTCAGAGGTAGACTCTGAGATGTACTCCGAGGTTGGCTCTGACGGTGACTCCGACGTGTGCTCATACGTGTGCTCTGAGGTTGGCTCTGAGGTGTGCTCCAAGGTTGGCTGTGAGGGTGACTCCGACGTGTGGTCTGAAGTTGGCTCCAAGGTCGGCTCCAAAGGGTGCTCCGAGGTCAGCTCCGAAATCAGCTCAGAGGTCAGCTCAGAGGTTGGCTCAGAGGTGAGCTCAAAGGTCGGCTCCGATGTGGGCTCCGAGGTTGACTCTGATGTCGGCTCTGATGTCACCTCCGATGTCGGCTCCGAGGTCAGCTCAGATGTCGGCTCAGAGGTCAGCTTATAGGTGGACTCAGAGGATGGCATCAAGGTTGCCTCTGATGTCGGCTCTGAGGTAGGCTCTGAAATGTGCTCTGAGGTTGGCTCTGAAGTTGGCTCTGAGGTCGGCACAGAGGTCAGCAAAGAGGTCATCTCAGAGGTCAGCAAAGAAGTCAGCTCAGAATTCATCTCAGAGGTCAGCTCAGAGGTGGTCTCCAAGGTCATCTCAGGGGTCAACTCAGAGGTTGGCTCTGAGGTTGTCTCAGAGGACAGCTCAGATGTTGGCTCGAAGGTCGGCTCTGAAGTTGGCTCCGTGGTTGGCTCTGATGTTGGCTCTAAATTTGGCTCAGAGGTTGGTTCAGTGGTAGACTCTGGGGTGTGCTCTGAGGTTGGCTCCGAGGGTGACTCTGACGTATGCTCTGATGTGTGCTCTGAAGTCGGCTGTGAGGTTGGCTCCGAGGTTGGCACTGTGGTTGGCTCTGAGGTGTGCTCCGAGGTGTACTCCAAGGTTGAGTTCGAGGTTGACTCTGAGGTCGGCTCCGATGTCAGCTCTGAGGTCGGCACAGATGTCGACTCTGAGATTGGCTCCGAGGTCGGCTCCGAAGTGTGCTCCGAGGTCAGCTCCGAAATCAGCTCAGAGGTCAGCTCAGAGGTTGGCTCAGAGGTGAGCTCAAAGGTTGGCTCTGACGTGGGCTTCGAGGTTGACTCTGATGTCGGCTCTGATGTCACCTCCGATGTCGGCTCCGAGGTCAGCTCAGATGTCGGCTCAGAGGTCAGCTTAGAGGTGGACTCAGAGGATGGCATCAAGGTTGCCTCTGATGTCGGCTCTGAGGTAGGCTCAGACGTCTGTTCTGATGTTGGCTCCGAGGTCAATTCCAAGGTTGGCTCCGAGGTGAGTTCCAAGGTTGGCTCCGAGGGTGACTCCGACGTGTGCTCCAAGGTTGGCTGTGAGCTTGGCTCCATGGTTGGCTCTAATGTTGGCTCAGATGTTGGCTCTAAGTTTGGCTCAGAGGTCGGTTCAGAGGTAGACTCTGAGATGTACTCCGAGGTTGGCTCTGACGGTGACTCCGACGTGTGCTCATACGTGTGCTCTGAGGTTGGCTCTGAGGTGTGCTCCAAGGTTGGCTCTGAGGGTGACTCCGACGTGTGGTCTGAAGTTGGCTCCAAGGTCGGCTCCAAAGGGTGCTCCGAGGTCGGCTCCGAAATCAGCTCAGAGGTCAGCTCAGAGGTTGGCTCAGAGGTGAGCTCAAAGGTCGGCTCCGATGTGGGCTCCGAGGTTGACTCTGATGTCGGCTCTGATGTCACCTCCGATGTCGGCTCCGAGGTCAGCTCAGATGTCGGCTCAGAGGTCAGCTTATAGGTGGACTCAGAGGATGGCATCAAGGTTGCCTCTGATGTCGGCTCTGAGGTAGGCTCTGAAATGTGCTCTGAGGTTGGCTCTGAAGTTGGCTCTGAGGTTGGCACAGAGGTCAGCAAAGAGGTCATCTCAGAGGTCAGCAAAGAAGTCAGCTCAGAATTCATCTCAGAGGTCAGCTCAGAGGTGGTCTCCAAGGTCATCTCAGGGGTCAACTCAGAGGTTGGCTCTGTGGTTGTCTCAGAGGACAGCTCAGATGTTGGCTCGAAGGTCGGCTCTGAAGTTGGCTCCGTGGTTGGCTCTGATGTTGGCTCTAAATTTGGCTCAGAGGTTGGTTCAGTGGTAGACTCTGGGGTGTGCTCTGAGGTTGGCTCCGAGGGAGACTCTGACGTATGCTCTGATGTGTGCTCTGAAGTCGGCTGTGAGGTTGGCTCCGAGGTTGGCACTGTGGTTGGCTCTGAGGTGTGCTCCGAGGTGTACTCCAAGGTTGAGTTCGAGGTTGACTCTGAGGTCGGCTCCGATGTCAGCTCTGAGGTCGGCACAGATGTCGACTCTGAGATTGGCTCCGAGGTCGGCTCCGAAGTGTGCTCCGAGGTCAGCTCCGAAATCAGCTCAGAGGTCAGCTCAGAGGTTGGCTCAGAGGTGAGCTCAAAGGTTGGCTCTGACGTGGGCTTCGAGGTTGACTCTGATGTCGGCTCTGATGTCACCTCCGATGTCGGCTCCGAGGTCAGCTCAGATGTCGGCTCAGAGGTCAGCTTAGAGGTGGACTCAGAGGATGGCATCAAGGTTGCCTCTGATGTCGGCTCTGAGGTAGGCTCAGATGTCTGTTCTGATGTTGGCTCCGAGGTCAGTTCCAAGGTTGGCTCCGAGGTGAGTTCCAAGGTTGGCTCCGAGGGTGACTCCGACGTGTGCTCCGAGGTTGGCTGTGAGCTTGGCTCCGTGGTTGGCTCTAATGTTGGCTCAGATGTTGGCTCTAAGGTTGGCTCAGAGGTCGGTTCAGAGGTAGACTCTGAGGTGTACTCGGAGGGTGGCTCTGACGGTGACTCCGATGTGTGCTCAGACGTGTGCTCTGAGGTTGGCTCCGAGGTGTGCTCCAAGGTTGGCTCTGAGGGTGACTCCGACGTGTGGTCTGAAGTTGGCTCCAAGGTTGGCTCCAAAGGGTGCTCCGAGGTCGGTTCTGAAGTCAGCTCAGAGGTCAGCTCAGAGGTTGGCTCAGAGGTGAGCTCAAAGGTCGGCTCCGATGTGGGCTCCGAGGTTGACTCTGATGTCGGCTCTGATGTCACCTCCGATGTCGGCTCCAAGGTCAGCTCAGATGTCGGCTCAGAGGTCAGCTTATAGGTGGACTCAGAGGATGGCATCAAGGTTGCCTCTGATGTCGGCTCTGAGGTAGGCTCTGAAATGTGCTCTGAGGTTGGCTCTGAAGTTGGCTCTGAGGTCGGCACAGAGGTCAGCAAAGAGGTCATCTCAGAGGTCAGCAAAGAAGTCAGCTCAGAATTCATCTCAGAGGTCAGCTCAGAGGTGGTCTCCAAGGTCATCTCAGGGGTCAACTCAGAGGTTGGCTCTGAGGTTGTCTCAGAGGACAGCTCAGATGTTGGCTCGAAGGTCGGCTCTGAAGTTGGCTCCGTGGTTGGCTCTGATGTTGGCTCTAAATTTGGCTCAGAGGTTGGTTCAGTGGTAGACTCTGGGGTGTGCTCTGAGGTTGGCTCCGAGGGTGACTCTGACGTATGCTCTGATGTGTGCTCTGAAGTCGGCTGTGAGGTTGGCTCCGAGGTTGGCACTGTGGTTGGCTCTGAGGTGTGCTCCGAGGTGTACTCCAAGGTTGAGTTCGAGGTTGACTCTGAGGTCGGCTCCGATGTCAGCTCTGAGGTCGGCACAGATGTCGACTCTGAGATTGGCTCAGAGGTCGGCTCCGAAGTGTGCTCCGAGGTCAGCTCCGAAATCAGCTCAGAGGTCAGCTCAGAGGTTGGCTCAGAGGTGAGCTCAAAGGTTGGCTCTGACGTGGGCTTCGAGGTTGACTCTGATGTCGGCTCTGATGTCACCTCCGATGTCGGCTCCGAGGTCAGCTCAGATGTCGGCTCAGAGGTCAGCTTAGAGGTGGACTCAGAGGATGGCATCAAGGTTGCCTCTGATGTCGGCTCTGAGGTAGGCTCAGACGTCTGTTCTGATGTTGGCTCCGAGGTCAATTCCAAGGTTGGCTCCGAGGTGAGTTCCAAGGTTGGCTCCGAGGGTGACTCCGACGTGTGCTCCAAGGTTGGCTGTGAGCTTGGCTCCATGGTTGGCTCTAATGTTGGCTCAGATGTTGGCTCTAAGTTTGGCTCAGAGGTCGGTTCAGAGGTAGACTCTGAGATGTACTCCGAGGTTGGCTCTGACGGTGACTCCGACGAGTGCTCATACGTGTGCTCTGAGGTTGGCTCTGAGGTGTGCTCCAAGGTTGGCTCTGAGGGTGACTCCGACGTGTGGTCTGAAGTTGGCTCCAAGGTCGGCTCCAAAGGGTGCTCCGAGGTCGGTTCTGAAGTCAGCTCAGAGGTCAGCTCAGAGGTTGGCTCAGAGGTGAGCTCAAAGGTCGGCTCCGATGTGGGCTCCGAGGTTGACTCTGATGTCGGCTCTGATGTCACCTCCGATGTCGGCTCCAAGGTCAGCTCAGATGTCGGCTCAGAGGTCAGCTTATAGGTGGACTCAGAGGATGGCATCAAGGTTGCCTCTGATGTCGGCTCTGAGGTAGGCTCTGAAATGTGCTCTGAGGTTGGGTCTGAAGTTGGCTCTGAGGTCGGCACAGAGGTCAGCAAAGAGGTCATCTCAGAGGTCAGCAAAGAAGTCAGCTCAGAATTCATCTCAGAGGTCAGCTCAGAGGTGGTCTCCAAGGTCATCTCAGGGGTCAACTCAGAGGTTGGCTCTGAGGTTGTCTCAGAGGACAGCTCAGATGTTGGCTCGAAGGTCGGCTCTGAAGTTGGCTCCGTGGTTGGCTCTGATGTTGGCTCTAAATTTGGCTCAGAGGTTGGTTCAGTGGTAGACTCTGGGGTGTGCTCTGAGGTTGGCTCCGAGGGTGACTCTGACGTATGCTCTGATGTGTGCTCTGAAGTCGGCTGTGAGGTTGGCTCCGAGGTTGGCACTGTGGTTGGCTCTGAGGTGTGCTCCGAGGTGTACTCCAAGGTTGAGTTCGAGGTTGACTCTGAGGTCGGCTCCGATGTCAGCTCTGAGGTCGGCACAGATGTCGACTCTGAGATTGGCTCCGAGGTCGGCTCCGAAGTGTGCTCCGAGGTCAGCTCCGAAATCAGCTCAGAGGTCAGCTCAGAGGTTGGCTCAGAGGTGAGCTCAAAGGTTGGCTCTGACGTGGGCTTCGAGGTTGACTCTGATGTCGGCTCTGATGTCACCTCCGATGTCGGCTCCGAGGTCAGCTCAGATGTCGGCTCAGAGGTCATCTTAGAGGTGGACTCAGAGGATGGCATCAAGGTTGCCTCTGATGTCGGCTCTGAGGTAGGCTCAGACGTCTGTTCTGATGTTGGCTCCGAGGTCAATTCCAAGGTTGGCTCCGAGGTGAGTTCCAAGGTTGGCTCCGAGGGTGACTCCGACGTGTGCTCCAAGGTTGGCTGTGAGCTTGGCTCCATGGTTGGCTCTAATGTTGGCTCAGATGTTGGCTCTAAGTTTGGCTCAGAGGTCGGTTCAGAGGTAGACTCTGAGATGTACTCCGAGGTTGGCTCTGACGGTGACTCCGACGAGTGCTCATACGTGTGCTCTGAGGTTGGCTCTGAGGTGTGCTCCAAGGTTGGCTCTGAGGGTGACTCCGACGTGTGGTCTGAAGTTGGCTCCAAGGTCGGCTCCAAAGGGTGCTCCGAGGTCGGCTCCGAAATCAGCTCAGAGGTCAGCTCAGAGGTTGGCTCAGAGGTGAGCTCAAAGGTCGGCTCCGATGTGGGCTCCGAGGTTGACTCTGATGTCGGCTCTGATGTCACCTCCGATGTCGGCTCCGAGGTCAGCTCAGATGTCGGCTCAGAGGTCAGCTTATAGGTGGACTCAGAGGATGGCATCAAGGTTGCCTCTGATGTCGGCTCTGAGCTAGGCTCTGAAATGTGCTCTGAGGTTGGCTCTGAAGTTGGCTCTGAGGTTGGCACAGAGGTCAGCAAAGAGGTCATCTCAGAGGTCAGCAAAGAAGTCAGCTCAGAATTCATCTCAGAGGTCAGCTCAGAGGTGGTCTCCAAGGTCATCTCAGGGGTCAACTCAGAGGTTGGCTCTGAGGTTGTCTCAGAGGACAGCTCAGATGTTGGCTCGAAGGTCGGCTCTGAAGTTGGCTCCGTGGTTGGCTCTGATGTTGGCTCTAAATTTGGCTCAGAGGTTGGTTCAGTGGTAGACTCTGGGGTGTGCTCTGAGGTTGGCTCCGAGGGTGACTCTGACGTATGCTCTGATGTGTGCTCTGAAGTCGGCTGTGAGGTTGGCTCCGAGGTTGGCACTGTGGTTGGCTCTGAGGTGTGCTCCGAGGTGTACTCCAAGGTTGAGTTCGAGGTTGACTCTGAGGTCGGCTCCGATGTCAGCTCTGAGGTCGGCACAGATGTCGACTCTGAGATTGGCTCCGAGGTCGGCTCCGAAGTGTGCTCCGAGGTCAGCTCCGAAATCAGCTCAGAGGTCAGCTCAGAGGTTGGCTCAGAGGTGAGCTCAAAGGTTGGCTCTGACGTGGGCTTCGAGGTTGACTCTGATGTCGGCTCTGATGTCACCTCCGATGTCGGCTCCGAGGTCAGCTCAGATGTCGGCTCAGAGGTCAGCTTAGAGGTGGACTCAGAGGATGGCATCAAGGTTGCCTCTGATGTCGGCTCTGAGGTAGGCTCAGACGTCTGTTCTGATGTTGGCTCCGAGGTCAGTTCCAAGGTTGGCTCCGAGGTGAGTTCCAAGGTTGGCTCCGAGGGTGACTCCGACGTGTGCTCCGAGGTTGGCTGTGAGCTTGGCTCCGTGGTTGGCTCTAATGTTGGCTCAGATGTTGGCTCTAAGGTTGGCTCAGAGGTCGGTTCAGAGGTAGACTCTGAGGTGTACTCGGAGGGTGGCTCTGACGGTGACTCCGATGTGTGCTCAGACGTGTGCTCTGAGGTTGGCTCTGAGGTGTGCTCCAAGGTTGGCTCTGAGGGTGACTCCGACGTGTGGTCTGAAGTTGGCTCCAAGGTTGGCTCCAAAGGGTGCTCCGAGGTCGGTTCTGAAGTCAGCTCAGAGGTCAGCTCAGAGGTTGGCTCAGAGGTAAGCTCGAAGATCGGCTCTGAAGTTGGCTCCGTGGTTGGCTCTGATGTTGGCTCTAAATTTGGCTCAGAGGTTGGTTCAGTGGTAGACTCTGGGGTGTGCTCTGAGGTTGGCTCCGAGGGTGACTCTGACGTGTGCTCTGATGTGTGCTCTGAAGTCGGCTGTGAGTTTGGCTCCGAGGTTGGCACTGTGGTTGGCTCTGAAGTGTGCTCCGAGGTGTGCTCCAAGGTTGAGTTCGAGGTTGACTCTGAGGTCGGCTCCGATGTCAGCTCTGATGTCGGCACAGATGTCGACTCTGACGGTGACTCCGACGTGTGCTCAGACGTGTGCTCTGAGGTTGGCTCTGAGGTGTGCTCCAAGGTTGGCTCTGAGGTTGACTCCGACGTGTGCTCTGAAGTTGGCTCCAAGGTAGGCTCCGAAGGGTGCTCCGAGGTCGACTCTGAAGTCGGCTCAGAAGTCAGCTCAGAGGTTGGCTCAGAGGTAAGCTCAGAGGTTAGCTTCAAGGTGGGCTCCAAGGTTGACTCTGATGTCAGCTCTGATGTCACCTCCGATGTTGGCTCTGATGTCACATCCAATGTCGGCTCAGAGGTCAGCTCAGAGGTGGACTCAGAGGATGGCGTCAAGGTTGCCTCTGATGTCGTCTCTGAGGTATGCTCAGAGGTCTGTTCTGATGTTGGCTCCGAGGTCGGTTCCAAGGTTGGCTCTGAGGGTGACTTTGACGTGTGCTCTGAAGTTGGCTGTGAGGTTGGCTCTGTGGTCGGCTCTAATGTTGGCTCAGATGTTGGCTCTAAGGTTGGCTCAGAGGTCGGTTCAGAGGTTGACTCTGAGGTGTACTCCGAGGTTGGCTCTGACGGTGACTCCGACGTGTGCTCTGAGGTGTACTCCGAGGTTGGCTCTGACGGTGACTCCGATGTGTGCTCTGACGTGTGCTCTGAGGTTGGCTCTGAGGTGTGCTCCGAGGTTGGCTCTGAAGGTGACTCCGACGTGTGCTCTGAAGTTGGCTCCAGGGTCGGCTCCGAAGGGTGCTCTGAGGTCGGCTCTGAAGTCGGCTCAGAGGTCAGCTCAGAGGTTGGCTCAGAGATAAGCTCAGAGATCAACTCAGATGTAGACTCAGAGGATGGCGACAAGGTTGGCTCTGATGTTAGCTCTAAGGTCGGCTCCAAGGTTGGGTTCGGGGTTGGCTCAGAGGTGGACTCAGAGTTAGGCACTGATGTCAGCTCCGAGGTATGCGCTGAGGTCGGCTCCAAGGTTGGCTTGGAGGTTGTCTCTGAGTTCGGCTCCAAAGTGGGTTCTGAGGTCGGCTCTGAGGTCGGCTCTGAGGTCTGCTCCGACGTTGGCTCTGAGGTTGGCTCTGAAATGTGCTCTGAGGTCGGCTCTGAGGTTGGCTCTGAGGTCAGCACCGAGGTCAGCAAAGAGGTCATCTCAGAGGTCAGCAAAGAAGTCAGCTCAGAATTCAGCTCAGAGGTCAGCTCAGAGGTGGTCTCCAAGGTCGTCTCAGGGGTCGACTCAGAGGTTGGCTCTGAGGTTGTCTCAGAGGACAGTTCGGATGTTGGCTCGAAGGTCGGCTCCGTGGTCGGCTCTGATGTTGACTCCGATGTCGGCTCCGAGGTTAGATCCGAGGTTAGCTCCGAGGTTGGCTCAGCGGTCAGCACAGAGGTCAACTCTGAGGTCAGCTCAGAGGTTGACTGAGAGGTCAACTCAGAGGTCAGCTGTGAGGTGGGCTCAGAGGTTGACTCTAAGGTGTGCTCCGAGGTCGGCTGTGAGTTTGACTCTGACATGTGCTCTGACGTGTGCTCTGAAGTTGGCTGTGAAGTTGGCTCTGACATGTGTTCTGACGTGTGCTCCGAGGTCCGCTGTGAGGTTGGCTCCGAGGTTGGCTCTGTGGTTGGCTGTGAGGTTGGCTCCGATGTCAGCTCTGAGGTCGGCACAGAGGTCAGCTCAGGTGTTGGCTCTAATGTCAGCTCTGAGGTCGGCTCCAAGGTTGGGTTCGGGGTTGGCTCAGAGGTGGACTCAAAGGTTGGCACTGAAGTTGGTTGCGAGGTTGTCTTTGAGGTGTGCTCCAAGGTTCGCCCTGAGGTTGGCTCTGAGGACGGCACAGAGGTCAGCAAAGAGGTCATCTCAGAGGTCAGCAAAGAAGTCAGCTCAGAATTCAGCTCAGAGGTCAGCTCATAGGTGGTCTCCAAGGTCGTCTCACGGGTTAACTCAGAGGTTGGCTCTGAGGTTGTCTCAGAGGACAGCTCAGATGTTGGCTCAAAGGTCGGCTCTGAAGTTGGCTCCGTGTTCGGCTCTGATGTCGGCTCTAAGTTTGGCTCAGAGGACGGTTCAGTGGTAAACTCTGGGGTGTGCCCTGTGCTTGGCTCCGAGGGTGACTCTGAGGTCGGCTCTGATGTCAGCTCTGATGTCGGCACAGATGTCGACTCTGAGATTGGCTCCGAGGTTGGCTCCGAAGTGTGCTCCGAGGTTGGCTCCGAAATCAGCTCAGAGGTCTGCTCAGAGGTTGGCTCAGAGGTGAGCTCAAACGTCGGCTCCGACGTGGGCTCCGAGGTTGACTCTGATGTCGGCTCTGATGTCACCTCCGATGTCAGCTCCGAGGTCAGCTCAGATGTCAGCTCAGAGGTCAGCTTAGAGGTGGACTCAGAGGATGCCGTCAAGGTTGGCAATGATGCCGGCTCTGAGTTAGGCTCAGAGGTCTGTTCTGATGTTGGCTCCGAGGTTGGTTCCAAGGTTGGCTCTAAGGGTGACTCTGACGTGTGCTCTGAGGTTGGCTGTGAGGTTGGCTCCGTGGTCGGCTCTAATGTTAGCTCAGATGTTGGCTCTAAGGTTGGCTCAGAAGTCGGTTCAGAGGTAGACTCTGAGGTGTACTCCGAGGTCGGCTCTGACGGTGACTCTGACGTGTGCTCTGATGTGTGCTGTGAGGTTGGCTCTGAGGTGTGCTCCGAGGTTGGCTCCGAGGGTGACTCCGACGTGTGCTCTGAAGTTGGCTCCAAGGTCGGCCCCGAAGGGTGCTGCGAGGTCGGCTCTGAAGTCGGCTCAGAGGTCAGCTCAGAGGTTGGCTCAGAGGTAAGCTCAGAGGTGGACTCAGAGGATGGCGTCAAGGTTGCCTCTGATGTCGGCTCTGAGGTAGGCTCAGAGGTCTGTTCTGATGTTGGCTCCGAGGTCGGTTCCAAGGTTGGCTCTGAGGGTGACTCCGACGTGTGCTCTGAGGTTGGCTGTGAGGTTGGCTCCGTGGTCGGCTCTAATGTTGGCTCAGATGTTGGCTCTAAGGTTGGCTCAGAGGTCGGTTCAGGGGTAGACTCTGAGGTGTACTCCGAGGTTGGCTCTGACGGTGACTCCGACATGTGCTCTGACGTGTACTCCGAGGTTGGCTCTGACTGTGACTCCGATGTGTGCTCTGAAGTGTGCTCTGAGGTTGGCTCTGAGGGGTGCTCCGAGGTTGGCTCTGAGGGGTGCTCCGAGGTTGGCTCTGAAGGTGACTCCGACGTGTGCTCTGAAGTTGGCTCCAAGGTCAGCTCCGAAGGGTGCTCCGAGGTCGGCTCTGAAGTCAGCTCAGAGGTCAGCTCAGAGGTTGGCTCAGAGGTAAGCTCAGAGATCAACTCAGATGTAGACTCAGAGGATGGCGACAAGGTTGCCTCTGATGTTAGCTCTGAGGTCGGCTCCAAGGTTGGGTTCGGGGTTGGCTCAGAGGTGGACTCAGAGTTAGGCACTGACGTCAGCTCTGAGGTATGCGCTGAGGTCGGCTCCAAGGTTGGCTTGGAGGTTGTCTCTGAGTTCGGCTCCAAAGTGGGTTCTGAGGTCGGCTCTGAGGTCTGCTCCGACGTTGGCTCTGAGGTTGGCTCTGAAATGTGCTCTGAGGTCGGCTCTGAAGTTGGCTCTGAGGTCGGCACTGAGGACAGCAAAGAGGTCATCTCAGAGGTCAGCAAAGAAGTCAGCTCAGAATTCAGCTCAGAGGTCAGCTCAGAGGTGGTTTCCAAGGTCGTCTCAGGGGTCGACTCAGAGGTTGGCTCTGAGGTTGTCTCAGAGGACAGTTCGGATGTTGGCTCGAAGGTCGGCTCCGTGGTTGGCTCTGATGTTGACTCCGATGTCGGCTCCAAGGGTAGCTCCGAGGTTGGCTCAGCGGTCAGCACAGAGGTCAGTTCTGAGGTCAGCTCAGAGGTTGACTGAGAGGTCAACTCAAAGGTCAGCTGTGAGGTGGGCTCAGAGGTTGACTCTAAGGTGTGCTCCGAGGTCGGCTGTGAGTTTGGCTCTGACATGTGCTCTGACGTGTGCTCTGAGGTTGGCTGTGAAGTTGGCTCTGACATGTGCTCTGACGTGTGCTCCGAGGTCCGCTGTGAGGTTGGCTCCGAGGTTGGCTTTGTGGTTGGCTGTGAGGTTGGCTCCGATGTCAGCTCTGAGGTCGGCACAGAGGTCAGCTCAGGTGTTGGCTCTAATGTCAGCTCTGAGGTCGGCTCCAAGGTTGGGTTCGGGGTTGGCTCAGAGGTGGAGTCAGAGGTTGGCACTGAAGTTGGTTCCAAGGTTGTCTCTGAGGTGTGCTCCAAGGTTCGCCCTGAGGTTGGCTCTGAGGTCGGTACAGAGGTCTGCAAAGAGGTCATCTCAGAGGTCAGCAAAGAAGTCAGCTCAGAATTCAGCTCAGAGGTCAGCTCATAGGTGGTCTCCAAGGTCGTCTCACGGGTCGACTCAGAGGTTGGCTCTGAGGTTGTCTCAGAGGACAGCTCAGATGTTGGCTCGAAGATCAGCTCCGAAGTTGGCTCCGTGTTCGGCTCTGATGTCGGCTCTAAGTTTGGCTCAGAGGTCGGTTCAGTGGTAAACTCTGGCGTGTGCCCTGTGCTTGGCTCCGAGGGTGACTCTGAGGTCGGCTCTGATGTCAGCTCTGAGGTCGGCACAGGTGTCGATGCTGAGATTGGCTCCGAGGTCGGCTCCGAAGTCAGCTCAGAGGTCAGCTCAGAGGTTGGCTCAGAGGTGAGCTCAAAGGTTGGCTCCAAGGTGGGCTCCGAGGTTGACTCTGATGTCGGCTCTGATGTCACCTCCAATGTCGGCTCCGAGGTCAGCTCAGAGGTGGACTCAGAGGATGGCGTCAAGGTTGCCTCTGATGTCGGCTCTGAGGTAGGCTCAGAGGTCTGTTCTGATGTTGGCTCCGAGGTCGGTTCCAAGATTGGCACTGAGGGTGACTCCGACATGTGCTCTGAGGTTGGCTGTGAGGTTGGCTCTAATGTTGGCTCAGATGTTGGCTCTAAGGTTGGCTCAGAAGTCGGTTCAGAGGTAGACTCTGAGGTGTACTCCGAGGTTGGCTCTGACGGTGACTCCGACGTGTGCTCTGACGTGTGCTCTGAGGTTGGCTCTGAGGGGTGCTCCGAGGTTGGCTCCGAGGGTGACTCCGACGTGTGCTCTGAAGTTGGCTCCAAGGTCGGCTCCGAAGGGTGCTCGGAGGTCAGCTCTGAAGTCGGCTCAGAAGTCAGCTCAGAGGTTGGCTCAGAGGTAAGCTCAGAGGTTAGCTTCAAGGTGGGCTCCGAGGTTGACTCTGATGTCGGCTCTGATGTCACCTCCGATGTCGGCTCTGATGTCACATCCAATGTCGGCTTAGAGGTCAGCTCAGAGGTGGACTCAGAGGATGGCGTCAAGGTTGCCTCTGATGTCGGCTCTGAGGTAGGCTCAGAGGTCTGTTCTGATGTTGGCTCCGAGGTCGGTTCCAAGTTTGGCTCTGAGGGTGACTCCGACGTGTGCTCTGAGGTTGGCTCCGTGGTCGGCTCTAATGTTAGCTCAGATGTTGGCTCTAAGGTTGGCTCAGAAGTCGGTTCAGAGGTAGACTCTGAGGTGTACTCCGAGGTTGGCTCTGACGGTGACTCCAACGTGTGCTCTGACGTGTGCTCTGAGGTTGGCTCTGAGGTGTGCTCCAAGGTCGGCTCCGAGGGTGACTCCGACGTGTGCTCTGAAGTTGGCTCCAAGGTCGGCTCCGAAGGGTGCTCCGAGGTCGGCTCTGAAGTCGGCTCAGAAGTCAGCTCAGAGTTTGGCTCAGAGGTAAGCTCAGAGGTTAGCTTCAAGGTGGGCTCCGAGGTTGACTCTGATGTCGGCTCTGATGTCACCTCCGATGCTGGCTCTGATGTCACATCTAATGTCCGCTCAGAGGTCAGCTCAGAGGTGGACTCAGAGGATGGCGTCAAAGTTGCCTCTGATGTCGGCTCTGAGGTAGGCTCAGAGGTCTGTTCTGATGTTGGCTCCGAGGTCGGTTCCAAGGTTGGCTCTGAGGGTGACTCCGACGTGTGCTCTGAGGTTGGCTGTGAGGTTGGCTCCGTGGTCGGCTCTAATGTTGGCTCAGATGTTGGCTCTAAGGTTGGCTCAGAGGTCGGTTCAGAGGTAGACTCTGAGGTGTACTCCGAGGTTGGCTCTGACGGTGACTCCGACGTGTGCTCTGAGGTGTGCTCTGAGGTTGGCTCTGAGGGGTGCTCCGAGGTTGGCTCTGAAGGTGACTCCGACGTGTGCTCTGAAGTTGGCTCCAAGGTCGGCTCCGAAGGGTGCTCCGAGGTCGGCTCTGAAGTCGGCTCAGAGGTCAGCTCAGAGGTTGGCTCAGAGGTAAGCTCCGAGATCAACTCAGATGTAGACTCAGAGGATGGCGACAAGGTTGGCTCTGATGTTAGCTCTGAGGTCGGCTCCAAGGTTGGGTTCGGGATTGGCTCAGAGGTGGACTCAGAGTTAGGCACTGACGTCAGCTCCGAGGTATGCGCTGAGGTCGGCTCCAAGGTTGGCTTGGAGGTTGTCTCTGAGTTCGGCTCCAAAGTGGGTTCTGAGTTCGGCTCTGAGGTCTGCTCCGACGTTGGCTCTGAGGTTGGCTCTGAAATGTGCTCTGAGGTCGGCTCTGAAGTTGGCTCTGAGGTCGGCACCGAGGTCAGAAAAGAGGTCATCTCAGAGGTCAGGAAAGAATTCAGCTCAGAATTCAGCTCAGAGGTAGGCTCAGAGGTGGTCTCCAAGGTCGTCTCAGGGGTCGACTCCGAGGTTGGCTCTGAGGTTGTCTCAGAGGACAGTTCGGATGTTGGCTCGAAGGTCGGCTCCGTGGTCGGCTCTGATGTTGACTCCGATGTCGGCTCCGAGGTTAGCTCCGAGGTTGGCTCAACGGTCAGCACAGAGGTCAGCTCAGAGGTTGACTGAGAGGTCAACTCAGAGGTCAGCTGTGAGGTGGGCTCAGAGGTTGACTCTAAGGTGTGCTCCGAGGTCGGCTGTGAGTTTGGCTCTGACATGTGCTCTGACGTGTGCTCTGAGGTTGGCTGTGAAGTTGGCTCTGACATGTGCTCTGACGTGTGCTCCGAGGTCCGCTGTGAGGTTGGCTCCGAGGTTGGCTCCGAGGTTGGCTGTGAGGTTGGCTCCGATGTCGGCTGTGAGGTCGGCACAGAGGTCAGCTCAGATGTTGGCTCTAATGTCAGCTCTGAGGTCGGCTCCAAGGTTGGGTTCGGGGTTGGCTCAGAGGTGGACTCAAAGGTTGGCACTGAAGTTGGTTGCGAGGTTGTCTTTGAGGTGTGCTCCAAGGTTCGCCCTGAGGTTGGCTCTGAGGACGGCACAGAGGTCAGCAAAGAGGTCATCTCAGAGGTCAGCAAAGAAGTCAGCTCAGAATTCAGCTCAGAGGTCAGCTCATAGGTAGTATCCAAGGTCGTCTCACGGGTCGACTCAGATGTTGGTTCTGAGGTTGTCTCAGAGGACAGCTCAGATGTTGGCTCGAAGGTCGGCTCTGAAGTTGGCTCCGTGTTCGGCTCTGATGTCGGCTCTAAGTTTGGCTCAGCGTTCGGTTCAGTGGTAAACTCTGGGGTGTGCCCTGTGCTTGGTTCCGAGGGTGACTCTGAGGTCGGCTCTGATGTCAGCTCTGAGGTCGGCACAGATGTCGACGCTGAGATTGGCTCCGAGGTCGGCTCCGAAGTCAGCTCAGAGGTCAGCTCAGAGGTTGGCTCACAGGAGAGCTCAAAGGTTGGCTCCAAGGTGGGCTCCGAGGTTGACTCTGATGTCGGCTCTGATGTCACCTCCAATGTCGGCTCCGAGGTCAGCTCAGAGGTGGACTCAGAGGATGGCGTCAAGGTTGCCTCTGATGTCGGCTCTGAGGTAGGCTCAGAGGTCTGTTCTGATGTTGGCTCCGAGGTCGGTTCCAAGGTTGGCTCAGAGGATGACTCCGACGTGTGCTCTGAGGTTGGCTGTGAGTTTGGCTCCGTGGTCGGCTCTAATGTTGGCTCAGATGTTGGCTCTAAGGTTGGCTCAGAAGTCAGTTCAGAGGTAGACTCTGAGGTGTACTCCGAGGTTGGCTCTGACGGTGACTCCGACGTGTGCTCTGACGTGTGCTCTGAGGTTGGCTCTGAGGTGTGCTCCGAGGTTGGCTCCAAGGGTGACTCCGACGTGTGCTCTGAAGTTGGCTCCAAGGTCGGCTCCGAAGGGTGCTCCGAGGTCGGCTCTGAAGTCGGCTCAGAAGTCAGCTCAGAGGTTGGCTCAGAGGTAAGCACAGAGGTTAGCTTCAAGGTGGGCTCCGAGGTTGACTCTGATGTCGGCTCTGATGTCACCTCCGATGTCGGCTCTGATGTCACATCCAATGTCGGCTCAGAGGTCAGCTCAGTGGTGGACTCAGAGGATGGCGTCAAGGTTGCCTCTGATGTCGGCTCTGAGTTAGGCTCAGAGGTCTGTTCTGATGTTGGTTCCGAAGTCGGTTCCAAGGTTGGCTCTGAGAGTGACTCCGACGTGTGCTCTGAGGTTGGCTGTGAGGTTGGCTCCGTGGTCGGCTCTAATGTTGGCTCAGATGTTGGCTCTAAGGTTGGCTCAGAGGTCGGTTCAGAGGTAGACTCTGAGGTGTACTCCGAGGTTGGCTCCGACGGTGACTCCGACGTGTGCTCTGAAATTGGCTCCAAGGTCGGCTCCGAAGGGTGCTCCGAGGTCGGCTCTGAAGTCAGCTCAGAGGTCAGCTCAGAGGTTGGCTCAGAGGTAAGTTCAGAGGTTGGCTCTGTGGTTGGCTGTGAGGTTGGCTCCGATGTCAGCTCTGAGGTAGGCACAGAGGTCAGCTCAGATGTTGGCTCTAATGTCAGCTCCAAGGTTGGGTTCAGGGTTGGCTCAGAGGTGGACTCAGAGGTTGGCACTGAAGTTGGCTCCGAGGTTGGCTCCGAGGGTGACTCCGACGTGTGCTCCAAGGTTGGCTGTGAGCTTGGCTCCATGGTTGGCTCTAATGTTGGCTCAGATGTTGGCTCTAAGTTTGGCTCAGAGGTCGGTTCAGAGGTAGACTCTGAGATGTACTCCGAGGTTGGCTCTGACGGTGACTCCGACGAGTGCTCATACGTGTGCTCTGAGGTTGGCTCTGAGGTGTGCTCCAAGGTTGGCTCTGAGGGTGACTCCGACGTGTGGTCTGAAGTTGGCTCCAAGGTCGGCTCCAAAGGGTGCTCCGAGGTCGGCTCCGAAATCAGCTCAGAGGTCAGCTCAGAGGTTGGCTCAGAGGTGAGCTCAAAGGTCGGCTCCGATGTGGGCTCCGAGGTTGACTCTGATGTCGGCTCTGATGTCACCTCCGATGTCGGCTCCGAGGTCAGCTCAGATGTCGGCTCAGAGGTCAGCTTATAGGTGGACTCAGAGGATGGCATCAAGGTTGCCTCTGATGTCGGCTCTGAGGTAGGCTCTGAAATGTGCTCTGAGGTTGGCTCTGAAGTTGGCTCTGAGGTTGGCACAGAGGTCAGCAAAGAGGTCATCTCAGAGGTCAGCAAAGACGTCAGCTCAGAATTCATCTCAGAGGTCAGCTCAGAGGTGGTCTCCAAGGTCATCTCAGGGGTCGACTCAGAGGTTGGCTCTGAGGTTGTCTCAGAGGACAGCTCAGATGTTGGCTCGAAGGTCGGCTTTGAAGTTGGCTCCGTGTTCGGCTCTGATGTCGGCTCTAAGTTTGGCTCAGAGGTCGGTTCAGTGGTAAACTCTGGCGTGTGCCCTGTGCTTGGCTCCGAGGGTGACTCTGAGGTCGGCTCTGATGTCAGCTCTGAGGTCGGCACAGATGTCGACGCTGAGATTGGCTCCGAGGTCGGCTCCAAAGTCAGCTCAGAGGTCAGCTCAGAGGTTGGCTCAGAGGTGAGCTCAAAGGTTGGCTCCAAGGTGGGCTCCGAGGTTGACTCTGATGTCGGCTCTAATGTCACCTCCAATGTCGGCTCCGAGGTCACATCCAATGTCAGCTCAGAGGTCAGCTCAGTGGTGGACTCAGAGGATGGCGTCAAGGTTGCCTCTGATGTCGGCTCTGAGTTAGCCTCAGAGGTCTGTTCTGATGTTGGCTCCGAAGTCGGTTCCAAGGTTGGCTCTGAGATTGACTCCGACGTGTGCTCTGATGTCGGCTCTGATGTCACCTCCGATGTCGGCTCTGATGTCACATCCAATGTCAGCTCAGAGGTCAGCTCAGTGGTGGACTCAGAGGATGGCGTCAAGGTTGCCTCTGATGTCGGCTCTGAGTTAGCCTCAGAGGTCTGTTCTGATGTTGGCTCCGAAGTCGGTTCCAAGGTTGGCTCTGAGATTGACTCCGACGTGTGCTCTGAGGTTGGCTGTAAGGTTGGCTCCGTGGTTGGCTCTAATGTTGGCTCAGATGTTGGCTTTAACGTTGGCTCAGAGGTCGGTTCAGAGGTAGACTCTGAGGTGTACTCCGAGGTTGGCTCAAACGGTGACTCCAACGTGTGCTCTGACATGTGCTCTGAGGGTGACTCCGACGTGTGCTCTGAAGTTGGCTCCAAGGTCGGCTCCGAAGGGTGCTCCGAGGTCGGCTCTGAAGTCGGCTCAGAGGTCATCTCAGAGGTTGGCTCAGAGGTAAGCTCAGAGGTTGGCTTCGAGGTGGGCTCCGAGGTTGATTCTGATGTCGGCTCTGATGTTACCTCCGATGTCGGCTCTGATGTTACCTCCGATGTCGGCTCTGATGTCACCTCCAATGTCGGCTCCGAGGTCAGCCCAGATGTCGGCACAGATGTTGACTCTGAGGTCGCCTCCGATGTCAGCTCTGAGGTCAGCACAGATGTTGACTCTGAGGTTGGCTCCGAGGTCGGCTCCGAAATCAGCTCAGAGGTCAGCTCAGAGGTTGGCTCAGAGGTGAGCTCAGAGGTTGACTCTGATGTCGGCTCTGATGTCACCTCCAATGTTGGCTCCGAGGTCAGCTCAGATGTTGGCTCAGAGGATAGCTTAGAGGTGGACACAGAGGATGGCGTCAAGGTTACCTCTGATGTCGGCTCTGACGTATGCTCAGAGGTCTGTTCTGATGTTGGCTCCGAGGTCGGTTCCAAGGTTTGCTCCGAGGGTGACTCAGACGTGTGCTCCGAGGTTGGCTGTGAGGTTGGCTCCGTGGTCGGCTCTAATGTTGGCTCAGAGGTCGGTTCAGAGGTAGACTCTGAGGTGTACTCCGAGGTTGGCTCTGACGGTGACTCCGACGTGTGCTCTGACGTGTGCTCTGAAGTTGGCTCCAAGGTCGGCTCTGAAGGGTGCTCCGAGGTCGGCTCTGAAGTCGGCTCAGAGGTCAGCTCAGAGGGTGGCTCAGAGGTAAGCTCAGAGATCAACTCAGATGTGGACTCAGAGGATGGTGACAAGGTTGGCTCTGATGTTAGCTCTGAGGTCGGCTCCAAGGTTGGGTTCGGGGTTGGCTCAGAGGTGGACTCCGAGGTAGGCACTGACGTCAGCTCCGAGGTATGCGCTGAGGTTACCTTGGAGGTTGTCTCTGAGTTCGGCTGCAAAGTGGTTTCTGAGGTCAGCTCTGAGGTCTGCTCCGACGTTGGCTCTGATGTTGGCTCTGAAGTTGGCTCCGAGGTTGTCTCTGAGGTGTGCTCCAAGGTCGGCTCTGAGGTTGGCTCTGAAATGTGCTCTGAGGTCGGCTCTGAAGTTGGCTCTGAGGTCGGCACCGAGGTCAGCAAAGAGGTCATCTCAGAGGTCAGCAAAGAAGTCAACTCAGAATTCAGCTCAGAGGTCAGCTCAGAGGTGGTCTCCAAGGTCATCTCAGGGGTTGACTCAGAGGTTGGCTCTGAGGTTGTCTCAGAGGACAGTTCAGATGTTGGCTCGAAGGTCGGCTCCGTGGTCGGCTCTGATGTTGACTCTGATGACGGCTCCGAGATTAGCTCCGAGGTTGGCTCAGCGGTCAGCACAGAGGTCAGCTCTGAGGTCAGCTCAGAGGTTGACTGAGAGGTCAACTCAGAGGTCAGCTGTGAGGTGGGCTCAGAGGTTGACTCTAAGGTGTGCTCCGAGGTCGGCTGTGAGTTTGGCTCTGACATGTGCTCTGACGTGTGCTCTGAGGTTGGCTGTGAAGTTGGCACTGACATGTGCTCTGACGTGTGCTCCGAGATCCGCTGTGAAGTTGGCTCTGACATGTCCGTGGTCGGCTCTGATGTTGACTCCGATGTCGGCTCCGAGGTTAGCTCCGAGGTTGGCTCAACGGTCAGCACAGAGGTCAGCTCAGAGGTTGACTGAGAGGTCAACTCAGAGGTCAGCTGTGAGGTGGGCTCAGAGGTTGACTCTAAGGTGTGTTCCGAGGTCGGCTGTGAGTTTGGCTCTGACATGTGCTCTGACGTGTGCTCCGAGGTCCGCTGTGAGGTTGGCTCCGAGGTTGGCTCTGTGGTTGGCTGTGAGGTTGGCTCCGATATCAGCTCTGAGGTCGGCACAGAGGTTAGCTCAGATGTTGGCTCTAATGTCAGCTCTGAGGTCGGCTCCAAGGTTGGGTTCGGGGTTGGCTCAGAGGTGGACTCAGAGGTTGGCACTGAAGTTGGTTCCGAGGTTGTCGCTGAGGTGTGCTCCAAGGTTCGCTCTGAGGTTGGCTCTGAGGACGGCACAGAGGTCAGCAAAGAGGTCATCTCAGAGGTCAGCAAAGAAGTCAGCTCAGAATTCAGCCCAGAGGTCAGCTCATAGGTGGTCTCCAAGGTCGTCTCACGGGTCGACTCAGAGGTTGGCTCTGAGGTTGTCTCAGAGGACAGCTCAGACGTTGGCTCGAAGGTTGGCTTTGAAGTTGGCTCCGTGTTCGGCTCTGATGTCGGCTCTAAGTTTGGCTCAGAGGTCGGTTCAGTGGTAAACTCTGGCGTGTGCCCTGTGCTTGGCTCCGAAGGTGACTCTGAGGTCGGCTCTGATGTCAGCTCTGAGGTCGGCACAGATGTCGACGCTGAGATTGGCTCCGAGGTCGGCTCCGAAGTCAGCTCAGAGGTCAGCTCAGAGGTTGGCTCAGAGGTGAGCTCAAAGGTTGGCTCCAAGGTGGACTCTGAGGTTGACTCTGATGTCGGCTCTGAGGTCACCTCCAATGTCGGCTCCGAGGTCAGCTCAGAGGTGGACTCAGAAGATGGCGTCAAGGTTCCCTCTGATGTCGGCTCTGTGGTAGGCTCAGAGGTCTGTTCTGATGTTGGCTCCGAGGTCGGTTCCAAGGTTGGCTCTGAGGGTGACTCCGACGTGTGCTCTGAGGTTGGCTGTGAGGTTGGCTCCGTGGTCGGCTCTAATGTTGGCTCAGATGTTGGCTCTAAGGTTGGCTCAGAAGTCGGTTCAGAGGTAGACTCTGAGGTGTACTCCGAGGTTGGCTCTGACGGTGACTCCGACGTGTGCTCTGAGGTGTACTCCGAGGTTGGCTCTGAGGTTGGCTCCGAGGGTGACTCCGACGTGTGCTCTGAAGTTGGCTCTGAGGTCGGCTCCGAAGGGTGCTCCGAGATCGGCTCTGAAGTCGGCTCAGAAGTCAGCTCAGAGGTTGGCTCAGAGGTAAGCTCAGAGGTTAGCTTCAAGGTGGGCTCCGAGGTTGACTCTGATGTCAGCTCTGATGTCACCTCCGATGTCGGCTCTGATGTGACATCCAATGTCGGCTCAGAGGTCAGCTCAGAGGTGGACTCAGAGGATGGCGTCAAGGTTGCCTCTGATGTTGGCTCTGAGGTAGGCTCAGAAGTCTGTTCTGATGTTGGCTCCGAGCTCGGTTCCAAGGTTGGCTCTGAGGGTGACTCCGATGTGTCCTGTGAGGTTGGCTCCGTGGTCGGCTCTAATGTTGGCTCAGATGTTGGCTTTAACGTTGGCTCAGAGGTCGGTTCAGAGGTAGACTCTGAGGTGTACTCCGAGGTTGGCTCAGACGGTGACTCCAACGTGTGCTCTGACGTGTGCTCTGAGGGTGACTCCGACGTGTGCTCTGAAGTTGGCTCCAAGGTCGGCTCCGAAGGGTGCTCCGAGGTCGGCTCTGAAGTCGGCTCAGAGGTCAGCTCAGAGGTTGGCTCAGAGGTAAGCTCAGAGGTTGGCTTCGAGGTGGGCTCCGAGGTTGATTCTGATGTCGGCTCTGATGTTACCTCCGATGTCGGCTCTGATGTTACCTCCGATGTCGGCTCTGATGTCACCTCCAATGTCGGCTCCGAGGTCAGCTCAGATGTCGGCTCAGAGGTCAGCTCAGAGGTGGACTCAGAGGATGGCGTCACAGTTGGCTCTGATGTCGGTTCCAAGGTCGGCTCTGAGGTAGGCTCAGAAGTCTGTTGTGATGTTGGCTCCGAGGTCGGTTCCAAGGTTGGCTCAGAGGTTAGCTCCGTGGTGTGCTCCAAGGTTGAGTTCGAGGTTGACTCTGAGGTCGCCTCCGATGTCAGCTCTGAGGTCGGCACAGATGTTGACTCTGAGGTTGGCTCCGAGGTCGGCTCCGAAGTGTGCTCCGAGGTCGGCTCCGAAATCAGCTCAGAGGTCAGCTCAGAGGTTGGCTCAGAGGTGAGCTCAGAGGTTGACTCTGATGTCGGCTCTGATGTCACCTCCAATGTCGGCTCCGAGGTCAGCTCAGATGTTGGCTCAGAGGATAGCTTAGAGGTGGACTCAGAGGATGGCGTCAAGGTTACCTCTGATGTCGGCTCTGACGTATGCTCAGAGGTCTGTTCTGATGTTGGCTCCGAGGTCGGTTCCAAGGTTTGCTCCGAGGGTGACTCAGACGTGTGCTCCGAGGTTGGCTGTGAGGTTGGCTCCGTGGTCGGCTCTAATGTTGGCTCAGAGGTCGGTTCAGAGGTAGACTCTGAGGTGTACTCCGAGGTTGGCTCTGACGGTGACTCCGACGTGTGCTCTGACGTGTGCTCTGAGGTTGGCTCTGAGGTGTGCTCCGAGGTTGGCTCTGAAAGTGACTCCGACGTGTGCTCTGAAGTTGGCTCCAAGGTCGGCTCCGAAAGGTGCTCCGAGGTCGGCTCTGAAGTCGGCTCAGAGGTCAGCTCAGAGGGTAGCTCAGAGGTAAGCTCAGAGATCAACTCAGATGTGGACTCAGAGGATGGTGACAAGGTTGGCTCTGATGTTAGCTCTGAGGTCGGCTCCAAGGTTGGGTTCGGGGTTGGTTCAGAGGTGGACTCAGAGGTAGGCACTGACGTCAGCTCCGAGGTATGCGCTGAGGTTGGCTTAGAGGTTGTCTCTGAGTTCGGCTGCAAAGTGGTTTCTGAGGTCGGCTCTGAGGTCTGCTCCGACGTTGGCTCTGATGTTGGCTCTGAAGTTGGCTCCGAGGTTGTCTCTGAGGTGTGCTCCAAGGTCGGCTCTGAGGTTGGCTCTGAAATGTGCTCTGAGGTCGGCTCTGAAGTTGGCTCTGAGGTCGGCACCGAGGTCAGCAAAGAGGTCATCTCAGAGGTCAGCAAAGAAGTCAGCTCAGAATTCAGCTCAGAGGTCAGCTCAGAGGTGGTCTCCAAGGTCGTCTCAGGGGTTGACTCAGAGGTTGGCTCTGAGGTTGTCTCAGAGGACAGTTCGGATGTTGGCTCGAAGGTCGGCTCCGTGGTCGGCTCTGATGTTGACTCCGATGACGGCTCCGAGATTAGCTCCGAGGTTGGCTCAGCGGTCAGCACAGAGGTCAGCTCTGAGGTCAGCTCAGAGGTTGACTGAGAGGTCAACTCAGAGGTCAGCTGTGAGGTGGGCTCAGAGGTTGACTCTAAGGTGTGCTCCGAGGTCGGCTGTGAGTTTGGCTCTGACATGTGCTCTGATGTGTGCTCTGAAGTTGGCTGTGAAGTTGGCTCTGACATGTGCTCTGACGTGTGCTCCGAGATCCGCTGTGAAGTTGGCTCTGACATGTCCGTGGTCGGCTCTGATGTTGACTCCGATGTCGGCTCCGAGGTTAGCTCCGAGGTTGGCTCAACGGTCAGCACAGAGGTCAGCTCAGAGGTTGACTGAGAGGTCAACTCAGAGGTCAGCTGTGAGGTGGGCTCAGAGGTTGACTCTAAGGTGTGCTCCGAGGTCGGCTGTGAGTTTGGCTCTGACATGTGCTCTGATGTGTGCTCTGAGGTTGGCTGTGAAGTTGGCTCTGACATGTGCTCTGACGTGTGCTCCGAGGTCCGCTGTGAGGTTGGCTCCGAGGTTGGCTCTGTGGTTGGCTGTGAGGTTGGCTCCGATGTCAGCTCTGAGGTCGGCACAGAGGTCAGCTCAGATGTTGGCTCTAATGTCAGCTCTGAGGTCGGCTCCAAGGTTGGGTTCGGGGTTGGCTCAGAGGTGGACTCAGAGGTTGGCACTGAAGTTGGTTCCGAGGTTGTCTCTGATGTGTGCTCCAAGGTTCGCTCTGAGGTTGGCTCTGAGGACGGCACAGAGGTCAGCAAAGAGGTCATCTCAGAGGTCAGCAAAGAAGTCAGCTCAGAATTCAGCTCAGAGGTCAGCTCATAGGTGGTCTTCAAGGTCGTCTCATGGGTCGATTCAGAGGTTGGCTCTGAGGTTGTCTCAGAGGACAGCTCAGATGTTGGCTCGAAGGTCGGCTCTGAAGTTGGCTCCGTGTTCGGCTCTGATGTCGGCTCTAAGTTTGGCTCAGAGGTCGGTTCAGTGGTAAACTCTGGGGTGTGCTCTGTGGTTGGCTCTGAGGGTGACTCTGAGGTCGGCTCCGATGTCAGCTCTGAGGTCGGCACAGATGTCGACGCTGAGATTGGCTCTGAGGTCGGCTCCGAAGTCAGCTCAGAGGTTGGCTCAGAGGTGAGCTCAAAGGTTGGCTCCAAGGTGGGCTCCGAGGTTGACTCTGATGTCGGCTCTGATGTCACCTCCAATGTCGGCTCCGAGGTCAGCTCAGAGGTGGACTCAGAGGATGGCATCAAGGTTGCCTCTGATGTCGGCTCTGAGGTAGGCTCAGAGGTCTGTTCTGATGTTGGCTCCGAGGTCGGTTCCAAGGTTGGCTCTGAGGGTGACTCCGACATGTGCTCTGAGGTTGGCTGTAAGGTTACCTCCGTGGTCGGCTCTAATGTTGGCTCAGATGTTGGCTCTAAGGTTGGCTCAGAAGTCGGTTCAGAGGTAGACTCTGAGGTGTACTCCGAGGTTGGCTCTGACGGTGACTCCGACGTGTGCTCTGACATGTGCTCTGACGTGTGCTCTGAGGTTGGCTCTGAGGTTGGCTCTGAGGTGTGCTCCGAGGTTGGCTCTGAGAGTGACTCCGACGTGTGCTCTGAAGTTGGCTCCAAGGTCGGCTCTGAACGGTGCTCCGAGGTCAGCTCTGAAGTCAGCTCAGAGGTCAGCTCAGAGGTTGGCTCAGAGGTAAGCTCAGAGATTGGCTTCGAGGTGGGCTCCGAGGTTGACTCTGATGTCAGCTCTGATGTCACCTCCGATGTCGGCTCTGATGTCACCTCCAATGTCGGCTCCGAGGTCAGCTCTGAGGTGGACTCAGAGGATGGCATCAAGGTTGGCTCTGATGTCAGCTCCAAGGTCGGCTCTGAGGTAGGCTCAGAGGTCTGTTGTGATGTTGGCTCCGAGGTCGGTTCCAAGGTTGGCTCAGAGGTTAGCTCTGAGGTTGGCTCTGAGGTTGGCTCTGACCTGTGTTCTGAGGTTGACTCTGAGTTTGTCTCTGAGGTTAGCTCTGAGGTCAGCTCCCAGGGCATCAAGGTGTGCTCCGAGGTCGGCACCATGGTGGGTTCCAAGGCGGGCTCAGAGGTTGGCTCAGTGGTGGGCTCAGAGGTTAGCACAGAGGTGGGCTCCGGGGTCGGCTCTGAGGTTGGCACAGTGGTCGGCACTGAGGTCAGCTCAGAATTGAGCTCAGAGGTCAGATCAGAGGTGGTCTCCAAGGTCGTCTCTGGGGTTGGCTCAGATGTTGGCTCTGAGGTCAGCTTATAGGTGGGCTCAGAGGTGTGCCCAGATGTTGACTGTGAGGTTTGCTCCAAAGTGTGCTCGGAGATAGGCTCCGATGTTGGCTCCGATGTCGGCTCCGAGGTTAGCTCCGAGGTTAGCTCAGCGGTCAGCACAGAGGTCAGATCTGAGGTCAGCTCAGAGGTTGGCTGAGAGGTCAACTCAGAGATCAGCTGTGAGGTGGGTTCAGAGGTTGACTCTGACATGTGCTCCGAGGTCGGCTGTGAGGTTGGCTCCGAGGTTGGCTCTGAGGTCGGCACAGAGGTCAGCTCAGATGTTGGCTCTAATGTCAGCTCTGAGGTCGGCTCCAAGGTTGGGTTCGGGGTTGGCTCAGAGGTGGACTCAGAGGTAGGCACTGACGTCAACTCCAAGGTATGCGCCGAGGTCGGCTCCAAGGTTGGCTTGGAGGTTGTCTCTGAGTTCGGCTCCAAAGTGGGTTCTGAGGTCGGCTGTGAGGTCTGCTCCGACATTGGCTCAGATGTTTGTTCCAAGGTCGGCTCTGAGGTAGGCACTGACGTCAGCTCCAAGGTATGCGCCGAGGTCGGCTCCAAGGTTGGCTTGGAGGTTGTCTCTGAGTTCGGCTCCAAAGTGGGTTCTGAGGTCGGCTCTGAGGTCTGCTCCGACGTTGGCTCAGATGTTTGCTCCAAGGTTGGCTCTGAGGTTGGCTCTGAGGACAGCTCTGAAATGTGCTCTGAGGTTGGCTCTGTAGTTGGCTCTGAGGTCGGCACCGAGGTCAGCAAAGAGGTCATCTCAGAGGTCAGCAAAGAAGTCAGCTCAGTATTCAGCTCAGAGGTCAGCTCAGAATTCAGCTCAGAGGTCAGCTCAGAGGTGGTCTCCAAGGTCATCTCAGGGGTCGACTCAGAGGTTGGCTCTGAGGTTGTCTCAGAGGACAGCTTGGATGTTGGCTCGAAGGTCAGCTCCGTGGTCAGCTCTGATGTTGGCTCCGATGTCGGCTCCGAGATTAGCTCCAAGGTTGGCTCAGCGGTCAGCACAGAGGTCAGCTCTGAAGTCAGCTCAGAGGTCGGCTGAGAGGTCATCTCAGAGGTCAGCTGTGAGATGGGCTCAGAGGTTGACTCTGAGGTGTGCTCCGAGGTCGGCTGTGAGGTTGGCTCTGACATGTGCTCTGACATGTGCTCTGAGATCCACTGTGAGGTTGGCTCCGAGGTTGGCTCTGTGGTTGGCTGTGAGGTTGGCTCCAAGTTTGGGTTCGGGGTTGGCTCAGAGGTGGACTCAGAGGTTGGCACTGACATCAGCTCGGAGGTATGCGCTGAGGTCTGCTCCAACGTTGGCTTGGAGGTTGTCTCTGAGTTCGGCTCCAAAGTGGGTTCTGAGATCGGCTCTGAGGTCTGCTCCAACGTTGGCTCAGATGTTTGCTCCAAGGTCGGCTCTGAGGTTGGCTCTGAGGACAGCTCTGAAATGTGCTCTGAGGTTGGCTCTGAAGTTGGCTCTGAGGTCGGCACCGAGGTTAGCAAAGAGGTCATCTCAGAGGTCAGCAAAGAAGTCAGCTCAAAATTCAGCTCAGAGGTCAGCTCAGAGGTGGTCTCCAAGGTCGTCTCAGAGGTTGGCTCTGAGGTTGTCTCAGAGGACAGCTCGGATGTTGGCTCGAAGGTCAGCTCCGTGGTCAGCTCTGATGTTGGCTCTGATGTCGGCTCCGAGGTTAGCTCCGAGGTTGGCTCAGCGGTCAGCACAGAGGTCAGCTCTGAAGTCAGCTCAGAGGTCGGCTGAGAGGTTATCTCAGAGGTCAGCTGTGAGATGGGCTCAGAGGTTGACTCTGAGGTGTGCTCCGAGGTCGGCTGTGAGTTTGGCTCTGACATGTGCTCTGACATGTGCTCTGAGGTCCGCTGTGAGGTTGGCTCCGAGGTTGGCTCTGTGGTTGGCTGTGAGGTTGGCTCCAAGTTTGGGTTCGGGGTTGGCTCAGAGGTGGACTCAGAGGTTGGCACTGACATCAGCTTGGAGGTATGTGCTGAGGTCTGCTCCAACGTTGTCTTGGAGGTTGTCTCTGAGTTCGGCTCCAAAGTGGGTTCTGAGGTCGGCTCTGAGGTCTGCTCCGATGCTGGCTCAGATGTTGGCTCTGAAGTTTGCTCCGAGGTTGTCTCTGAAGTGTGCTCCAAGGTCGGCTCTGAGGTTGGCTCTGAGGACAGCTCTGAAATGTGCTCTGAGGTTGGCTCAGATGTTGGCTCGGAGGTCAGCTTATAGGTGGGCTCTGATGTTGGCCCGGAGGTCAGCACTGAAGTTGGCTCTGAGGTAAGCTCAAAGGTCGGCTCTGAGGACAACTTAGAGGTTGCCTCTGAGGTCAGCTCAGATGTGGACACAGAGGTTGGCGTCAAGGTTGGCTCTGATGTCAGCTCAGAGATCTGTTCAGATGTCGGCTCCAAGGTCAGATTAGAGGAGAACTCAGAGGTTGGCTCCAAAGTCAACTTCGAGGTTGGCTCAGAAGTTGGCTCCGAGGTCAGCTTATAGGTGGGCTGTGAGGTGTGCTCAGATGTCAACTTTGATTTTGGCTCCAAAGTGTGCTCTGATGTTGGCTCCGATGTCGGCTCAGAGGTTGGCTCAGAGGTTGACTCAGAAGTTAGCTCAGAGGTTGTTTGAGAGGTGGGCTGAGAGGTGGACTGAGAGGTTGGCTCCGAGGTTGGCTCTGATGTCGGCTCTGATGTTGGCTGTGAGGCTGGATCAGAGGTCAACTCTGAGGTCGGCTCCAAGGTTGGTTCAGGGGTCGGCTCAGTGGTGGATTCAGTGGCGGACTCAGAGGTTGGCTCAGTGGTCAGCTCAGAGCTCAGCAGAGAGGTCGGCTCAGAAGTTGACTCAGAAGTGGGCTGAGAGGTGGGCACAGAGGTCAGCACAGAGATCTGCTCTGACGTCTTCTCTGAGGTGTGCTCCAAAGTCAGTTCTGAGGTCAGCAGAGAGGTCAGTTCCAAGGTTGGTTCAGAGGTTGGCTCAGAGGTCACTTCAGAGGTCAGCTCAGAGGTCAGCTCAGTGGTTGGCTGAGATGTGGGCTTAGAGGTTGGCTCTGATGTCGGCTCTGAGGTCTGCTCCAAGGCTGGCACTGAGGTTGGCTCTGACATCAGCTCCGAGGTGTGCTCTGTGCTCGGCTCCAAGGTTGGCTCTGAGTTTGGCTCCGAGGTGTGCTCCAGGGTTGGCTCCAAGGTTGGCTCTGAGTTCGGCTTTGAAGTGTATTCTGAGGACGGCACCGACGTCTGCTCCGACATTGGCTCAGATGTTGGCTCTGATGCTGGCTCCAAAGTTGGCTCTGAGGTGTGCTCTGAAGTTGGCACTGAGGTTGGCTCCGAGGTGTGCTCCAAGGTCGGCTCCGAGGTTGGCTCTGTAGTCGGCTCCAAAGTGTGCTCCAAAGTGTGCTCCAAAGTTGGTTCAGAGGGCAGCTCAGAGGATGGCTTAAAGGACGGCTTCGAGGTTGGCTCTGATGTCGGCTCTGATGTCAGTTCCGATGTCCGCTCTGAGGTCAGCTCAGAGGTGGACTCAGAGGTTGGCTCTGAGGCCAGCTTTGAGGTTGGCTTAGATGTTAGCTCTGAGGTTGGCACTGAAGTTGGCTCTGAGGTAGGCTCAGAGGTCTGCTCCAAGGACAGCTCAGAGGTTGGCTCAGAGGTCAAATCAGAGGTTGACGCAGAGGTTGGTGTCAATGTTGGCTCCGAGGTTGGCTCTGAGGTTGGCTCCAAGGTCAGCTCCAAGGGCTTCGAGTTGTGCTCTGAGGTCGGCGTCAATGTCAGCTCCAAGGTTGGTTCCAAGGTGGACTCCAAGGTGGGCTCTGAGGTCGGCTCCGAAGTGTGCTCTGAAGTTGGTTCAGAGGACGGCTCAGAGGATGGCTCAAAAGACGACTCTGAGGTTGGCTCAGAGGTGGCCTCAGAGATTGGCACAGAGGTGGGCTCTGAGGTCTGCTCTGAGGTCATCTCTGAGGTTGACTTCATGGTCAGCTCTGAATTAGACTCAGAGGTCAGATGAGAGTTGGGCTCTGAGGTGGGCCCAGAAGTCTGCTCCAAGGTTGGCACAGAGGTCGGCTCAGAGGCCAGCTCAGAGGTCAGCTCAGAGGTGATCTCCAAGGTCATCTCAGGAGTCGGCTCAGACGTTGGCTCAGAGGTCGGCTCTGAGATCGGTTCAGAAGTAGACTCTGAGGCATGCTCCAAGATTGGCTCTGAGGTGGGCTCAGAAGTTGGCTCTGAGGTTGGCTCCGAGGTCAGCTCTGAGGGCTTTGAGGTATGCTCTGAGGTCGGCACCAAGGTCGGCTCCAAGGTGGGTTCCAAGGTGGGCTCCAATGTCAGCTCTAAGGTCAGCTCAGAGGTGGACTCAGAGGTTGGCTCCAATGCCAGCTTTGAGGTTGGCGCAGATGTAGGCTCTGAGGTAGTCTCAGAGGTCCTCTCCGAGGACAGCTCAGAGGTTGGCTCTGATGTCAGTTCCGATGTCGGCTCCGAGGTCAGCTCAGAGGTGGACTCAGAGGTTGGCTCTGAGGCCTGCTTTGGCTCAGATGTTGGTTCTGAGGTAGGCTCAGAGGTCCACTCCGAGGACAGCTCAGAGGCTGGCTCTGATGTCAGTTCCGATGTCAGCTCCGAGGTAAGCCCAGAGGTGGACTCAGAGGTTGGCTCCGAGGCCAGCTTTGAGGTTGGCTCCGATGTTGGCTTTGAGGTCATCTCTGAGGCTGAGACCATGGTTGGCTCCGCAGACGGCTCAAAGGAGTGCTCAGAGGTTGGCTCAGAGGTTGACTGAGAGGTTGGCTCAGCGGTTGGCTCAGAGGTGGACTCAGAGGTTGGCTCTGAGGTTGGCACCGCTGTCGGCTCTGAGGTTGCCTCTGAGGTTGGCTCAGATGTTGACTCAGATGTTGGCTCAGAGGTGGACTCAGAGGTTGGCTCAGGGGTCGGCTCAGTGGTGGGCTCAGATGTTGTCTCAGAGGTGGACTCAGAGGTGAGCACAGAGGTTGGCACAGAGGCCGGCAAAGAGGTCGGCAAAGAGATTTGCTTTGACATCTGCTCAGAGTTTGGCTCTGAGGTTAGTTCCAAGGTCGGCTTAGAGGTCAGCAGAGAAGTCAGCTCTGAGGCTGGCTCAGAGGTCAGATCAGAAAGCTCAGAGGTCAGCTCAGAGTTTGGCTGAGAGGTGGGCTTTGAGGTTGGCTCTGATGTCGGCTCTGATGTCAGTTCTGATGTCAGCTCAGTGGTCAGCTCAGAGGTGGACTCAGAGGTTGGCTCCAAGGTCAGCTTTGAGGTTGGCTCTGACGGCGGCTCAGAAGTTGGCTCTGTGGTGGGCTCTGAGGTGGGCTCTGACATCAGCTCCGAGGCTGAGACCAAGGTTGTCTCCGCAGTCGGCTCAGAGGTGGGCTCAGAGGTTGGCTCAGAGGTTGGCTCTGAGGATGGCTCCGAGGACGGCTCAGAGGACGGCTCAGAGGTGGACTCCATGGTGGGCTCTGATGTTGGCTCCAATGTCGGCTCCGAGGTCCTCTTAGATGTCGGCTCAGAGGTCACCTCAGAGGTGGACTCAGAGTTTGGCTCCGAGGTTAGCTTTGAGCTTGGCTCTGAGGTTGGCTCTGAGGTGTGCTCTGACATCACCTCTGAGGTATGTTCCGAATTCAGCTCTGAGGTCGGCTCCAAGGTGAGCTCAGATTTGGGCTTAGAGGCTGGCTTCGAGGTCAGCTCTGATGTTGCCTCTGAGATGTGCTCTGATGTCAGCTCCAAGGTGTGCTCTGAGGTCAGCTCCAAAGTTGGCTCCGAGGTTGGCTCCAAGGTGTGCTCCAAGGTTAGCTTCAAGGTTGTCTCTGAGTTTGGCTCCAAAGTGTGTTCTGAGGTCTGCACCGTGGTCTGCTCTGAGGTTGTCTGTGTGGTGTGCTCTGAAGTTGGCTCTGAGGTTGGTTCCGAGGTGTGTTCCAAGGTCGACTCCAAGTTTGGCTCTGAAGTCAGATCCAAAGGGTGCTCCGAAGGGTGTTCCGAGGTGGGCTGTAAGGTTGGCTCCAAGGTTGGCTCACTGGTTGGCTTTGAGGTGTGCTCCGAGTTGTGCTCTGAGGTTGACTGTGTGGTTGGCTCTGAGGTCGGCTCAGAGGTAGACTCAGAAATTGGCTCCGAAGTTGGCTCCAATGTCAGCTCCGTGGTCAGTTCTCTGGTCTGCTCAGAAGTTGTTGAAGTGCCTGACACGGATGAAGTTGTGTTATGGTTAATAATTTTAAGAATATGGTTATATGAAAAGTAAACTATTTTCATATTTTAACAAAAAGTCAATGTTTTTTCGTAACATATCCTACTTTAGGTTCACTCAGCCTTTCCCTTTCATGGGACATACGTGATATTTCTTATCTTATCTTATCTTATCTTAGTATTCTTACCATTTACATACTCTCTCTTACATGACTTGATTATAAGTTTCATTTTCCCCTACTGTTAACTTCTATGTTTCGACTATTAATTATGTTTGAAGATCAGGGTGTTATGCAATATCAAATATTCAGTACTGAAACTGACTTTTTGGATTTCAGATGAATGATACAACTGAAGCAGCCAATTCTTCTGAAGTGATCTGTTAATTTGTGCCAGCTTCAGTAGAATAGTATAGATTTTTCCTATTGCTTTCCTAATCCTCATTTTGCAGCATACAAATCGAATAAATAAATCAAATCAGTCAATCAGTTGGACATGAATTCTGTTGGTGAAATTGGAATTATGAGCTGCAGCCATGCCCAGTACTTTCTCAATGACACTGCACCATAAAGGCATTCTGGTTCCTGTATTTTCAGATGCCTTTTTCATCTTAATCTATTTCAGTTGATCTTTTTCGTGAGTTAGTTACTTTGGGCTCAAGACACTTCAGTCTCAAATCCCAGCAATTCCACTTTCTTCTACATAGCATACCTGTCAAGCCTCACTAATCATGCCTCACTAATCTGTTGCAATTTCTTGAGAGTGTCAACATAAGAACATAAGAACAGCCTTGCTGGAACAGGCCACAGCCCATCCAGTCCAGCATTCTGTCTCACACAGTGGCTCACCATTTCAGGGTATTCCCAAGCAGATGCCTTCACCTGCTTAGGATTCCCTGGAAATGATATTGAGAGATATCCTGCCTATCTCTCCAACCCGGAGGTTGTCCTTAAGTATCCATAATTATAGCCATTGATACTCTTGTCCTCCATGAACTTGTCTAATCCTTTCTTAAAGCTGTCAAGACTGACAGCTGTCACCACTTCTTCTGGCAGGGAGTTCCATAGACCAGTAATCCTCTGGGTGAAAAAGTACTTTCTCTTATTTGTTTGAGAACTAGTACCCAAAAGTTTCATGGAGTGTCCCCTAGTTCTAGTGTTATGCGATAGGGAAAACAGTTTTTCCTTATCTACTTTGTCCACACCGTGCATGATTTTATAAACTTCAATCAGGTCACCTCTTAGACGTCGTCGTTCAAGAGTGAAGAGGCCCAACCGTTGCAGCCTCAGATGGTAAGGAAGGTGTTCCAGTCCCCTAATCATTCTGGTTGCCCTCCTCTGCACTTTTTCCAGCTCCATAATATCCTTCTGGAGGTATGGCGACCAGAACTGTACACAGTATTCCAGATGGGGCCTCACCATAGATTTATAAAGAGGCAAAATGACACTTGCTGACTTATTTTCTATACCCTTCCTAATGATCCCTAGCATTGAGTTTGCTTTTTTCACTGCTGAGGCACACTGGGTTGACACCTTCATTGAGTTGTCCACCAGGACACCAAGGTCCCTTTCCTGGTTTGTCGCAGAGAGTTCAGACCCCATCAGTTTATAAGTGTAATTGGGGTTCTTTGCCCCAACATGCATCACTCTGCACTTACTAATGTTGAAACTCATTTGCCACTGTTTTGCCCACTCCCCCAGTGTCGAGAGATCCCTCTGGAGCTCCTCACAATCTCTCACAGTTTTCACTACCCTGTATAATTTAGTGTCGTCAGCAAATTTGGCTACCTTGCTTTTTACTCCTACTTCTAGATCATTTATGAAGAGGTTGAAAAGCAGGGGTCCCAGTACTGAACCTTGGGGTACCCCACTCTTTACTTCCCTCCACTTGGAGAAGTGTCCATTTAGTGCTACCCTCTGTTTCCTGTCCCTTAGCCAGTTGCTGATCCAGGACAAGACCTGTCCCTTTATTCCATGACTGGTAAGTTTATTCAAGAGCCTTTGGTGTGGGACCTTGTCAAAAGCCTTCTGAAAGTCCAGATAAACAATGTCAACTGGATCCCCCTTATCCACATGCTTGTTGACACTCTCAAAAAATTCCAACAGATTAGTGAGGCATGATTTGCCCTTGCAAAAGCCATGTTGGCTCTCCTTTAGCAGCGCCTTCTCTTCTATGTGCCTATTAATTCTATCTTTTAGGATGGTTTCCATCACTTTACCTGGGACACATGTCAAACTGACAGGTCGGTAATTTCCTGGATCACCCCTGGATCCTTTTTTGAAAATTGGTGTTACATTCGCTACCTTCCAGTCATCAGGCACAAAGCCTGATTTGAGGGAAAGATTATATATTTTGGCTAGGAGATCAGCAATTTCATCTTTAAGTTCCCTGAGAACGCGTGGATGGATGCCATCTGGTCCTGGTGATTTGTTAGTGTTTAGTTTAACAAGACATGCAAGGACCTCCTCCCTGGTTATTTCTATCTGGCTTAATTCTTCGGTTTCCCTCCCTACGAAGATAGGCTCTGTTTTGGGCATGTGGCCTCTGTCCTCTTCAGTGAATACTGAAGCAAAGAATTCATTGAGTCTCTCTGCAATCTCTGTTTCCTCTTTAATAACCCCTTGCCTTCCATTGTCATCTAATGGTCCAATGGCCTTCCTAGTTGGGTTCTTACTTCTAATGTACTTAAAGAAGTCTTTGTTATTTCTCTGAGTATTTTTAGCTATACTGTTGTGTCCTAATAGTGTAACCTTCTACATGTGATATCAATGTATCTGAACCAATGTAACCTTGCCGAGGAGTAACAATGTAACCTTCAGCTGTATCACATAAACCCTGTAATAGGACGCGAGCTAATGACCACCAGCTGGCAGCAGCGAGCGTCCAAGCTCTCTTGGTTCAAACCCATCAAAGACCGCAGGGCGGGAAGTTTCCCGCCGCTACCTACACCTGGACAAGAAGGGCGTGACCAGCCATGACGTCACGCGGACCAGTAGCCAACGGGCTACCGTGGAGCCACATTCAAATACGTTACTGCCTTATATATAGAGCTGTTCGTCCGCCATTACCTCATGTTCCCTCTGTCCACCATGCAATAAACCTGAGTTAACCCAGCCTTTGGCTGTGCCTTGTGTCTTGACTCTCATACACTAAATTGGCGACGAAGGTGGGATAATGGATCCCCACGGAGCCAGGACACAGAGCGGGTTCAACATCACCAAACCGCAAGACTGGGAGCTTTTTGAGATGGACTTCCAGGCGGCACTGGTGGAGCTCAAAGTCAAAGAAGACGACGAGGAATGGAAGAGGGCCATCCTCACCCGCATGCTTGGGATGGAAACCAAGCGGACGCTGGTGGGCATCCTTGCACCGAAGAAGATGAGCGATTTCAAAGCCGGTGACATCATGAAAATGCTGCGTGAGCGTTTCCGACCCTCGAGGGCAATGTTTCCCGCTCGGAGTGCGTTTTGGAGGCGAGTTCAAGCGCCGGACGAGTCGGTAGAAGCCTTCGTAACGGCTATGAGGGTAGCCGCCGCCCCCTGCAAATGGGACCACATCCTAGAGATGGCCCTCAGGGACGGAGTGCTGTGTGGCCTGAAGGACAAGGAAGTACAGCGCAGCTTGATGAACAGGGAGCCACCACCCACACTGGAAGAGGTTGTAGAGGCCGCGGAAGCCGCGGAATCCACGAATGCTGGAGTAGACGAGATGCACAAGTGGCGTGAGTGGCGTCCGAGGGCCGGCAAAGCGGAAAACTCGTCGCACGGGAAGTCCGGTCAGTCGGTGCATGCAACCCGACCGACCTCGAAATCGTCTTCAGAAAGTAGCGATGGCGAGGAGGTCCAGAAGGTCCGGAGAGGCGGGCGCCGCTGCGATGGTTGCGGAGCGGCCCATGAGCGCGTGAAGTGCCCATTCAGGAAAGCCGAGTGCTTCAACTGCGGACGTCGGGGGCACATCGCCAAGGCGTGCAGGAAATGGAAAGAGGGCCGGAGACAGTCGCAAGACCGTTCAGCCAGACCGGACCGTCCAGCGAGGCCCAAAGATGGCGCCCGGGCCACGAGGAAGCAGGACGGCGTGGGCCGCATCTCGGACGACAGCGAGGGCGACGCTCCTGTGTTCAACGTGTCTGCGGGACAGCCCCATTACTTTGTTGAGGTACTAGTACAAGGGACCCCTATTAGGATGGAAGTTGACTCGGGGTCCTCCTATTCTATAATCCCCCAGAGAGAGTTCTTGAAAATCGACCCCCACGTGCGGCCCAAACTTAAAGCGTTGAGGGCCACACTACGGGACGTTCAGGGGAACAGCATTCCAGTGTTGGGGGTCGGAACGTTCCGGGTTCGCTTTAAGAGACATTCTGCGGAACTTCCCCTAGTGGTGCTAAAAGGGGGGAGTTGTAGCCTCCTCGGAACACAGTGGTTTCAGCCCTTAGGCCTGTTCATAGGGGGGGTGCATGCCGTAGGCGAGGACCCAATACAAGCAGTGTGTGACGCACACCCCGCCGTTTTTAAAAGTGGACTGGGAAAGTTCAAGGGACCCCCTGTAGCCTTCGACTTAGACCCGGAGGTCCGCCCGATAAGACTTAAACCGCGCAGGGTACCGTTCGCGCTTAAGGACAAAATAGAGGCGGAACTGGACAAACTGGTGGGTCAAGGAATTCTCGTTCCTGTGGATTCCGCGGAGTGGGAGACTCCAATTGTAACAGCACTGAAGGCTAACGGGGAGGTGCGCATTTGCGCTGATTATAAGTGTACCATTAATAAGGCAATCCGCCCTAATGCATACCCGGTGCCAGTGGTCAGCCACCTTCTGGCCAGGCTGAATGGGGGAAAGTGTTTCGCTAAACTCGATTTAGCACAGGCCTACCAGCAACTCCCGGTAACCCCCGCCACAGCGGCGGCACAAACAATAGTCACACATAAGGGGGCGTTCCAGGTGTCGAGGTTACAGTTCGGCGTGAACTCGGCACCTGGCATTTTTCAGTCGCTGGTGGAACGCCTCCTGAAGGGTTTGGAGGGGGTGTTGCCATATTTTGATGACGTGTTGATAACGGGGGGGAGTAAGGCCGAGCTGGCCCACAGATTGGATAAGGTCCTGGCCGTGTTCGAGGAAGCGGGGCTGCGACTGAGAAAAGACAAATGTGTATTTTTCGAAACAGTGGTTGAGTTTTTAGGGTTCCGTGTCACACCCGAGGGAATTAGGCCGTCCAAATCTAAGGTAGCCGCCATTAAGAAAGCCCCTCGCCCCACTTCCAAAACCGAGCTTCAGTCATTTCTGGGGCTTCTCAATTTCTACCATACCTTCCTTCCACGGAAGGCGTCTGTTGCCGAGCCGCTCCATCGGCTGCTTAAAAAAGAGGAAAAATGGCTGTGGGGTGACGAGCAAGAAAGAGCGTTCTCAGAGTTAAAGCAACTCCTCACATCCGAGGCAATCCTGACTCATTTCGACCCCAAACGGCCCATAGTTTTGGTCTGCGATGCATCCCCGGTGGGGGTGGGGGCGGTGCTTTGCCACGTGTTAGACGACGGAAGGGAGGCCCCGATAGCGTTTTATTCAAGGTCCCTGTCCCAAGCAGAGCGGAATTACGCACAGACCGATAGGGAGGCACTAGCGATAGTAGCGGGAACCAAGAAATTTCACGATTTTCTGTATGGTCGGCCGTTCAAGATCGTTACTGATCACAAGCCCCTGTTAGGAATCTTCACTGCAAATAAGCCCACGCCACAGATCCTGTCCCCGAGGATGCTGCGGTGGGCTATTTTTCTTAACGCATATCAACATGAGTTAGTATACCGGCCAGGGAAGGAAATCAGCCATGCAGACGCGCTCTCACGGTCGCCGTTACCATTGTCGGACGACCAGAAAGCAGGGGTAAGAAGAGACCGCCAGGTATTGCTAATAGAGGTCTTAGAATCACCCCCGATAGTACCGGCCGACATTGCCAGGGCGACCGGAAAGGATAGAACACTAGAGAAGGTATGCTCGTGGGTGCAGAAGGGGTGGCCGGCGTCATCCCCAGGCACGGAATTCGACCCATTCTTCCGAAAGCGAGTGGAGTTGTCTTTAGAGAGGGGGTGCCTTTTGTGGGGCCAACGGGTGGTGGTCCCTACGTCCCTGCGGCCGAAGGTGCTAAAGCTGTTGCACGTCAGCCACCCGGGGATCGTCCGTTCCAAGGCGTTGGCCCGGAGTTACTTCTGGTGGCCCCAGCTGGACGCCGACATAGAGCAGATGGTTGGCACTTGTGAGGCATGTCAATGCTCTCGACCGGAGGTGGCCCGCCTACCGCATAGGGAATGGGACGCAGCAAGGGGACCGTGGTCCAGGGTGCACGTAGATTTTGCTGGCCCATTCCGGGGAACCATGTTTCTCCTGGTGGTGGATGCATACTCAAAGTGGCTGGAGGTCATTCCGGTAAAGAGCACATCCTCCGCCACTACCATTCACCAGCTAAGGAGGGTCTTTTCCACGTTCGGCTTACCCGACACTTTGGTCAGCGATAACGCCAGTTGTTTCACGTCCGCTGAATTCGCAGCATTCATGGAGGCAAATGCAATTCGGCATGTCACATCCGCGCCGTTTCACCCGGCCACGAATGGCCAAGTGGAACGGTTGGTGCGCACCACAAAAGATGCGCTGCGGCGCATGGGCTCGGGAGATCTACATCACCAAGTTTGTCAATTTCTATTAGCGTACAGAGTGACCCCCTTAGCGTCTGGTTACTCGCCGGCCGAGCTGCTGATGCGGAGGAAACTGACCACGCTTTTGTCCAGGCTAGACCCGTCGAGGGTCGAGGACAAAGGGAAGAACATAGGGTTAGCGGTCTCGAAAGGTTTCGGCGTAGGCGATCCTGTACATTGCAGGAACTATGCCAACGCAGGCCCAGCCTGGGTGCCAGGGACGATAATAGAACAGACGGGGCCAGTGTCCTATCGGGTGGAAACTAGCACCGGCCTCCTCTGGAGGAGGCACGCTGACCAACTGAGGCACCGAGTGAGCGAGGGGCCGACCAGTGGGGCACAGCGACAGGATTCAGCGATAGGGTTCTCCCCCACCCGTTTAGCCCAAGGGGGAGACAGGGGGGAAAGCAGCGAGCCCGACTCATATCCTTTTGATACCCCAGTTCTATCCGAGCCCGGGGGGAGGGAAAAGGAGTGTGCGGCCGCCGCTGCCGCTTCCCCCGAATCCGATTTTGATTTTGATTTTGCGAGCCGGGGGGGTTTTTCGGAGTGTTCCCCCACCCATCCAAGCGAGAAGAGGGGTTTTTCGTTAGTCCCCAGTGCCCCCGGTTCTTCCCAAACAAAGCACACACCTCCCAACAAAGCCGCAGAGCCGCGGCAAACCACTAACAAGTCATCCTCTCCGATTGCAGGGCAGGAAGCCAGGGAGCAAGGAGGAGGGAGCGAAGCCGGGGCAGGGCAGCCCGCGCCGAGACCCCAGTGTGTTCGAAATAAGCCATCTTGGCTGAGAGACTTCGTCTCATCCTAGGGGGGAGGAGTGTTGTGTCCTAATAGTGTAACCTTCTACATGTGATATCAATGTATCTGAACCAATGTAACCTTGCCGAGGAGTAACAATGTAACCTTCAGCTGTATCACATAAACCCTGTAATAGGACGCGAGCTAATGACCACCAGCTGGCAGCAGCGAGCGTCCAAGCTCTCTTGGTTCAAACCCATCAAAGACCGCAGCGCGGGAAGTTTCCCGCCGCTACCTACACCTGGACAAGAAGGGCGTGACCAGCCATGATGTCACGCGGACCAGTAGCCAACGGGCTACCGTGGAGCCACATTCAAATACGTTACTGCCTTATATATAGAGCTGTTCGTCCGCCATTACCTCATGTTCCCTCTGTCCACCATGCAATAAACCTGAGTTAACCCAGCCTTTGGCTGTGCCTTGTGTCTTGACTCTCATACACTAAATATACGCTCCTCAAAGTCTTGCTTTGCTTTCCTGATTGTTGCCTTGCATTTGTTCTGCCAGAATTTATGTTGCTGCCTGCTGTCCTGATTCGGACAAGCCTTCCATCTTCTAAATGAGCTTTTCTTGCTCTTGATCAGCTCCTGTAAGCCACATTGGAGTCCTCTTGGACCTGGCAGTGCCCTTTTTCCTTTTGGGTATGCATTCCAATTGAGCCTCTGTTATTGTTTTGGTAAACAGCCTCCATGCCTCTTGGAGTGTTTGGACTCTCTCAATTTTCCCTTTCAGCTTCTTTTTTACTAGTTTCCTCAACTTTGGGAAATTTCCTTTTTGAAAATTTAAGGTCTCTGTGTTAGATTTTATCAGTGACTTGCGGTCTATGTTCAAGTTAAACATAATTGAGTTGTGGTCACTGTTCCCTATTGGATCAGTCACATTAACATCTTGCACCAGATCCTGAGTATTACTCAGGATCAAGTCAAGGATTCTTGTACCTCTAGTTGGGTCTTCAACCATCTGTCCCAGGGAACAATCATTGAGCATATCTAGGAACTTTATCTCTTTATCATGTGCTGAACAACAGTTCACCCAGTCTATGTGAGGGTAATTGAAGTCCCCCATTATAACCAGGCTTCCCTTCTTGGATGCCTCCTTTACAACATTCTCCAACTGCCAGTCTCCCTCAAGAGTTTGGGTCGGAGGCCGATAGTATATGCCTACTGTTAGACCATCCTTGTGGCCTGGTACTCTTACCCACAGAGCTTCTAATGGTGACTCCAAATCACCTAGATATTCCAATTCATACGATTTTATCACTTCTTTGACATACAAGGCTACACCACCTCCTGTTTGCCCCTTCCTATCCTTCCTGTATAGTTTGTAGCCTGGGATAACTGTATCCCATTGGTTATCATCCGTCCACCAGGTTTCAGTGATACCAATAATATCAATATTCTTATCTATTGCTAAGTATTCCAGCTCCCCTATTTTGCTCCGGAGGCTTCTGGCATTTGTATACAAGCATTTATATATGCTTTTCTGACACAGTCTTTTGTGTCCAGTTGCATTGTTAGACTGCCTCTTGCATCCTTCTGCTAGAATGCTAGTGACTAGTTTCTCGCTCTGCTCAGTAGTTTCTGCATCCTCCTCACTACTCAAGTACACACTTTCCCGAACCGGATGCTGCCCAGCTCCTGTCGGCTTTCCCCCAGTTATCAGTTTAAAAGCTGCTCTGCAGCCTTTTTGAGGTTGAGTGCCAGCAATCTGGTCCCATCATGGTTCAAATGCAACCCATCCCTCCTGAATAGATTTGGCTTGTCCCAAAACGTTCTCCAGTTCCTGACAAATCTGAAACCCTCCTCTCGACACCACTGCCTCATCCACGCATTGAGGCTTCTGAGCTCTGCCTGCCTGGTAGGTCCTGCGCGAGGGACAGGCAGCACTTCTGAAAATGCTACCTTGGAAGTCCGGGACTTCAATCTTCTTCCTAACAACCTGAATTTGGCTTCCAGGACAGACCGCTTGGCCTTCCCAACATCATTGGTACCAACGTGTACCATGACAACTGGCTCGTCCCCAGTTCTCTCTAACAATCTATCTAGATTTCTTGTGATGTCTGCAACTTTTGCACCTGGCAGGCAAGTCACCATATGGTTATCATGTGCATCACAAATCCATTTCTCTGTATTTCTAATTATTGAATCGCCTAGTACAAGGAGCCTCTCTCCTGCAATCTGTTCATCTACATGCACCTCATCAACCATATTAAGGGAGAGAACCTCAGTTTGTTCCTGTTGTTTATCTTCCTGGATCTCATCAAGTGTGATGAAGGAGAGATCATCAGGTGGAACCAGTTGTTCCTCTGTGTGTTCCTCATCAGGTGTGATGAGGGAAAGAGCCTCAAATTTATTCTGCAATTTCAGACTCTCAGAGTGATCCCCTACTCTTCTCCTCCTTTGAGTCACATTCCTCCAAATATCTCCCTCCTGAGTTAGTGAAGGGCCTTCTCCCTCAGAACTGTGCCCTGTCTCTTCTTTGTCCAGCATAGTCTGCTCCGCTCTGTCCAAGAACAGCTCAAGCTCCTTAATTTGTTGATGGTTAGATATGCGGGCCTCTAGCTGCTGGACCTTCTCTTCTAGTAGTTTAACCAGCTTGCACTTGCTACAAGTGTAGTTCTCCATATGCTTTGGCAAGAACACAAACATGGCACAAGTATTGCAGGTAACTACAACTGTTCCCTCAGAATCCATGTTAACAAGTGCAGTATTCTGGGCCTCAAAAATGTACACGTTTACTACCTTTCTACCTAGTAAGACTATATTCTTCCTTTGTTACTAGTTTGCAATCTCGCGCGCCGTTAGGCGCGCGGGCCTCTAAAGCAGCTCTACTCCAACTGCAAAAACTTACCAGTGCTCACTTCCTTTGTTTGGCTCTCCTCAGCAGCAGCTCTGCTTAAGAGCACATGCAGAGTCAAAAGGGCTGACCCTGAAAGAGCTCAGAGCTTTTAAAGGCTAGTGTGGCTCCGCCCCTATGAGTCACAGTTCAGGAAAGGGCCTGGTGTGGCTCTGCCCCCCTGCTTCTGGAAGCTTCAAACTGCTTCCTCTGTTTGAACAGAGGTGGCTCTCAGCAGTTTAAATTATCAATTTAAATTAGTGGTGGCCTCTAAAGCAGCTCTACTCCAACTGCAAAAACTTACCAGTGCTCACTTCTTTGTTTGGCTCTCCTCAGCAGCAGCTCTGCTTAAGAGCACATGCAGAGTCAAAAGCACGTGGATAAGGGGAATCTAGTTGACATTTTTTATCTGGACTTTCAGAAGGCTTTTGACAAGGTCCCGCACCAAAGGCTCTTGAATAAACTTACCAGTCATGGAATAAAGGGACAGGTCTTGTCCTGGATCAGCAACTGGCTAAGGGACAGGAAACAGAGGGTAGCACTCAATGGACACTTCTCCAAGTGGAGGGAAGTCAAGAGTGGGGTCCCCCAAGGTTCAGTACTGGGACCCCTGCTTTTCAACCTCTTCATAAATGATCTAGAGGTAGGAGTAAATAGCAAGGTAGCCAGATTTGCTGACGACACTAAATTATACAGGGTAGTGAAAACTGTGAGAGATTGTGAGGAGCTCCAGAGGGAGCTCTTGACACAGGGGGAGTGGGCAAAGCAGTGGCAAATGAGCTTCAACATTAGTAAGTGCATGTTGGGGCAAAAAAACCCAATTACATTTATAAACTGATGGGTTCTGAACTCTCTGCGACAAACCAGGAAAGGGACCTTGGTGTCCTGATGGACGAGAGCTCAATGAAGGTGTCAACCCAGTGTGCCTCAGCAGTGAAAAAAGCAAACTCAATGCTAGGGATCATTAGGAAGGGTGTAGAAAATAAGTCAACAAGTGTCATTTTGCCTCTTTATAAATCTATGGTAAGGCCCCATCTGGAATACTGTGTACAGTTCTGGTCGCCATACCTCCAGAAGGATATTATGGAGCTGGAAAAAGTGCAGAGGAGTGCCGAAATACAGGAAATCCCAGCCAATCCGAGATATTTGACAGGTATGCACCTTGGAATTCAGTTTCCTGTGGGTTTTTCCTGCCTTTTTACCCAGTTTGGATTTCTTTACAGTTTGCTCATCTGTTCCCTAAAACAGATTCTACCTCTCTGACACTATCCCTTTGAAATGTGTTGGTAAAAAAGATTTATGAAAACCCTAGGTTGCCATAAAGACCCATCAGTGAGTTCTGGATCACATGAAACAATAATGATGAAACTGAGGCAGTAGGAAAGGTAGAAGACCTAACATGAGGTGGATGGTCTCAGAATTGGCCTTGAGTTAGTAAGGGCTGCAGATGATAGGACTTTCTGGGGGGCACTCAGTCATCCATAGGGTTCACCTACTGTAAGTCACCCTTGGAATCCTACTGCTCAAATGGTTACTGCACTGCTTTTTTTCATCCTATTAATCCTCCCCTGGTTCTGACTGGGGCTTGTTATGCGATGAAATTGGCCTTGACCCAAGAGGCAACGGCATGGCAAGCAATGGTGGATGGGATGGTGGAGATCCAGGTGGTGGCAGGCGATCCCATTCCCGTGAGGAGGAAGAGGAGCCACCTGGCTGCTGGAGGGGAACGGGGGGGGGGGGAAGGTCCAGGGAACTCTGCAGGTGCCTCTGGATTCTGCTGGAAAAGCAAATGGCTTAAAATGCAGGTAAGATGGACCCAGCCTCCCCTACTTAGCCCTGTCAGCTGCAGCTTGGGAGCAATATCCTGCCCTCCACTTGCCTACCCTCCATGTCATGAGGCTAAATTCCTGGGCTAAATTTCCCAATTGGGACAGATGTTTAGCAGTGGAACATTATCCAAAATCCTCACTGGGGCAAATATCTAAATGGGTTTGTTCATTCGCACAGTCAAGTCCGACCTTTTGTGACCCCATGAAACACAGCACACCAGATCTGTGGCCACTGCATGAATGATGCCATCTAGCCACCTCATCCTCATACCTGGGGGGGGGGGGTGTTGCACACTGCCTGAATCTCATTCCCCCCGATGGCATGGACGCCTCCTATGAAAATGTCCAGGGGTTTGAGCCATTGTGTTCCCAGGAGGTTACACCCCCCCCTCCCTTAGAACTACTAGAGGGAGTTTCCTCCTGAGTCCCTTATACTGTATTTCAAAATCCCCAACCCCCAACACTGGGATCCCATTCCCCTGCACGTCCCTTAAGTTCGACCTCATCTCTTTGAGTCTGGGTCGCTCCTTGGGGGGAATGCGCAAAAACTCCTTATGGGAAATGAGAGAGTATACGGACCCCGAGTCTATTTCCATCTTAATGGGAATCCCTTGCAACAGTACCTCAACATAAAAACGTGGTTGCCCTAAGGGCATGCTGTGGACGGCCTGGTCGTCTTCCACATGTACTCTTCGGTACACGTGGTACCCCTCTGGGTCGTCGACGCCATCGTAGACTCTGCCGACGCCATCCTGTCTCCGTGTGGGGCTCTTGCTATTGTCCTGCCATTGCTTGCAAACCCTGGCGATGTGGCCCTTCCGTCTGCAGTTGTGGCACTCAGTCTTCCGGAATGGGCATTTGCGCCACTCGTGGGATGCTCCGCAACCATCGCAACGCCGACCCCCTTTCCCTTTATTCTCACTCATCCCCTTTCTGACTTTCCGGACTCCCTCATCTTCACTGGAGCCTGGGGTGGCGGAGGCCTCTGAGGATGTGGGCGAGCGTGGGGCAGGGGGCGCCCTCCAAGTCGCCTGGACTGCTGATGCAGCTGCCTCCATTTGTGGTGGCTTTGCTTTGAGAAGCTTGTACCTGACCCTTGTGGACTCAGCCGCTTGGGCCTCTTGCAGGACCTCCTTGAAGGTGAGGTCGTGGCCACGGGTCATGAGCTTCCTTTGGGTGTCCCCATCTCGCATCCCGCAAAACAGCCTATTCCTCAGGGCCATGTCTAGAAACTCTCGCCATTCGCATGGGGTTGCCGCCAAACGGAGGGCCGCCGCATACTCGGATACGGACTCACCCGGCTTTTGGTCCCTCCTCGCGAACGCAGCCCTGGCAGAGAAGAAGGATACCTTGGGCTTGAAGTGGTTTCTCAGGGTAGCCAGCAGTTCGGCTACAGAAATCTGTTCCACTTCTCTGGGTGCTACCAGATCCATCAGCGCTTGCGCTGCGTGATAGCCGAGCATCGTGATGAGGAGGCCTCTCTTCTTTCCCGCGTCTGTGATGCCGGCAACCGCTACCGTACTCTTGAAGTGCATCTCAAACCAGTCCCATCGCTCGGGCTGGGTCACGCCGAACACCGGTTGCTGTGAATGTGTCTTGTCCCCGTGGGAATCCATATCCCACCTTCGTCGCCAATTTAGTGTTTGGGAATCAAGACAATGGAAACGGCTGTAGACTAGCCTAACACATCTTTATTGCATGGAGTACAGTATGAACATGTGGTAATGGCGGACAAACAGCTCCTTTTATGCAGTGGCTATATAATTGAATGTGGCTCTTCGACAGGGCATTGGCTACTGTCCATGTGATGTCATCCTTAGTCACGCCCTTCTTGTCCAGGTGAGGTGAGCGCGGGAATCTTTCCCGCGCAGCTGAAGGCATTTGAGGGATGTGTACCATGTGAGCTGGGTGCTCGCTACTGCCCCCAGTGGCCACTAGCTCGCGTCCTCATACAGAAGGTTAAAGGTAAAGGTAAAGGTTTCCCTTGCTCGAAAGCCAGTCGTATCCGACTCTAGGGTGCAGTGCTCATCTCTGTTTCTAAGCCGAAGAGCCAGCGCTGTCTGCTTCTGCAGACGTTTCCGTGGTCATGTGGCAGGCATGACTAGACACTGGAGCGCACGGAACGCTGTTTACCTTCCCACCGAAGTGGTCCCTATTTATCTACTTGCCATTTCTTGCTTTCGAACTGCTAGGTTGGCAGGAGCTGGGATGAAGACGGGAGCTCATTTCCGTCCTGCAGTACTCGGGAATCAAACTGCTGACCTTCCGCTTCCCAGTCAGCGTCTTAGCGACTTGAGCCACTGCAGTGTTACACTGCAGTGTTACAGGTTACAGTGTTACTATTAGAGATTGTTACATCCACTCATCCGTGTGGTTACAATTACATTCAATACACAACATCCCCCGTGTCTCCTTTTGCCTTCCATCTTTCCTAGCATCTAAATTGGGCAGGAAAAAGAGAAAGGCAGAAAGCAAAGGCTGATAAGTTTTGGAGGCTGATCTTTCAGCCACGGAGCCTTCAGGGCATCTTGAGCTGCGGTGGAGGATGAGGGAAAATCCTATGGAGACCAACAGGATTCGTTTCAGCCAGTGTAGCCCATCCCAGGGTCATGCTGGATGCTTGACCCTTTCGGTTCTACAAAAGGCTGATATCCACAGTCGGCTCAGAGCTGTCCCTGTCCTTTCTGGAACTGGAGGAGAAGGCCAAGAGTTAGGAAGCCAAAGAAAACAAAAGCCACCCTTTCTTTTCTTCTGTTTTTCAAGCCATGTAGTATCCCACTTGTTGCCCTTCCCTCCCAGTTCACGAAGAAGAAGCCATTAATTAGCACTCTCTGAGTAGGATGTCTGCGTCTCCTGCTGGCTCTTGTGGTATCCAGACCGCACCCACTTTGTCAAAGGCTTTGCTGAAGTCCTCCTGCGTCTCCCCTTGTCTCTCGTCAGCGCTCCACTCTGCAAACAGCCCTTCCCTAGTTACTGCCCAGCCACCCTTCCAATCTCCTCTCACCTGGTAAACATTCAAACAACAGTAGGTAGAACACTCTCACATTCCTGAGCGACCAGTGATGACATAAACCCCACCCCACCCCACCCCACCCCAGCTCCACTGGGAATGGGATCTCCTCACACCCTCCTGGATTTCCAGAGCCCACTGGTCCATTCTGCCCACCCACCCACCCCGCCACCAGGAGAGCTATGAAGATGCCACGCAGGCACCACCACTGCAGCCATGGTTACCCTGTAACCAAAAGTGACTCTGGCCAAGAGAGACTTGACCTGTTTCACTCAAGCAACCCTCATTCTCAGCAGCCTTCTGTCTTCCAGGCAAGAGGGGGGCAACCTCCCTCCCCTCCCCAGCTTCTTTTTCATACTTTGTGAGGATTTAGGAATGATTAAGCTGAGAATAACCACAGACGCCCAAATAAGTTTAGCTGCTTTGTTTATTACACATTTCTCCTCTTACAGCATCCCCTGGGAGGACGCCATGGATCTGGGGGGCTCAGCCTCTGGTCAAGGTAAGTCCCTCTTTATACTCTTTCTTGGGAAGGTGGGGTTAAGGGTCATCAGGTCAGGGAAAGGGATGAGGTCAGGAGGTCAGGAAGTGGCAATGCATTGTGGTCATTGTAGTGAAGGACAGTGTTGCATTCTATCCGACATACTTGCAGGCTCTGGGTGTTGAACCCTGACTTTCTGCAGGAGATGCTCAGCCCCTGAATGGCCTAACCCCCTCCCTGGTGGCTAACCCTGGCACTCCAGCTGTTCTTGGACTTCAATTACCAGAAGTCCAAGCAGCGCCGCATTAGTCATATAGCAAGAGTAGCAAATGCTACAGGCCCCGTGTTCCTGGGGGGAGGGGGGGCACGTAGTCATCCCACCCAGCCGCCCTTCCTGAAAACAGGGGGTGAACAGGGTGGGCTTTGCCCACCCTGATCTAGTAGTTTGCCCACCCTCAAATCTCCTGCTGCTTTCCAGGAGGAGGCTATTCAGAGTTGCCCCTGTGCGCGCAGGCTCCATCACACGCAAGGGCGCGTTTGGGGGCCAAGTGGAAGCAGGCATGAGAAGGAAGTACAGGAGCAGCAGGTAGCCCAGCCCAGCCCAGCCTAGCCCAGCTGCAACATTTGGGGCTACAAACATGACCACAAATATGGCAAAGCTGTAATACATAAAATAATCAGAATCCCACCAGCCAGCTCCTTTAACAGTGGCTGGCAGGTGGCAGAGAGGTGACAGTCCAGGTCTGTTAGTGAGCCTATAGCTCAGCAGTGTGTTAAAAGCATAGGTGAGCCACTCCCAAACACTCAGCAAAGACCCCTTTGATGTCAGATCTTTTAAACCATCCACCCTCAAGCTATACCATTGCGTAGGAGGTAGCAAGCAAGCGAGCAAGCAATAGCCATGACACTTCTATGCTACCCCATAGTGCTTAGTGCACTCTCTGGGAGGTTTATAGGTAATTAGCATTACCTGTACCATGACTGAAAAAAGCCAACTGAGAAAAGTTTGCCACAATGCCAGATGCAGCTGTACTTGGCTTCGCCCCCCCTGGTTCTACTAGGATGGATTTGTAGTTTCCCTTTTGAAATGCTCTTGTGACTCCATTCAAAGAGGGTGATGGACCAACTGCATCGCAAATCTCACTCTAGAAACACACACACACAAGAAAGATTCAAACAAAAGGACATTGTGTGCAAAACTAACCTCAAACCAAATAGCACACCAATTGTTCCTTGCTGGGAACACCAACAAACGCATAATAAAATTAAAGCATCAAAGGAATATTCAGAGAGAGAATGCAATTAATGCCTTCATACTGCCTTCATATTAGCAGTACTGTACTTCTTCTTCTTCTTCTTCCGTGTCCAGGCCAGACGTGAAACTGCCAGAATGAAGGCACCTTTTGCTGAGTTCATTCTGCAGTTCCTTTTGCCTGACCTAGGATGAGAAAGATTAGCCGGCAACACAAGGTTGCTGTTACCAGGGTATGATACCCGATTGTAATTGAATTGAATTGAAATTTTAATTTATATACCGCTTACTCACCCAATGAGCAACTCAAAGCGGTTCACAAAACAAGCAGTACAAGCATATAATCAATACAAAAGTGAACACAAGAAATGCAAAATAGCATCAAGCATAATTATACAATAATCATTATAACAATTACAGCAGTTAAACATATCACATATCATAAAAAACAATTACATCAAACGAATAGGCAATACAACATCATCAATCCTCATAAACACTACAACAATAGAGCGTCCTGGCTTTTGAGGCCCCGATGGCGTGGGGGCGGAGGCCCGGGGGTGTGGTGGCTCACCTGCAGCTGGGGCTAGAGCCGGCAAAGTTTTGTAGTTCAAAAATACCACAATCTTCAAAGAGGCTCTTATGGAGAAGGACTCCATAATATCTGGATCCAGCAAATTAAACATCCTGGGCAAAATACGAAGGAATGGCTCCTTCAGCTCTAAAACAACTGGTGGTGAGGTTGCAGAATATTGCCCTTCTCCAAAGTATTCGGGTGTCACTCTGGATTCAACCCTGACCTACAAAAATCATTGTCTTCCATTTAAAGAAGAGAGAAATGGAGAGGAAACTCTGAGTCATTTGGAAAGGCAAGATTTTGCCCACTACCCCAACCCCACAGTATTTGGGTGTCACTCCAGATCAAACCCTGACCTACAAAGAACATTGTCTAAACACCAAACAGGAAAGTTGCCAGAGAGAAAGAACTTAGGAAACTGGCTGAATTAGACTGGGGTATCCAGTACTAATTAACTCAACTTTTTACTCTGTTACTTTGTGTTAAACTGTGATAATATGTATGATAGGGAAATACTGGCATAGAACCCGGAAAACCACATCAGGAAGTTTGCCAAGAAAACCCTATTGACAAAAACAAAAGGCAAAACAAAGGGGCAAAATAGATGAAACAGGATGTTTAGCACATCAGGTCGGAAGAGGAGAGTGGACAGGAGAGGGGGAGGAGAAATACAGTGTTGTAAGGAACAATACTGTATAAGGACATGGAATGTAAGATCTATGAATCAAGGAATGCTGGAAGTGGTAAAAAAGGAAATGGAAAGAATAAGCATTGACATCTTGGGAATCAGTGAGTTAAAATGGACAGGGATGGGCGAATTCAGCTCTGGAGACCATCATATCTACTACTGTGGACAAGAAAACCTTAGGAGAAACGGAGTACCCATAATAGTCAACAAAAGAGTGAGAAAAACAGTAATGGGATATAATCTTTAAAATGACAGAATGATCTCAGTGAGGATCCAAGGCAAACCATTCAATATCACTGTAATCCAAATATACGCACCAATCACTGGTGCAGATGAAGCCACAGTTGACCAGTTCTATGAGGAATTACAGTATCTCATAGAACTGACACCAAAAAATGATGTCCGCATTATCACAGGAGATTGGAATGCAAAAGTAGGAAATAGAAAAGTAAATGGAATAACAGGCAAGTTTGGTCTTGGAACATAAAATGAAGCAGGGCAAAGGCTAATAGAGTTTTGCCAAGAGAACGCACTAGTCATAGCAAACACCTTCTTCCAGCAACACAAGAGGCGACTTTACACATGGACATCACCAGATAGCCAACATCGAAACCAGATTGATTACATACTCTGCAGCCAAAGATGGAGAACCTCCATACAGTCAGCAAAAACGAGAACTGGAGCAGACTGTGGCTCAGATCATAATCTACTGATTGCAAAATTCAGGCTTAGACTAAAGAAAATAGGGGAAAGAATTAGGCCAGACAGGTATGACCTAGACAACATCCCGAAGGAATACACAGTGGAGGTGTGGAACAGATTTAATGGTTTAGACTTGGCAAGGAGTTAGCTGATGCAGAAGAGATTAAGAAATGATGGAAACAGTACACAGAGGAACTATACAAAAAGGACCTCAAACACCCAGAATAACTACAATGTTGAGAACATTGAACTTAAACCAGACATCCTAAAGAGTGAAGTCAGAAAGGCCCTAAAAAGCACTGCGAACAACAAAGCCAGTGAAGATGATGGTATCCCAGCTGAATTTTTCAAAGCCCTAAAAGATGATGGAATCAAATTATTGCATTCTATATGCCAGCAGATTTGGAAAACAAAACAGTGGCCATAAGATTGGAAAAGAACATAAGAACAACCTTGCTGGAACAGGCCACATTCAGTCCAGCATTCTGTCTCACACAGTGGCTCACCATTGGCTTCAGGGTATTCTTCCCAAGCAGATGTCTTCACCTTCTTAGGATTCCCTGGAAATGGCATTGAGAGATATCCTGCCTATCTCTCCAACCCGGAGGTTGTCCTTAGGTATCCATAATTATAGCCATTGATACCCTTGTCCTCCATGAACTTGTCTAATCCTTTCTTAAAGCTGTCAAGACTGACAGCTGTCACTACTTCTTCTGGCAGGGAGTTCCATAGACCAGGGATCCTCTGGGTGAAAAAGTACTTTCTCTTATTTGTTTGAGAACTAGTACCCAAAAGTTTCATGGAGTGCCCCCTAGTTCTAGTGTTGTGCGATAGGGAAAAGAGTTTTTCCTTATCTACTTTGTCCACACCGTGCATGATTTTATAAACTTCAATCAGGTCACCTCTTAGACGTCGTCGTTCAAGAGTGAAGAGGCCCAACCGTTGCAGCCTCAGATGGTAAGGAAGGTGTTCCAGTCCCCTGATCATTCTGGTTGCCCTCCTCTGCACTTTTTCCAGCTCCATAATATCCTTCTGGAGGTATGGCGACCAGAACTGTACACATTATTCCACATGGGGCCTCACCATAGATTTATAAAGAGGCAAAATGACACTTGCTGATCAGTATATGTTCCAATCCCCAAAAAAGGGTAATTCCAAAGAATGCTCAAATTATTGAACAATTGTGCTCATCCCACATGCTAGCAAGATTATGCTCAAGATAATACAGGACAGACTTCAGCAGCACATGGAGAGAGAATTACCAGAAGTACAGGCGGGTTTCAGAAGAGGCAGGGGAACTAGAGACCACATTGCCAACATACGTTGGATCATGGAGAAAAGAAAGGAATATCCGAAACAAGTCTACTTCTGTTTCATTGACTACACCAAGGCCTTTGACTGTGTGGACCACAACAAAATGTGGCAAGTAATCAAAGAGATGGGAATACCAGAACACCTTATATGTCTCATGAGAAATCTGTACATGAATCAATAAGCAACAGTAAGGGCAGAATATGGAATGACGGAGTGGTTTGTAATAGGAAAAGGAGTAAGACAAGGCTGCATTTTGTCACCCTGCCTATTTAACTTATACACAGAGCACATAACGCGCAATGCAGGGCTGGATGAATCACAAGTTGGAATTAAAATTGCTGGGAGAAACATCAACAATTTGAGATATGCAGATGATACCACCCTAATGGCAGAAAGTGAGGAATACCTAAAGAAGCTCCTGATTAGGTTGAAAGAGGAGAGTGCAAAAGCTGGCTTGAGACTCAATATCAAGAAAACCAAGATAATGGCAACAGGCCTGATCAGTCCATGGAAATTGGATGGAGAAGAAGTAGAAGCAGTGACAGATTTTATTTTCTTAGGATCTAAGATCACGGCAGATGGGGATTGCAGCCATGAAATAAAAAGGCGACTAATTCTTGGGAGACAAGCTATGAGAAACCTGGGGAACATAGTGAAAAGTAGAGACATCACATTGCAATCAAAATTCGCATAGTCAAAGCAATGGTATTCCCGGTGGTAATGTATGGTTGTGAGATCTGGACAATGAAGAAAGCTGAGCGCAGAAGAATAGATGCCTTTGAAATGTGGTGTTGGAGGAGAGTTTTGAGAGTCCCCTGGACAGCGAGGAGAACAAATAGGTCGATCTTAGAAGAAATTAACCATGACTGCTCCTTAGAAGGTCAAATAGTAAAGATGAAGCTAAAGTACTTTGGACATCAAATGAGAACAGAGGACTCATTTGAGAAAGCTTTGATGCTGGGAAATGTGGAGGGCAAAAGAAGAAGGGGGCAGCCAGAAATGAGATGGCTATTGTAGATGCAATGGGCACAGAGCTGGGAGGGCTGAGGAGGATGGTGGAGGACAGAGGTGCCTAGAGGACAATGGTCCATAGGGTCACAAAGGGTTGGAATCGACTGTGTGATTGAACAACAACAAAACAGACTGACAAACAATAAGAACAAATGACTCAATCTCCTCAGCAGAGGTTGCTGGTGCCGTAGGGAATAAATCAGCACATGCTGCCAGACAAGTGGGTGCAGCTCTTAATAAATCATGAGGATTATTACTGGCTGCCTGAAACCTACTCCTGCTGGAAAAGTCTATTACTTATACCCTCTGGAAGGAACATCAAGAGGTGCTAGCAAATAAGGAGTGAAATAAAGTAATACAGCACCAAACCCACCCATTTCACAGACAGGTGTGTTTTCTGCACATCTCTCAAGTTCTTAAAAGTAAAACCAGAAGAGGCCAGGCTAAGCCTATGGAGAGCCAAAAGAACACACCTTGCCCAATGGATGAAGGTTAGAAGAGTGGTGTGTCCCCAACCCCACCCCAACCCCACCATGACAAGCTTCTGGCTGGACCATCTGGAAGGCACTTAATAGACTTCCAAGCCAGGTCAAGAAGATCAAAGGACTATCAAGCAACTGACCTGAAGGGCCTCCAAGTTGGGCTTCTCACTGCCTCTGGGGTATAGGGCCAAAGACTGGGCCCAGGGGATAGATGGGCAGGGCGTCCCAGGGCTGGCAAGGCAGAGGTGGCAGAGGTGTGGTAGGTGAGGGCTGAGAGTAGGTTTTCCCCAGGCGTAGCAAGATCCAGCAAAGGCCTCTTCAACCAGGCAGCCCACTTGGTGCCATGCTGCTCCCCCTTCCCTGTCATGCTCAGGGGTGGAGGCATTGGGCCCGACGTCATCCTGCCAAAAATAACTAGAAACGAGGGCAGGGCCATATGGATGGGTCCCCCAAACACCAGCATGCTAAACCAGCCAAGAAGGCAGTGAGAGGGGAGGAGGCACTCAGGGTCCAAGGTGGGGGGGGGGATTAAACTACAGTGCAGGGGCTGCAAGAGACCCCCTCCCCACGGGGGTTCATGCCCCAAAGCCCCTCTTCTGTTCTGGCCTTTTAAAACAAATCCCATGTGCTCAGAGCATTTCCTGCAGAGTCCCTGGCAGAAAAGATCTCCACAGCTGCCCACCTCCTCTCCACAGTCACATCACCACCACCACCATCATCATCACGAAACCTTTCTATTTCTCTTCCTCTTCCCCTTCTTCTTCCCCAGGGCTGCTTGCCCAGAGATTTGTCTCTCCACCTGGACAGAAAGAGATGGGGAGTGATGCCCTGAGACCCTCCACCCCACCCCTTCCTCACATAGACACCCAGGCAGCCTGACCCCAAAGGAAAGGGAGGCACACACACCCCTCCCTCCTTGGCTTCTCCATCAGGCAAAAAACCCACTGGGTCATCAATATAGAACATAAGAACAGCATGGCTGGAATAGGCCACATACCATCCAGTCCAGCATTTTGTCTCACACAGTGGCTCACCATTGGCTTCAGGGTATTCTTCCCAAGCAGATGCCTTCACCTGCTTAGGATTCCCTGGAAATGGCATTGAGAGATATCCTGCCTATCTCTCCAACCCGGAGGTTGTCCTTAAGTATCCATAATTATAACCATTGATACTCTTGTCCTCCATGAACTTGTCTAATCCTTTCTTGAAGCTGTCAAGACTGACAGCTGTCACCACTTCTTCTGGCAGGGAGTTCCATAGACCAGTAATCCTCTGGGTGAAAAAGTACTTTCTCTTATTTGTTTGAGAACTAGTACCCAAAAGTTTCATGGAGTGTCCCCTAGTTCTAGTGTTGTGTGATAGGGAAAACAGTTTTTCCTTATTTACTTTGTCCACACCTTTGTGCATGATTTTATAAACTTCAATCCGGTCACCTCTTAGACGTCGTCGTTCAAGAGTGAAAAGGCCCAACCGTTGCAGCCTCAGATGGTAAGGAAGGTGTTCCAGTCCCCTAATCATTCTGGTTGCCCTCCTCTGTACTTTTTCCAGCTCCATAATATCCTTCTGGAGGTATGGCGACCAGAACTGTACACAGTATTCCAGATGGGGCCTCACCATAGATTTATAAAGAGGCAAAATGACACTTGCTGACTTATTTTCTATACCCTTCCTAATGATCCCTAGCATTGAGTTTGCTTTTTTCACTGCTGAGGCACACTGGGTTGACACCTTCATTGAGCTCTCGTCCACCAGGACACCAAGGTCCCTTTCCTGGTTTGTCGCAGAGAGTTCAGACCCCATCAGTTTTTAAATGTAATTGGGGTTCTTTGCCCCAACATGCATCACTCTGCACTTACTAATGTTGAAACTCATTTGCCACTGTTTTGCCCACTCCCCCAGTGGCAAGAGATCCCTCTGGAGCTCCTCACAATCTCTCACAGTTTTCACTACCCTGTATAATTTAGTGTCGTCAGCAAATCTGGCTACCTTGCTATTTACTCCTACCTCTAGATCATTTATGAAGAGGTTGAAAAGCAGGGGTCCCAGTACTGAACCTTGGGGGACCCCACTCTTTACTTCCCTCCACTTGGAGAAGTGTCCATTTAGTGCTACCCTCTGTTTCCTGTCCCTTAGCCAGATGCTGATCCAGGACAAGACCTGTCCCTTTATTCCATGACTGGCAAGTTTATTCAAGAGCCTTTGGTGTGGGACCTTGTCAAAAGCCTTCTGAAAGTCCAGATAAACAATGTCATCAATGAAGCAGGAAGGGGGAAGAAACCTCCACCTGCCCCCCACCCCCCAAAGACATGAAGAGGGACTGATGGTCACTGGACTGGGCACCCTGAATGGGGTCTGGGCCAGCTGTCCATAGCCACTCACGCCAGCTTTGGGTGGCCTCCAGGATCTGAGCCCTGGCACAGCGCCCACAGTGCCCTCAGCCTGTTGCTAGGAGCCAGGGCAGAACAAGCACATGTATTTATTCATCTTGACACACACGCATCATAAATATATATATATATATATATATTTATATATATATATAAAAGACCAAAATAAAAGTTCAGGATGCCACCATGGGCGGCTCCTACAAAACTAATGGTGTGACATTTATAAAATTGTGTGGAAACATGCTTCCTGCATTTGGTTTCCCATCTAAAGAGAGTAACACAACCTATAAAAGTGAACCGCAAATGCCCCGCCAGAAGCAAACAGAAAACCTTATTTGCCCATGGCTAGCAAGTTGTTCCTGCCTTGCAATCCTCCAAACTCCAGCCTGGCACAGTCTGCGTCTTCCATGGCAGTGGGTTATTCCCAAGCACTTTCTGTCCCTTGGCAGATGGTAACAGAATGAGCCAGAAGAGCCTCCCCCAAATGCAGGGGCATGCCTGGCCCACCTGGACATCAAAGAGTGAGCACCCATTACCCAGTAATGACACCCCAGTCCCAATGAAGGTGTTGAGTTCAGAGACTAAGGTGGCCTCACTGTGCCGTGCCTGGTGGCTGAGCCGTAGAATCTGGGGCTGAGCCCCCCACCCACCCACCCACCCACCAATGAGCAAGGGAGGGAGGCAGAAACCCTGGCCTCTGAGGGGTCAAGCCAGCCAGGCTGCCTCTATCCGAGCCCAAGCAGAAGAGTTTCCCACACCCACACCCATCTTTGGGATCAAGCCCCCTCCTCAAATACTCACCCACTATGAAGACCAGCCCCAGCCAGAGGCTGGGAGTCAGCCACCTCCCCCCGTCATTGGTCCTCATGGGCAAGGAGGGGTCCCAGCAGCCAGTGGAGGAGTTAAAGTAGGCACCTCAAGGTCTCTCTTCCCACCCAAGGATGAGTGTTGCTTCTGCTCAGCACCTGGGCTGGATTGAAGCACAAAGCTCTAGAAAGTGGTTTCTAGAGAGAGAGGACAGAGGGAGGGAGGGGCAGGAGGGAGAGGGAGGGGCAGCCCTTGAGAGGGCATGAGGTTGGCACCTCCAAGGGCAGGGCACCCAAGCAGGCACTGCCCGGCAATGGGCCGGAGGTGGGCCATAGGTTCCTGGGGGAGGGAGGGGCCCTCAGTCCAGAGAGAGAGAGGGCAAAGGCCAGGATGGAGGGGGTGGGCAGTGGCACCAGGGCTCAGGGTTCCTGGCAGGCAAGTGCCAGGAGAGGTGTTTTAGCCCGCCCAGCAAACAGCCCTGACAAAAGAGCTTGGGCAAATATTTGCAAGGAAAATCTGTGAAGCAGCCTGGGCACCACCCTAGAATGGGTGAGAAAGAGACAGAAGAACCCAAGGAGAAGGTGTTTGGTGGCTGGGCTTACAGGGGTTCAATGCTGAGGGCATTCCAACCATTCCTGGCCCCCAAATCCTGTGACCCCTTTGGGTGATACACCCCCCCACACACACACTTTTGCCCTCATGGGTTCACACAAGCTAGAGACCCACGTTTCCTCAGGTGGATGGGACTCAGCTGCTATGGGGTAAGGAGGCTCATGGGGGGGGGGCTCACTGTAGGGAAAACATTGGGGGGGGCTTACTGTAGGGAAAACACAAAGGATACCTTGGCAAGGGCAGCACCCAGGGCCAGCAGAGAGGCCAGGCCAGAGTGGGGGTGGGGGGGTCACTTGGCTTCCCTTGCCCTTGATGACCCCTGTGCTTCCTAACAAGGAAAGGTGCCTGCCAAGCCAGCTGCCCTGTGCACGAACCCTGGTGCCACGGGTTAAACTGCTCTACTGAAGCCAAAACATAGTGAGTTCAATCCTGACAGGGATCCAGGTTGACTCAGCCTTCCATCCTTCCAAGGTCTGGAAAATGAGAACCCAGCATGTTGGGGGCAAAATGCTCATTACCTTGTGAACCGCCCAGAGAGTGCACTGAGTGTTATAGGCCGGTATATAAGTATAATTGCTATTGCTATTCTTCTTCTTTAAGTGCTTTATCCAATTCCGAACATTGGCAATCCTCATAGTGATCAGCCATGAAGATTGTCCTGAGAATATAATGCAGTGGCCTTCCATTGGCCTTCCGCATTGCACCGTGACACCCATAGTACCACTGATCCAGTTCCATGAGTCACTTTCTGGTCCTCAGCCCTTTTGGCACACAAAGTCCTCATCATCAGCAGGCCAAGATGGATGAAGCTGCTACCCTCCATCAAAAGGGACTCCAGTGGGACGATTTAATTCACTTGGGGACCCTCATCACCTTCCCTTCCCTGTGGACTTCAGCACCCAAACCACTAGTCCTCAGGGTGGTCGGGTTAGTTAACCACTGCCTGATGATCAACATTGAGTTGTTGCCAGTAGGGTCTACTCAGTGGTGGGATTCAATTTTTTTACTACCTACTCTGTGGGCGTGGTCTGGTGGGTGTGGTCAGGAGAAAAGCCCTGCATTGCATCTGAATTAGGACTACAGTACTTTATTTCAAAACTTGGATGGGCAGAGGGGCCAGCCGGAATTTCTGCTACCGGTTCTGGCGAATTGGTGTGAACTTCCTGATGCCCACCACTGGGTCTACTCTATGACCATAACAGGATAACCTGGCCAGACTTATTGCTATTGCTGACTCAAACAGGTTTAATTCACTTTAATTTAATTTAATTTTCACACTTTTATACCGCCTACTCATGCGAACCCCTCTCAGGGCGGTTTACATAGCAGACAATAAATACAATATACTATAATGCAATATACAATGAGTACAATAATGTAACATTCCATAACATACAATTAATACTGAAAGTCAAAAATACAATGCAAAATTCAATATACAGAATTCAGTATACAGGTTTGCAGAATTTTAGCGAGAGAGAAACACCTACGAGGCCCTGGGCTGTGTTATCAGCCCCTGCCGGATTGTGTTCCGGATTCCCTCGAAAGGGAAAAGAAACTGTTGCTTGAAACCTCTGCCAAAAAGCTGTTTGCCCAGGTGGGGAAGCTATGTTTTGCCCGCCAGCTCCTCTGGGCCAGGGAGCCATTGGGGCGTGCCTCGGCTCCCTTGTGCCCCTTGCGATTAAGCCAGGAGCCTCCGTGCGATCGGCTTCCCTGTGTCGCCTATGATTAAGCCCAGCCTGACGTCAGGGCCTCCTGGGCATGGCAGGTACCCAGACGCTTGCAGGGGAAAGGCCAGGAGTGGTGTCAGCAGCGGCACCTTCTTGGACATTGTTTGCCTAGAAGGTGCAGCCTAATAAGAGAGCTATAAATAGCAGCCCACAGAGGCAGTCAGCCCTGAGCCTGACCCCTCACTCAAGGGTGGTGGCTTTGAGAATTTGGCCAATTCCCACCCACCCACCCCCGTGCAGCAACCCAAACATTGCCATCCAAGGTGCCAGAATGCTTGGCTGGAGGTGTTAGCAAATCATTTTTATTAACCAGCTTAATCAAGAAATGTATTAGCAACAGGCACATGGGACATAGCCCTCGACCTAACCTTGCAAAGGTTAAGCTTCTGGGTGAGAAGCTATTGAGGAAAGAAACTGTTGCAGCAGAAATTAATCACCCCCAACAAGTAAAGACGAAAAAACAATAGGCTGAATCAGAAACCCCAAAACACAAAATGTTCCTGTCTTAAATATTTGCAGCTTACACTAGAAATCCCAGTCTGTAAATCTTGCATCCTGATTTGGAGATGTCCACATAAGAACATGAAGAACACATGACTGGCACATATTTTGACAAAAGTATAAAAATCTGAGATGGGGAGGGGTGGCTTGATGCGTTTGCCCAGCCTGGGAAAGAGGAGACTGAGCCATTCCAGGATCGTAGGCTTAACTAAGCCAGGCTGCTCTGGACCACAGCTCTGACGTTTATGGCAACTTAGTATTTTAAAGATGCGCTACTTCGTCTCTTTGTTTTTATGACAGAGAAGTCCAAAGGGATCCATGAATCAGCGATGCTGGATTCTTAGACGTCAGGGATCTGAGTCTGGGCGCAGCAGCCAAGGCACACTTAGGTGGGGTTTTGGGCACAGACAAAGATGGCAGAAGGCAACCTTCCACAATTCCGCTGAGGGTTGCCCCGAGCTGCCTTCTCACCCATGGCTATGTTTCTTCTTCTAAGCCGGTGCCCCTGTTGCCACATCTTGTTGGCATGAGTTCCACAGGCTGACTCTGCACTGCATGACAATGTCTTTCCTCGGTCTGTTCCAAGGCTCCCACAGTCGGTGTCCATGGCTAAGATTGATCAGGATGAGGACAGACGGGGTGGGGTGGGGGTGGGGGAGCCTCATATATCTCTCATTCTACATCCCCTACCCCAGGCCAAAGAGAACAAACTTCTGCCAAGCCCCTCCCTCTCTCTCTCTCTCTCTCTCTCTCTCCCCCACCCCTTCTTTTCCTTCCCTCTGAGCTAAGGTGAGCCTGAGGTTTCAGCCTCTCCTTGCCAAGAGCCCCTTTTGGCCGCTCTCTTCAGCCCCTCCCCCAGCTTCATTTGGACTTGCAGCAGCCAAAGACCACGTGGAACTCTACAGCATCTGCACCCTGAATTCATGTGAGGGTAGACCCCAGCAGCCCCAGGAAAGGTTGCCCCCAGGGTCCAAGAGCCTCCTTCCTTCCTTCTGTCCCATCCAGACCAGTCGCTGCCTCCCTCTCCCCACACTGGGCAATTCCTGCCTGACCTTCTCCCAGGTTCACAGGACCATCTCCACCATCTCCTCTCCCATGAAAGAGAGCAAAACTCTCCAAGCGCCCCCCCCCCTCCCTTTCCCCTGGCTGCCAAGCTCTCCTTCTGCTTCCGCAGAATTTTTCCAAATTCTCTATAAACAGGGTTCCTCAAACTTAGCTCTCCAGATGTTATTGGACTCCAGTTCCCAGAAGCCCAAGTCATCATACCTGCAGATCAGGGCTTCTGGGAACTAAGTTCAAGAACATCTGGAGAGCCAAGTTTGAGAACCCCCCTGCCCATGAAAATCTTTCAAGCTCCCAAGTTTGGAAAATTCCGTAGCAGTGGCTGTTTGGAAACTAAACGATGTTTTTACACTGAGGGGGAACATCGATCTGTTTCTCTCCAACCCTGTATCCATATCCTTGGTCTTATTCAGCTTTCTAATTGGGAACTCAAGGTTTAATGCTGTACTTGTGGGGTCACCATCCCTTGACTGCAGACACAACTGGGGAACTTTAGTTATTCCTCGTTAATTAGCAGAGTGAGAGGGGGGGGACAGCAGCACAAAGAGAAGTGGAGTCTCATCAGCCTCCCCCATCCACCCTTTTTTTTTTACACAACCTAGTATTTTGTATGATAAAAATCACTCTAGAAACATTTAAAGTAGGAAAAGGATATCTTTATTTACAGTTGCCATCCAGAATTAGAGTCAGAAATAAAAATGGGGTGGGGGAGTTTAGTGTAAGGGACCAAAGACAACGAAACAGCCGAAGGGTTGGCTTAACACAGGTTTATTGCATGATGATCCGGAGGAACATGTGGTAATGGCGGATGGGTAGCTCAATATATACAGCTGGCTATACATTTGAATGTGGCTCGTCGACAGACTATTGGTTGCTGCCTGCGTGTCCTCGTAGAAGGTCACGCCCTTCTTGACCAGGTGAAGAGGTGGTGGGGAATCTTCCGCGCTGCTGATCCAGGTGAATCTGAGCCATGAGAGCTGGACGCTCGCTATTGCCATCTAGTGGTCACTAGCTCGCGTCCTCTTATCAGGTTTACATTGATACAGCTGAAGGTTATAATGTTGCACACAGAAAGGTTACATTGTTAACACATGGCTAAGGTACATTGTTAAAGGCACAGCTTTACAGAACATAACAGGGAGGCTCCCGCCTGTAGAGGAAACCACTGCCCCTGTTGCTTGTCCTCCTTCTACCTACGAGACCAGGTTCCAAACCGGTGGGATCGAACTACGGGCTGTTCCTTTAGCGCCGCTTCGACCTGACGCCTTCTTACGCCCCGGCGACGGGTCCTCCGGGCCACATCCTTCCCTGTCTCCGATCTCAGGGGGTGAGGTGGGGAGGGGAGGGGAGGGGAGGGGAGGGGCAGGGCGCCCAAGCAGGAAGGCTGAGCCCGCCCCACCCCTTTCTTGGCACATCTGTCTCGTCTCGTCGGGGGGGGGGGCAGGCGGGGGCTGGTCTATCGGGCTTTGTGCCACCCCGCCCTCGCCTCTAGCACCCTGGGGCGCCAATAGCAATGTATGGGATTCTCCACCCCCAAATAGGTGCTCCCACCGCTCCCTGTCCAGCGCCATCCCATGGTGCTCTGCTGTGCTCCGCTCCGACTCGGGTTCGTTCCTTCCCGACGTGCTCCGGGTTGACTCCTCCTCCCCTCCTTCCGAGGCTGGCAAAGCGAGTGCCTGCTAGCAGCCAAGTGTCCCTTCCTTTGCCCCAGAGTGCGTGCGCCGCAGCTCAGGCTAATTGCGATGCCACTCCGGTTTCAATCACGTCCAGAGCTGCCTAGTTTGAACAGCTAAATTTTAGGAGGGGAGGGGAGGGGAGGGGAGGGGGGTGTCAAAGCCTGCCTGTGAGATAAAAATATGAAGGAGGCTCAAAGGCACCAGGGGGGCGGGGGGGGGGAGATTTCACTGAAGGAGAGGAAACGGCTGACCCTCACTCAGAGAGAGTTGTCATTTTGGACATGGTAGTTAGTCTGTAGTTCAAGCCTATCAGAGAGAGGATGTTTCCCCTCGGCATCCCTCTGCCCCCCCTCCCCCCACCGCCAGGGTGGAGGGAGGGGCCAAAGAGGAACGAGGGGTGGGGTGGGTGGGCAATGTCAGTCGCTCAGCCGGGGCCAAGCCCCAGAGAGCTTTCTGGACCCTAGAGTCGGATACGACTGGTTTTCGAGCAAGGGAAGCCTTTACTTTACCTAAAGACTCCCTGCCGTCTTTTTTTTTAAATATTTTTATTGTTAGAAAAATAAAAAACAAAGATTTAATGATAAACAGCACTTAACGATGTTTACAGTAGTTACACATATATATTGACAAGTCTCTATGATGAAATCTCGTGCCTCATCAATGCCAAGCGGGAAGCCTACTTACCCCTGCTTCAAGATCCATGAAGAAAGCTCATTTCCATCAACTAGGCACAAACAAAAGAAATAAAGAATATCTGGGGACAACAAAATGCTCAGGAACTCCAAAAGCTGTCCGATGAATGTGACCTTAGGAACTTTTATGATGGCATAAAAGAACCATACAGACCATCTCACTCTTCATCCAGTCCGGGAGAGGTGAAAAAAGCGGCCCAGCTCCAGGACAGCTCAATACCGCCAACCTTGCTGCTGCCGCCACAGATGTTCCAGGGCCAGCCCCCTCCTGGCCCCCGACTCTCCTCTTGGCCTGGCGGCAAGGACTAGCACCATTTCACCAGCGGCAGTGTTTCATGGCGGGGGGCCACCAGAGCTGCCGCCGCCGCTTCCCTTACCATCTTCGGCCCTTTCCCTGGCTTTGTTGGCCGTGAGAAGTGCGAATAGCTGTGGGTGAACCCCGCAGCTAGAAGAGCCGCCGCCACCTTCATTACTGAGGCCCCTGTTCCTTCCCCTCAGCTTGGCCGGGGATGATGGGGAAGTGGGAACAGAGAGCCCGTGCTCTGCAAAGACATTGAGCTTCGGGGGCTCTGTAAGGATGTTGAGCCCCAGCTCTGTAGGGACTGTGGGGATGTGAGGGATGGAGGACTTTTGCTATTTATTGCCGCTGTCGGGTTGATTGTTGTACCCTGATATGCCATTGTATTTTTTCTGTAATTATATTTATTTATTGTACTCTTTGTATTTCTTGGACTTTGTGTACACTATTGTGTATTTACCTATTTTGTATATTGGTACCTACTGTATTGTTTTTGCTATTGTTGTTTGCCGCTTCGAGTCTCCTTTGGGCTGAGGGAAGCGGGATACAAATAAAGCTATGATATGATATGATGATGAGACTCTGAAAGCAGCTGACAATGCTGCAATCCTTACAGATGGCCAGAAAACCCTAGAGTGCTGGAAGGAACACTTTTGCACGCTTTTTAACTGAAACTCTACTACTGCTGAGGATTTTCTTCCAGAAGTGCTGCAACATCCCCACCAGCCACATATGGCAATTCCACCAACATACCTGGAATTCTGTGAGGCTATTGTTGTTCAGTCGCACAGTCGATTCCGACCCTTTGCGACCCCATGGACCATTTTCCTCCAGACACCTCTATCCTCCACCATTCTCCTCAGCCCACCAAGCTCTGTGCCCATTGTGTCCACAATACCATCTATCCATCTCATCTTTGGACGCCCCCTTCTTCTCTTGCCCTCAACCATTCCCAGCATCAAGGCCTTCTCAAGTGAGTCCTCCCTTCTCATTTGATGTCCAAAGTACTTTAGCTTCATCTTCACTATTTGTCCCTCCAATGAACAGTCAGGATTGATTTCTTCCAGTATTGACCTATTTGTTCTCCTCGCTGTCCAGGGGACTCTCAAAACTCTCCTCCAACACCACATCTCAAAGGCATCTATTCTTCTGCGCTCAGCCTTCCTAATGGTCCAGCTCTCACACCCATACATTACCACTGGGAATACCATTGCTTTGACTATGTGAATTTTTGTTTTCAAGGTGATGTCTCTGCTTTTCACTATATTCCCCAGGTTTCTCATTGTTTGTCTCCCCATAATCAGTCATCTTTTTATTTCATGGCTGCAATCTCCATCTGCAGTGATCTTAGATCCCAGGAAAGTAAAATCTGTCACTGCTTCTACTTCTTCCCCATCTATTTTCCAGGGACTGATCGGACCTATTGCCATTATCTTGGTTTTCTTGATATTAAGTCTCAATCCAATCAAGAGGTTCTTTAGGTCTTCATCACTTTCTGCCATTAGGGTGGTATCATCTTCATATCTCAAATTGTTGATGTTTCTCCCAGCAATTTTGATCCCATATTGTGATTCCTTTATCCCTGCATTGCACATTATGTGCTCTGTGTATAGATTGAATAAGCAGGGTGATAAAATGCAGCCTTGTCTTACTCCTTTTCCTATTCCAAACCACTCTGTCATTCCGTGTTCTGTCCTAACTGTTGCTTCTTGGTTCGTGTACAGATTTCTCATGAGGCATATGAGGTGTTCTGGTATTCCCATCTCTTTAATTACTTGCCACATTTTGTTGTGGTCCACACAGTCAAAAGCCTTGGTGTAAAACAAAGGCTCGATAAAACAAAAGTAGACTTGTTTCTGGTATTCTTTTGTTTTCTCCATGATCCAACGTATGTTGGCAATGTGGTCTCTAGTCCCCCTGCCTCTTCTGAAACCAGCCTGCACCTCTGGTAGTTCTCTCTCCACGTGCTGCTGAAGTCTATCCTGTATTATCTTGAGCATCACCTTGCTGGCATGTGGGATGAGCGCAATTGTCCGGTAATTTGAGCATTCTTTGGCATTGCCTTTTTTGGGGATTGGAACGTACACTGATCTTTTCCAATCCTGTGGCCACTGTTTTGTTTTCCAAGTTTGCTGGCATACTGAATGCAGTAGTTTGATTCCATCATCTTTTAGGGCTTTGAAAAAACTCAACTGGGATACCATCATTTCCACTAGCTTTGTTTTTTGCAGTGCTTTTCAGGGCCTTTCTGACTTCACTCTCCAGAATGTCTGGTTCAAGTTCAAATTTCTCATTATTGTTATTAACAGGAGTGTTGAGGTCCTTTTTGTAGAGTTCCTCTGTGTACTCTTGCCATCAGGCTATGAAGAAGCTGAAACCCTGAAAGACTCCCAGGCCAGGCCACATCATGATCCCTCTGGAGTCTTCTAAAGACAAGGCTCTTCACACTCATTCCCTTGGTTTGGGAAACTGGTAAAGTGCCTGATGACCTTAAGAATGCCACCGTTACCACCATCTTTAAGAAAGGTGATCATAGTACTTGTGGTAACTATTGTGGCACATCATTGTTATCCAATTCTTGTCTATTCAAGAAAGAATCTCTTAACTTCCTCTTCATATGCTCAGACCATATTTGGGCAAGCAGGATCTCAGAAACCAGGGGAGCCTTTGGGGTTGTGGGGTCGTTCTAGGCTTCTGACCACGTGCAAAGTGACCCAGACCCCTATTATCCAATATGCACAGCCGCCTCAGCCCTTAGCGGGGTGGATACATCCTTTGCAAGCCAGATCCGAGGCTGGGCTGCATTACGGAGCCAGGACGGCTCTCCCATCCTCCAAGATCCTTCCTCCTCCTCCTCCTCTTGGGCCGCCCGGGGAAGCCGGGCCTGGGACCGACGCTCAGTCTGCCAGAGAGCCGCCGCCCCGTCAGCCCGGAACAAAGAAGCCCTTTCACGCCACCCGGGTCTTCCTCAACGATAAAATGGGGGGGGGTTGTGGGGGGTTGTGGGGCGTTGGCTGGGGCTGGCCTCGGCCACTCCCTGGCTGACCAAGAGCAGGGCTCGACGGCCTTGGCCGGGAAGTGGCCGCGCTAATGCCCCCTGCTGGCGCCTGTTGGGATTGGGGCGGGGAGGTTTGCCGGAGGGACCCCACGGGGCCCTGCGCCCCCTTTCTCCGCCTCTCCCCTCTTGCCACCAGACCTCCTCGGTGCCGGCCACGTTCCTCCCGTCCCGAGTCCAAAACAACCCCCACAGCGGGCGGGCGTGGGGCGTGTGAGGGGGAGGGAAAGGGAGGGGCGCGGCGCTGTCCAGTCTGCGGAGGTGCTGGAGGAGCGCCGGGGGCGGGAGCCGTAGGTGACTGTGGCCGTGAGCACAGGGAAGGCGCTCTGCACTCGCTCAGAGGCAACGCGGAAGGCCGGTTCCGAGGCTAAGACGCGTTCTAAGGGGAGGGGGCGCCGCAAAGAGTGGGGGATCTCAGCGGGACGGAGGACGCTGTCTGTCGCGGGAGCAAGCGAGCCTCTTGGCCCTGCAAGGAGGGAAAGGGGGGGATGGGGGGGCGGCGGCCATCCGCCTTCAGGGCCTCCCGGTCCAGGGCCCCCCCGAGCCCGCAGGCCCCACCCCTCTCTCTCCCACACGCACAAATCCCCCAAACGCACCGACGGACGGACCAACGTGGGGGGGGGGCTGCGTCCCGAGGGAAAGGTCTTCTTCCCACGGCCACCCCTCCCTGTCGTCTCGTCCGCCGGGGTCTCTCTCGACCCGTCCGGGCGAGTCAGCACCGCAGGGCTAGCCCAAGCCCCTCTGGCGCTGTGTGTGTGTGGGGGGGTGGGGGGGGGGTAGGAGGGAGCCTCAGACCCCGCAGGGCCTGAAAGAGCTCCCCACCTCGGAGGCTGCCGGGGCCGTGGCGTTTCCATTTCCCCCTCCCTCGGGACCCTTCCTCTCCGCGCGCCCCCTCCCCTCCCGCCGCCTCGCGAGATCTGGGCGCCGCCGCCCGCGGAGAAGAGGCCGGCCGGGTTGGGCAGGGGTGGGGAGGGGTGGGGAGGGCGGCGGCGGCGGCGCCCGCTTCTGGAGTCCGCAGCAGATGCAGCTGAGTCCGCGCAGGCGGCGGTAGCGGCGGCGGCGGCGGCGGCGTGGCCTGCCTTTCTTCCCTTCCTCCCTCCTGGGCCGAGGTAACGGGGCGTCCCCCGGCGTGGGGACCTGACAGGGGTGAGGGCTTGTCCGTCGTCCAGCCTCACCATCGGGCCACCGGGGCGGGGAGGTACTTTTCCCGGTCGGCGGGTTGGGGGTTGGGCGGCTCTGTCTCACTGCGCCCCACACAGCCCCGGGCACCGAAGGAGTCCCTGGTCCACCGCGGGGGGGCCCTCAGCGCCTGTGGGGGAGGGGTGGGGGCGACCCTCCCGGGAGTCTTCTACCGTCCCCTCCCGTCACTCTCCCTCCGGTCGGCCGAGCGTCCCGGGCCTCAGGAAGGCGCAGCGTCCGTCGGGGAGGGGCGTGTGCCTGTGGGCTACGGCGCCGATGTGAATACGTGTGTGTGTGGGGGGGGGGGTCGTTTTATGCAGAGGAAGGACTTCTCCGGCAGGTCGAGCCCCGGGACCGTCTCAGAGAGGGTTTGGGTGGCTGCCTCTGAGCGCGTGCAGAGTGCGCCATACCATCCCCCTTCCCCAACAAAACAAGGATGAGGCGCAGGGCGGGCGGGGCTGAAGCCCCAAGCTAAAGGGGGGGCTAGTCGGGGGGGCCGGGTCGGGAGCCCTGGCGGGTCGCGCCCAAGCGGTTTCTATGTCCTCCCCACCCCCACCCCCGTGCGCAAAGAAAGCAGCTGAGGGGGATCAGCCGAGGACTATTAAAAGCCCTCTGGCCTTCTGGGGGGGGGGGAGGAGAGGGAATCATCCAACAGGATCTGCCCTTTCCTCCCCTCCCCTCCCCCCCGTCACTTGTCCATCGCCACCCACACCCACTGGCTGGTTGGTTGTCCTCCTTCCAGGCGCAGGGCAAGTTGGGCGCACTCCAACCCTCTTCCCCCCACCCCACCAGGTGGGGGTCCTGCTCTCCAGGTTCCCCTTTCCAGGCCAGAGTTTTCCCCCTCCGCGTCGTCCTTGTTTGGCGCATGCGCGCGTGGAATGGCCGGGTGGGGTGAGGGTCGACAGGATCCGCGCGTGCGGGATGTTTTGACCGATGGGGACAATGACGTCATCTGACGACACCCCCCACCCACCCCTTTTGTGCCCTCCGGGCTCAGCCCTGCCACCGTAGCAGGAGATCCTAGCGGGGAGGGGGGGTGCAGAGGGAGCGGTGTGGTGACCTGCAAAGGGAGGAAGGGGCTGCCGTGGGGGGTGGGGGGTCGCTCCTTGCCTTTTGCTTCCCCGATGGAAGTGGGCAGAGGTGAGCCAAGGGTCTTACTCTCTCCCGCTGCAGGGAGTGGGATTGTGTGCATGCCCTGGGAGGTTGTACACCACCCACAGCTGGGCCTTTGCACAGCTGCTTGTGCTAAGGGACGGGCAGATGGCCCCATCGCCAGCGGCACCTTCCGTGAATGCCAGTCAGTGCAAAGACTCCCCACCCCGCCCATTCAAGTTTTCCAGGGTCTTCCTGAGCTTCAAGGTCCTCCAGAGCAGGCCTGAGAGCTGGACAAGTGGCCCTCTTAGGACCCCCAGGCAGTGTGGGGGCAGGCTGTGCTGGGGGTGGGGTGGGGATTCCATTGAGCAAGAGTAGCTGTCCTCATTCTCTCTCACACACATACACACACATACACTCACACCAGCATTAAAGAGGGCTGATTTGGGGGGGGGGGCTCCAGGCTCTCTGTCACCTCTCAGACCCTGCCCTTTCTAGAACATTCCAGGAGGGAAGCACTGCCTCCCAGTTTCTTGCAAACGCCCTCTGGCTTCTTCCCCATCAGCCCCCTTGATTTGGGTTTTCCTCTCCCCAAACCAAAGGCAAATGAAACAAGGAGCTACTTTGTCAGGCAGCTTTTCAGGCCCATCTGCCTGGCACAGCCAAACCCTTCTCCTAGGCCTGCCAGAAAGGATTGGGGCCATTAGGAAAAGAGGGGGAGGAGACACACACACACACACACCTGCCTCCACCTCCTAAGGTTCCTGCTTTTCCCCAGGATGAAGGCACAGCCCTTCTCCTGGCTACGGGGCCTGCCAGACCCTCCCAAGAAGACCGGTCTACTCGCCAAGGGAAGGAAGAGGGGTGAGGTTGGCAAACTCTTTACGGGAGCCAATATTCCGATCATAGATCCATCGCCCTGCCTTCCTCCCATGGTCTGCAAGAGGCTTTCCTTAGGAGAGAATCTGGAAGGGCCAAAGTGTTGCTAACCGGCAAAGATGTCAGATGGGTGTCAGGTCTTATCTCATTTCTTGTTCAGCTTGTACGTAAAACACGTCATGTGGGAAGCTGGATTAGACTCAGATGAAAGAGGAGTGAAAATTGGTGGAAGAAACATCGATTATTAGAGAAATGCATTTGACACCAGATTGCTGGCAGGAAACAGCAGTGACATGCATACCTGTCAAGTATTCCGTATTGGCCAGGATTTCCTGTATTTTGGCACTCGTTCCCCCTTTCCTGCCACCGTCCCATATTTTGAATGGTGGGGAAAGCGGTTACTGTGCATACACACACGCAGAACCCATTTGTCCATGCACAGACTGTTCTATGCATGTGCAAATATGTTCTGCGCATGCACAAACGAGTTGTGCGCGTGCATGCATGCACAGTAATTTCCCGCATTTTCGGGAGCCACACTTGACAGGTATGGTGACATGAAATGACTCCTGCTGAAGGTGAATGAAAGAAGCTCAAAGTCAGGATGACAACGAGACACAAAGAAGACAGAAATAATGATGACTATGGAAGAAGAGTTAAACAACTTGGATTCTGATGAGGAACACATCAACATTGTTCAAGGGTTTTCTATACCTCAGTTAAATGATCAATCCAGAGAGAGCGAGACTGCGGCCAAGAAATCAGAAGAAGACCAAGACTCAGAAGGGCAGCAAGGAAGGAGCTAGAAAAGGTCCTTGAGGGCCAAGGCCAAAAGTCCACCCAGGCTTCTCTTCTTCTCCCAGCTCAAGACGCACAGATGTCTCTGCTGGACACTGAGAAAAGCTACCATGGGAGACATGTGGCCCATCAGCAAGCTTACCGTGCAGTGTGCGTTTGGATGAGAAGGTCTGGCCATACTTGCACTGCTCCTGCACTCTTTCCACTCCTTTCCTCCAGGCTAAACATGCTCACTTCTTTCAGCCTCTCCTCCTAGGCAACAGGGCTTGGCTTCCAGTCCCCAGTCATCGGTTGCCCTCCCTTCAACTTGGTCCACTTTCTTAGCCTCCTTCTCAAAGTGGGGTGTCCAGAACTGGACATTGCATTCTAGACACTGCTAACTCAGGGTGGGCAAAGCCTGCCCTGGCCACCCCCTGGCTACGGTCCTGCCTCAGGAGTTTGCAAGAGTATATTCCTATTAATGCAGCCTAAAACAACATTGGCTTTTTTGCTGCCACATTGCACTGTCAGCTTGTGTCCAGCATGTGATCATAACAACCATTCCAAGCTCCTTCTTGCTTGTAATATTAGTGAGCCAAGTATCCCACCTCTTGTAACATGTGTTTAAGTCCCCCACCCCCAGGTGTAGAACATTATACTTCTCCCTGTTAAATTTCATGCTGTTGTTTTTAGGCCAGGGTTCCAGCATGAAAGGGTTCACGATCTTTTTGAATTCCATTCCTGTCTTCCAAGGTGTTTGCTATTCCACCCAAGTGTGTGTCATCTGCACATTTCATAAGTATTCCCTGCACTCTCTCTTCCAAGTCCTTAATGAAAATGTTGAAGAACTCCTCCCCATGGTGCCCTTGGATCCTGCACCCCTTGTTCTTAGGGGGTGGGTAGTTTTAACTGTTTTAAACATGTTTTTAGATTGTGAACCGTCCTGGGTTGGCCTTGGCCGAGTGGGCGGTATATAAATTTGACAATTAAATTAAAATTAAATTAAAGAGCAAAGAGGGCGGAACCTTGTGGAACCCTCACTTGTGGTGCACACGCACACACCCTCCCAGTTTGAGAAGGAGCCATTAATTAGCACTCTCTGAGTATGATTCTGTCACCACTTCTGTGTCTCCATCTGAGATGTGTGCTATCTCTAGGCCATGCTTAGTTAGCTTGCTAATCAGAATATCATGGGGCACTTTGTCAAAGGCTTTGCTAATGTCAAGATACTTTTTATCTACAGCATTCCCACCGTGTACCAAGAAAGTTAACCAATTGAAAAATGAGATAACTCATTTAGTCTGGCAGGATTTGTTCTTAACAAATTCATGTTGGCTTCTAGCTATTAACTGCATTGTTTTCAAGGTACTTGCAGAGGGTTGTTTTGTTGTTCAGTCGCACAGTCGATTCCGACCCCCTGAAACCCCATGGACCATCCCACCCCAGGCACCCCTATCCTCCACCATCCTCCTCAACCCGTCCAATTCTGTGCACATTGCATCAACAATACCATCTATCCATCTCATTTTCTGCTGCCCACTCCTTCTTTTGCCCTTGACCTTTCCCAGCATCAAGGCTTTCCCCAGTGAATCCTCTCTTCTCATTTGATGTCCAAAGTATTATATTGCTTTATAATTTGCTCCAGGATTTTCCGTGGAATTAGTATCGGGTTGACTGGTCTGCATTTCCCCAGTGCCTTCTTTTTGCCTGTGTTGAAGAAAGGAGCAATGAATTATGCAGAATTATCACTGGTTGTCTGAACCCTATCCCTGGGTGGCACTCGTTAAGAAAAGTCTATTATGTGGCTGGAGTTTCTCCTCTGGAAGTATGTCAAGCGGTGCTCTTGAGGATGGGACCGGCTGGAAGTCACTTGCGCACCTTGAGCCCAGAGTGACTTGACTTGATGGCAAACCACAAGAATGACACCATTTCCCAAACAAGCAACAAAACAAATATAGAGAAGAGAGAAACTTTGTGGCCCCTTCAAGACCAAGGACTGCTGGATCTGAATGTGAGCTTTTGTGAATCAGCTGCGCTTCCTCAGAAATGGATGGACTTGAGCCACGAAAGCTCCCACTGAAATACAGCAGTTGGTCTTTAAAGTGCCACAGCATTTTTTTTTGCTGCTGCTGCTGTTGTTGTTTTGCTTTGTTTCTTGTTTGTTTGGGTCATGTGAAGCAGAGGCAGCAGCAGGGGAACCTACCCCACAGCCTCCTCCTCCTCCCATCCCACTCCCCCCCCCACACACACACACACACACTCAGGCTTATTTTAGATGACCCCCAGGAGTGGACCCTGCTGGCGTGAGGCAGGAAGGAGCCCATTTTGGACCAGGCCACTTCAGAGAGCTCATCCTCTTCTTCTCAGCCCAGATCTCTCTCATTAAGATTTGCTCCCGTCATCTGAACGCTAAGTCCTCTGCAGGCTCCGAGTAAAAGAGACAAAGCCCTATTTGATGGTTTTAGGTGATGTGAGTTTTCCTTCTGCTTCATTTTGATTTTAGGGATGTGCTTACAGAGTATTAGGAGACAGGGTTATTTTAGATGACCCTCAGGGGTGGTTTAAAACAAGGGTGCACAAACTTTTCAGGCCATGGGCCGGTCACGTGGTTCAGCAGGCCAGTCATGTGGATCCTCCCTCTGGAAGCAGAAGTAAAATGCACCTTGCAATCTGGTTTGCAACAGGATGAGAGGTTTTAAGCTGCCATTTTCTCTGCTTAATGCAGGGGTGCCCAAACTACGGCCCATGGACCAGAGCCAGCACTCAACACCAATTCATTTGGTCTGTGCCACCCTCATTGCTCCCGGAAGCAGAAGCAAAACACACCCATACACGTCAGGGGCTGTAGTTTGGGCACCCCTGGTTTAAAAACTGCACCTGGCATTGGAGAGGCCCTAGTTTCCAAAGTCTCCTCTAAGGAGAGGTGCTGTCTTTGAGCAAAGTGAGTGTTTTCAGTTTAGAATCCAATTGGCTTCCCTTTCATCCCCAATGATTTGTTGGTTGTTGCTGGTTTCCAGTTTATGGGAGTGATCGGAGAACATTAGTTAGATTAAACCGTGTGTTTTTTTTTTCCAGCTGAATGAGAGAAGGAAGGATGACCCAGCTGACGACGAGGGGGCCTGGAAACTCTATCCTTTGAGGCATGGTTGAAAGACCTTCACGTTCTTTCAAGCATGCCTTGCCTATATATATATGTGTGTGTTTAGCCTGGAGAAGAGAAGATTAAATGGGGAGAGAGAGAGACCAGGTCTTAAAATATCTGAAGGCTGGTCATGCAGAAGAAAGAGCCGGCTTGTTCTCTGTTGCTCCAGAGGGCCAGATTAGAAGCTGTGGATGGAAACCAGCAAAGAACCCACGTCTGGCTGAAGGGAGATGGGAACCCTAACCCCACTGCCCCATAGAGCACATGAAAGAGAAGACCACCGGACCACTGGAGAGGGGGGCAAGCCCTACCAGAATCCCACGTAGGGCCCCGCCCAACCCCAAACCCCCTTCTGCATTTGGCCTGGCATTGTAAGAGCCAGAGCCGCCTGGCAGGGCCGAAGAGGCTGCTGTAAAGTGGGCAGAAGGGGCTTTTAAGCTGATGGGCCCCAGCACTGAAAAGGCCACATTGCCCTTGGGTAGGAGGAAGGCCACGTTGCCCAAGGGGTGGAGTAGGTGATCTTTAAGGGGACTTCCAGCTCTGGGGGATCATCTCATAGAGAAGATGAAAGTGCCAGGCATGGCTTTTAGAGGCACCCAAGGCAAAAGAAACCCCTGCTTCTTTCCTTCCGGAAGGATCCTAAGCAACTCGGAGGAGTGAAAAGCATCCATGACTCTTTCACTTAGTGCTCCTTTGGCACCAGAATCGGAAGGGATCCGGTGAGAGATCAGGAGAGTAGAATCTCAGCTGATCAGGGGTCACCTCCCTGCCCTGACACCCTTTAAGAGGGCCCAGATCCTTGCCTCCCAGCCAACAGGACAAAGGGTATAGTGGCTTCAGCAAGCCCTGGGCCAGGCCTGCCTCCCCCTCACCAGCCCAGCTCTAAGAGAGCCACCTAATTGGTCATACTGGGGATTAAAAACGGCTCAGTGGGTAAAAGCACTGTGCTTGGAGACCGAAAGCACAGGGTTCGATTCCCCAAGAGCTGCACGATAGGGGACGTGAAAGGAGCTTCATTCAGGTGTCCCCTGGAAAATCCTTTCAACCCAGAGTAATCTCTGACACAAAAACACACAACTGAGAACCCTCCTCTGGGCAAGGTGGCAGTTCAGCTGCACTGTTTCCCTGTTGTTAGGAAGAAGATTGAAGTCCCGGACTTCCAAGGTAGCATTTTCAGAAGTGCTGCCTGTCCCTCGCGCAAGACCTACCAGGCAGGCAGAGCTCAGAAGCCTCAATGCGTGGATGAGGCGGTGGTGTCGAGAGGAGGGCTTCAGATTTGTCAGGAACTGGAGAACATTTTGGGACAAGCCAAATCTGTTCCGGAGGGATGGGTTGCACTTGAACCATGATGGGACCAGATTGCTGGCACTCAACATCAAAAAGGCTGCAGAGCAGCTTTTAAACTGATAACTGGGGGAAAGCCGACAGGAGCTGGGCAGCATCCGGTTCGGGAAAGTGTGTACTTGAGTAGTGAGGAGGATGCAAAAATTACTGAGCAGAGCGAGGAGCTAGTCACTAGCACTCTAGCAGAAGGATGCAAGAGGCAGTCTAACAATGCAACTGGACTCAAAAGACTGTATCAGGAAAGCATATATAAATGCTTGTATACAAATGCCAGAAGCCTCCGGAACAAAATAGGGGAGCTGGAATACTTAGCAATAGATAAGAATATTTATATTATTGGTATCACTGAAACCTGGTGGACAGATGATAACCAATGGGATACAGTTATCCCAGGCTACAAACTGTACAGGAAGGATAGGAAGGGGCAAACGGGAGGTGGTGTAGCCCTGTATGTCAAAGAAGGGATAAAATCATATGAATTGGACTATCTAGGTGATTTGGAGTCACCATTAGAAGCTCTGTGGGTAAGAGTACCAGGCCACAAGGATGGTCTAACAGTAGGCATATACTATCGGCCTCCAACCCAAACTCTTGAGGGAGACTGGCAGTTGGAGAATGTTGTAAAGGAGGCATCCAAGAAGGGAAGCCTGGTTATAATGGGGGACTTCAATTACCCTCACATAGACTGGGTGAACTGTCTATGTTCAGCACATGATAAAGAGATAAAGTTCCTAGATATGCTAAACGATTGTTCCCTGGGACAGATGGTTGAAGACCCAACTAGAGGTACAAGAATCCTTGACTTGATCCTGAGTAATACTCAGGATCTGGTGCAAGATGTTAATGTGACTGATCCAATAGGGAACAGTGACCACAACTCAATTATGTTTAACTTGAACATAGACCGCAAGTCACTGATAAAATCTAACACAGAGACCTTAAATTTTCAAAAAGGAAATTTCCCAAAGTTGAGGAAACTAGTAAAAAAGAAGCTGAAAGGGAAAATTGAGAGAGTCCAAACACTCCAAGAGGCATGGAGGCTGTTTACAAAAACAATAACAGAGGCTCAATTGGAATGCATACCCAAAAGGAAAAAGGGCACTGCCAGGTCCAAGAGGACTCCGATGTGGCTTACAGGAGCTGTTCGGGAAGTGATCAAGAGCAAGAAAAGCTCATTTAGAAGATGGAAGGCTTGTCCGAATGAGGACAGCAGGCAGAAACATAAATTCTGGCAGAACAAATGCAAGGCAACAATCAGGAAAGCAAAGCAAGACTTTGAGGAGCGTATAGCTAAGAATACTCAGAGAAATAACAAAGACTTCTTTAAGTACATTAGAAGTAAGAACCCAACTAGGAAGGCCATTGGACCATTAGATGACAATGGAAGGCAAGGGGTTATTAAAGAGGAAACAGAGATTGCAGAGAGACTCAATGAATTCTTTGCTTCAGTATTCACTGAAGAAGACAGGGGCCACATGCCCAAAACAGAGCCTATCTTCGTAGGGAGGGAAACCGAAGAATTAAGCCAGATAGAAATAACCAGGGAGGAGGTCCTTGCATGTCTTGTTAAGCTAAACACTAACAAATCACCAGGACCATATGGCATCCATCCACGAGTTCTCAGGGAACTTAAAGATGAAATTGCTGATCTCCTAGCCAAAATATATAATCTTTCCCTCAAATCAGGCTTTGTGCATGATGACTGGAAGGTAGCGAATGTAACACCAATTTTCAAAAAAGGATCCAGTGGTGATCCAGGAAATTACCGACCTGTCAGTTTGACATGTGTCCCAGGTAAAGTGATGGAAACCATCCTAAAAGGTAGAATTAATAGGCACATAGAAGAGAAGGCGCTGCTAAAGGAGAGCCAACATGGCTTTTACAAGGGCAAATCATGCCTCACTAATCTGTTGGAATTTTTTGAGATGTCAACAAGCATGTGGATAAGGGGGATCCAGTTGACATTGTTTATCTGGACTTTCAGAAGGCTTTTGACAAGGTCCCACACCAAAGGCTCTTGAATAAACTTACCAGTCATGGAATAAAGGGACAGGTCTTGTCCTGGATCAGCAACTGGCTAAGGGACAGGAAACAGAGGGTAGCACTCAATGGACACTTCTCCAAGTGGAGGGAAGTAAAGAGTGGGGTCCCCCAAGGTTCAGTACTGCGACCCCTGCTTTTCAACCTCTTCATAAATGATCTAGAAGTAGGAGTAGATAGCAAGGTAGCCAAATTTGCTGATGACACTAAATTATACAGGGTAGTGAAAACTGTGAGAGATTGTGAGGAGCTCCAGAGGGATCTCTTGACACTGGGGGAGTGGGCAAAACAGTGGCAAATGAGCTTCAACACTAGTAAGTGCAGAGTGATGCATGTTGGGGCAAAAAACATTTATAAACTGATGGGTTCTGAACTGTCTGCGACAAACCAGGAAAGGGACCTTGGTGTCCTGGTGGACAGCTCAATGAAGGTGTCAACCCAGTGTGCCTCAGCAGTGAAGAAAGCAAACTCAATGTTAGGGATCATTAGGAAGGGTATAGAAAATAAGTCAGCAAGTGTCATTTTGCCTCTTTATAAATCTATGGTGAGGCCCCATCTGGAATACTGTGTACAGTTCTGGTCTCCATACCTCCAGAAGGATATTATGGAGTTGGAGAAAGTGCAGAGGAGGGCAACCAGAATCATTAGGGGACTGGAACACCTTCCTTACCATCTGAGGCTGCAACGGTTGGGCCTCTTCACTCTTGAACGATGGACGGCGTCTAAGAGGTGACCTGATTGAAGTTTATAAAATCATACACGGTATGGACAAAGTAGATAAGGAAAAACTGTTTTCCCTATCGCACAACACTAGAACTAGGGGACACTCCATGAAACTTTTGGGTACTAGTTCTCAAACAAATAAGAGAAAGTACTTCTTCACCCAGAGGATCGCTGGTCTATGGAACTCCCTGCCAGAAGAAGTGGTGACAGCTGTCAGTCTTGACAGCTTTAAGAAAGGATTAGACAAGTTCATGGAGGACAAGGGTATCAATGGCTATAATTATGGATACCTTAGGACAACCTCCAGGTTGGATAGATAGGCAGGATATCTCTCAATGCCATTTCCAGGGAATCCTAAGCAGGTGAAGGCATCTCCTTGGGAATACCCTGAAGGAAATGGTGAGCTACTGTGTGAGACAGAATGCTGGACTGGATGGGCTGTGGCCTGTTCCAGCAAGGCTGTTCTTATGTTCTGCCTCCTGGTTTATTAAGGCTGCAAGTGACAGAAAAGCGGGGAGAGATCAGGTTAGGCAGCCAGTCACCCTCAGCCACTCTGACATGAAATCTAGGGAGAAGATGCTCCCTTCCTCGGGGTCTGAGCAGGCAGCAGGAGAGTTTCTGACCAGCTCTGGCTCAGGCCTGCAGAGCAGGACCCCTTAGAAAGGTTGAGGGCAGAGCAAGGAGGGGCTTCACAGAAGAAGAAGAAGAAGCCACCCAGTCCAGCCCACCTTGCTTCTGGCAGCCCACCCCCCCTCCCTTCCACTGGCAGAAGAGCAGGTGGGCAAAAGGGAGCCTGCCAGCACCAGGAGGGAGAGGTGACAGCTGGGTGGTTTCTCTTCTGTCTGGGCAGAGCCCCCCACCCACCCACCCACCCACCAAGGCTCCACCTGAGGCAGGAGGCTTAAACTTCCAGGGCCCCTGGAAGGCTTGGTCTGTCCTTGGCCTTCCTTTCCAGATATTATTATTATTATTATTATTATTACGTTTAATTTCTATCCCGCTTTCCTGACACAAGTGCCACTCAAAGCGGCTTACAACATGTAAATACAATAAATGTACAAGCAGGTTCAATACAAAAAAATCAACCACAAATTACATTACAGTAACCACAAAATACAATATATCAATACAGAGCAACATCAATAGTAATAAGAATCAGCTTGTATACACAATGGACATGTTAATATAGGTAAAACCTTATGGAAAACAACAACAAAATATAGTAAATCATTTAACAATTCAATATTCAAAAATCCCCAGGTGACAGAGCACAGCTCATGTCCCAGATGGAGCCCAGCTCATCAGTGGAGGAAACATCAACAGCTGCTAGGCCAGTCCATCTCCCTGTTCGCGAACTCTCTACCCACTCCTACTCACACTAAGGAAAGAATGAGGAGACCAGGAGCTCTGGAGGCGGCTTAGCCAGTCTCTCCTCCCCGCCCTGCTCCCACCAGATAGAAGGGCTCAGGAGGCCACGGCCGGAGGGGCCTCCATGGGTACTATTTTGGGCGAGAGGGGCTGTCTCTTTCCGGAGGTGCCCAAGAGGGCTTGGACACTGGCAGAATCAAGTGGCCACCGGATATCGGGGCTGCCAAAGGCTGGCTTGGGTTTCCACTTGCTAATCCCAAGGAAGGGGGGTTGGAATTCTTAGTTCCGGCCAGAAAGCTCCCTGACAGACAGGCGTGGGGCAAAAGGTGGGGGGGGGTGGGGGTGGGGGTGGGGTTTGGCAGATTGTGCCTCTTCCAGGAGAGTGGGGGTCCCAGATGGCACCAGCCCTCTTGCTCCCTCCCTCCCTCCCCAGAGAAAGTCCCAGGTGCCCCCCCACTGCCCCACATCAGGAAGGAGCAAAGGGTGGGGGGTAGACCCAGTTGGCCAAGGCCAACCTGAGCAACTGTTGAGGGAGGGCAGGCAAAGGGCTCAGTATCTCTCTCTTTCCCCCACCCACCACCTACCCCCCCCCCACTCGGATTTCCACAGGCACTCGATGCCCTCTGCAAGTTTATTTTTGGCCCAGCTTCTTTTATTAGCTGAACAACTGCAGGGCAAACATCCTGGAATGGAAACCAAGTCCTGGAACCCCCCTGGGGGCCCCTCATCCTACCCCTCCCCCTGCTCCTCAGACCCACACAGCATTATGACCCACACACATTATAACCCACACCCACCCTCTGGCTGAAAGGCAGCAACAGCTCTCCACATGCCCTGTGGAGGGGGAGAGGCCAGAATTCAGGCAGGACAATCATTCCTCCATCCCATAATGCTTCCTTTTCTTCAATAGGTGCCTCTTTCACCCATTTCAAAAGCTCAGCAGTCCCTGGGGTGCCTCTACTTTCCCTTCTAGGCAAGGCTCTGGCTTCTTCTTCTTCCTTCTTCTATGTCCCTGAAATGCCAAAATGAAGCCACTGTCTTGGCGTTGTCATTGGCCAAACCTAAGCTCACAATGGTACACATTTCTGGCAGTCATCGGCAGGACAGCAGATGAGCCAAAGGGTTCTGTCTCTCTCCACATTCACCACAATGTGTTGTTGTCCACCATCAGTCCCCACAACATGAGCCTGTGGGTCTTGCATTGAGGGACTCCACCTTCAGCCTATTCAGGGTCCTCCAAGTGATGTAAGGGAGGTTGAGTTCCTCAGCCATAGCTTCCTCCCTTAATCTGGTTTCTTGCCCAGTGAGCTCCTTCCTCCATCTTCTAATTTGCTTTTGTGTATTCTCAAGACTGTTTGTTCTTGCCATGAAGCACTTCCTGGACTTGAGGCTCATCTCCATACATTCAGAAGGTGTCCGAGGAGGGTCCTTCTCTGGCTTAGTCCTCTCTGCATCCGCTGCTACTTCTCTCCTGATCTTAGGTGGGAGCAATACAAACCAGAGGGTATACTTCCTCATCTTGTGTAGGTTTGAGGCATCCTGCCACTCTATGCACAACAATGTCAACTTGTTTTGCATGTATGGATGTGCTCCATACTGAAGCAACACCCTCTGCTGCAGAGACACTCAGGGCCAAGGCTGAAGTATGCAGCATGGATGGTTGAGTTCCCCATTTGTACTTTGTGAGTTTCCTGATGTTGTTTCTTGCACTCACTTTGGCTTTGGTATTCAGGCAGTGCTGCTTAAAAGAGAATGTGTCCTGTCAAGCTCAAGTGGCTAAGAAGATGCTGACTGGGAGGCGGGAGGTCAGCAATTCGATTCCCAAGTACTGCAGGACGGAATGAGCTCCCATCTTTGTCCCAGCTGCTGCCAACCTAGCCGTTCGAAAGCAAGAAGTTGCAAGTAGATAAATAGGGACCACTTCAGTGGGAAAGTAAACAGTGTTCTGTGCGCTCCGGTGTCTAGTCATACCTGCCACATGACCACAGAAACATGTGCAGAAGCAGACAGCACTGGCTCTTTGGCTTTGAAACAGAGATGAGCACTGAACCCTAGAATCGGATATGACTGGCTTTCAAGCAAGGGAAACTTTTACCTTTTGTCAAGGAAAACCCAGCCCCACACCTGGCTCCTCTCACCAGCAGGACTGCATTGTTTGCCCGTCTCATTCTGTATCAGGTTCAAGGTGTTAGTTTTAACTTTTAAAGCCCTAAACGGTTTGGAGACACACACACCCCTTACCTGGAGCGTCTCCCTCTTAGAACATCTTCCCACATCACTTGATCTTCCCAGATGGGTCAGCTCTTGGTGCCAATGCTGAAATTGGCAAGGAAGGCCACAACCTGGAGAAGAGCCTTTTCAGTGGCAGCGCCAACCACCCTATGGAACGCCCTTACGGCAGAATTGCGCTAGACCACATCTTTGCTGGCATTCAGAAAACAGTTTAAAGCGTTTATGTTCAGGGAGGCATTTGAGCAGGGGTAGTCACCGGACTAGTGTTAGGCGTCTTATTCGGTCCCCCAGTTTTAATTAGGTTTGGGTTTTGTGTTTTATTAGACGATTTATCATGTGATTTCATTATGTGTTTTTAATGTGTTGTTGCTAGCCGCCCAGAATGGGGGTAACCCCATATGGGCAGGATATAAATGGAAGATGATGATGATGATGATGATGATGATGATGATGATGATTGATTATTATTATTATTATTATTATTATTATTATTATTATTATTATTATTATTATTATTATTATTATTATTATTATTATTATTATTATTATTATTATTATTATTATTATTATTATTACCACCACCCAGCTTCAGCCAGGAATCTGCTTGCACATTCCCCCACCCACCCACCCCGAAGAGTGCTTGACTGCCATAACACATTTTACAGGGTGCATCCCATGACATCCTGAGGGTCAAGGGGTTCCCTCTTGGCTGCTGGATGGGATGAACCAACCGACAGCCATTTCGGTTTTTTCTTTGCCTCCTTGGAAGCAGGTTCTGCTTCAGGGGCCGGCCCCTCCACTTCAAGGCCCAAAACAGCTCGGGCGCCCCCCCTCCCTCAGAATGCCCTCTGCCCTTGCCCAGGGCAGCCTCCTTTGCAAGAGGGCACTGAATTGTGACCCCTCCGTACAATGGCAGGTACCCCCCCACCCAAAACCCCCACCCCACTGCCTGCTATAATCCTGGCCACTTGTGGGGAGGGCACCTGGGTAAAGCCTCCAGAGATAAACCTAAGACTTTAGGCTGCACAAACTATAATTGTCTAAGGTCAATTTCAATTTTTTTTAAAGCAAATGCAAGAGTTGAAAGTACTCTTTGCTCCCCCCCCAACCCCCAACCCCCACCCCCACCCCCTTTGCTGTGTTTGGTCTGTTGGTGCTGAGCTTGAGGGTGGCATTTTTAAAATTCTACTTGCTTTCCCTACACAAAAATCGGCACACCTGGTTTTTATAGAAAGATAAAAGGGATAACAATTGACCCCACTCGGATGGCCTGTCAACTCCCACAAAACTGGGGAACTTGCAGAATTGTATGTGGGGGGGGGGTGTCATCCCCCTTAGGTATGCTCTCCTAGGGATGCCCCCTGCGAAATAATTGGGGGGGGGGCAGGAGAGGGGAGTTTGCAAAGGAGGAAGCCCGCACCACCCACAAGGGGAGGGGGCTGGGGAGGGGACAAAGACTGCACATGCTCAGGGGTGCCCACGCCTTCTCTTGTCAGGGCAAAACCGTTGGCATTAGAAACTGCCTGGCTGGCCCTGGGGCAAAAAAGGCCACCTCAGGCAGGCAGGCAGGTTTTTCTGGTGCTGCCCTTTGTCCAGAGGGCAAAGGCAGGGCTCAGGCCCTCAAAGAGCTCTTGCTGAGGAAAGCCAGGCCCTGGCATGGCTAGGCGGGCACCGTCCAACCTGCCACCCTGCCCCACCTCCTCCGCTGCAGCCCTGCTCCCAGTCGGCCGGCCATTGCCCCCTTCCCCCCCCCATAGGCCCTTTGGGTCAGAGCCTCCCCAAATTCCTCCCTGCCTCTCAGGCCAAACCCTTGAGGGGGGAGGGGGCTGAAGAGGAGGGAGGCTGGGCAGGGCCAGGGGGGGGGAGGAGGAGGAGGCGGAGGAGGAGGCACTTCCGGAAGGGATCCCAGGTAGGGATGGGGGAGGGGCAGGCAGGTAGGTAAGCAAGAGGGAACCCTGACCTCCTCTGGCCCACTGAAAGGGAGCCTTACTTAGACCTGCTTCCCACCCCCACCCCCGCATGGCCTGCAGGGCTTCTTGGCATGCCCCCCCCCCACCCACCTCCAAGAAGAAGCCTCCAAACAGCAGCCAAAGTAAGCCCCTGCCCTGCCCCATCTTCCTCTCCCCTTTCTGGGCTCAGACACTGCCTCCCCAAAGAGCCAACCAACCCCCACCCCTGCGTGGTGTGATCTCAGGCACCTGGCTGGTCCGGCTGATATGGGGCCGAGGGGGCTTTATCAGGATGCAGAAGGTAGGGCCAAGTCTCTCTCTCTCTCTCTGGCGCCTCTGCTCACCCGTTTTCCTCCCCTTCACCTCCAGGTGCCCACGCGCCAGGCTGGTGGTGGCAGGATGGCTACGCTCGGGGCACAGCCCCCAAACCACCCAAACCTCTTCCTCCTCCTCTTCCTCCTCCTCTTCCTCCTCCTCTTCACGGTAGCCACATCTGCCCGGGCAGATGAGCTGACGGTGGCCACGCAGACGGGGCAGGTGCGTGGCATTCGGATGCCTGTGCTGGGTGGCCACATTTCTGCCTTCCTGGGCATCCCCTTTGCTGAGCCTCCCGTGGGCCGGCTGCGGTTCCAGCGCCCGGAGCCCATCCAGCCCTGGAGCCACGTCCTGGACGCCTCCTCCTACCAGCACGCCTGCTACCAGCTGGTGGACAACACCTACCCGGGTTTCCATGGCACCGAGATGTGGAACCCTAACCGGAACATGAGCGAGGACTGCCTGTACCTCAACATCTGGGTGCCCACTCCCCGCCCCAAGAATGCCACGGTCCTGGTCTGGATCTACGGAGGCGGGTTCTACAGCGGCTCCGCCTCCCTGGACGTCTATGATGGAAGGTTCCTCACCTACACCCAGAAGGTGGTCTTGGTCTCCATCAACTACCGTGTGGGGGCCTTTGGCTTCCTGGCCCTGCTGGGCAGTCTGGAGGCCCCCGGCAACATGGGTCTCCTGGACCAGCGCCTGGCCCTGCAGTGGGTCCAGAACAACATCCAGGCCTTTGGGGGCAACCCTAAGGCTGTCACCCTCTTCGGAGAAAGTGCCGGAGCGGCCTCCATCAGCATGCATCTCCTCTCAGCCCAGAGCCGGCCGCTTTTCCAGCGGGCCATCCTGCAGAGTGGGACGGCCAATGCACCGTGGGCCACCCTCACCCCGGCTGAGAGCCGGCGCCGCGCCACCCTACTGGGCAAGCGGGTGGGCTGCCCCTTCACCAACGACTCTGAGCTGGTGGGCTGCCTGCGCTCTAAGAGCCCCCAGGAGCTGGTGGACGAGGAGTGGTCAGTCCTGCCCTACAAGAGCATCTTCCGCTTCGCCTTCGTGCCGGTCATCGATGGAGACTTCTTCCCGGACACCCCGGAGGCCATGCTGGGCGCGGGGAACTTCAAGGAGACCCAGGTGTTGCTGGGGGTGGTGAAGGACGAGGGCACCTACTTCCTGATCTATGGAGTGCCCGGCTTCAGCAAGGACAACGAGAGCCTCATCAGCCGGGAGGACTTCCTGGAAGGGGTGCGCCTCGGGGTGCCCCACGCCAATGACATCGCAGCCGAGGCCGTGGTGCTCCAATACACCGACTGGCAGGACGAGTACAACCAAGAGAAGAACCGCGAGGCCATGGACGACCTGGTGGGCGACCACAACGTCATCTGCCCCACCATGCAGTTTGCCCGGCACTACGCGGAGCGGGGGAACAAGGTCTACACCTACCTCTTTGACCACCGGGCCTCCAACCTTATCTGGCCCCCCTGGATGGGGGTCCCGCACGGCTATGAGATCGAGTTCATCTTTGGTCTGCCGCTGAACAACAGCCTCAACTACACGGCCGAGGAGAAGGAGCTGAGCCACAGGATGATGCACTACTGGGCCACCTTTGCCCGCACCGGGTAACAGGGGAGGGGGTAACAGGGGAGGGGGTGGCCCGGCTTGGCCATCCCAGAGGACTGGACGTGGGTGGTGTGGGGGAAGGGTGGCTGCTGGTGAAGAGCTCAAGAGGAAGGGACAGACAGACATCTTCCAAAGGAGGGGGAGCCCCTGAAAAGTGCAGGGGAGGGGGGGAGAAGCAGGGACCCTTGAAAAGCTTAAAGGGTGTTACCCAGTCCCTCTGGGTTCAGGTCTCTTTGCCAGGCTTTGCTGGCCAGGTGGTCCTAAGCCGGGGGACAGGCAGAGGGGGCACTGACTTAGACTGGCAGTCGGGCAGCAGAGGGCACATGGCTCTGACTTCTCTCCTTTTTAATATTTTCAACCCTTCTGGCAGCCAGCCTAACTAACCACAACAACTAAACTGCCTCGGTAGCAACAACAGCCGTCACCCAGATTCAAAACACTAGACTTTGAGTGGCCAATGGACGTGTTGTTCAGGTGACTCGTCAGGGCCGGCTGTCATCTTCTTTCCTTTGCTTCTTCTTTTACCCCATCGGGGTCGGAGATGTGGGGTTCTTGCGCTGACACTTCTTGCGGCCTCCACCGGCCTCATTTGGTGTTCTTGTAATACAGGTAGGATCTCTGATACCCTCTCTCCACCTTATTCCTCTGGATCTGCTGCCTGGCTTTTCTCCTTCTCCTCTTTCCATGTAAGATGCCTTGGAAGGTATGAAATTCCAAGACATTCTCTCCAGATGGGCAAACCACTTTATTTGTTGTCTCTGTACGTAGTTTAAGATTGGTTCTACTCCACTTCTTTCCTTTACACGGTAATCTCATTCCTGATGTTATCCCTTCTAGTCATTCCAGCAGCCTTCCTCAGACATCTCATAAGATTTTACATAATCTGATAAAATGTTCACCTCTCCATATTGGGCCAATGTTTGCCAGAGCAGTTTCCTGTCAATTCTATCAAATGCCTTGTCTTGGTCTACAAATGCAACAAAGAGATTCTTATTGTATTCTATATTTTTCTCTATCAGTTGTTTATCCGTAAAAAGCTTCTGTGTGTTTTTTAAGCTTATCTGTTCTTCTGCTAGTTGCAGTTCTAAACTGGTCTCAACTTCATTTCTGTTATCTTGGCATACATTTTCCCTGCATGGCTTAGGAGTCAGATGCCTCGGGATTGTGTGCATTATTATTATTATTATTATTATTATTATTATTATTATTATTATTATTATTATTATTATTATTATTATTATTATTATTATTATTATTATTATTATTATTATTATTATTATTATTATTATACATAACATAAGAACAGCCTTGCTGGAACAGGCCACAGCTCATCCAATCCAGCATTCTGTCTCACACAGTGGCTCACCATTTGCTTCAGGGTATTATTCCCAAGCAGATGCCTTTTTCTGGGTGAAAAAGTACTTTCTCTTATTTGTTTGAGAACTAGTACCCAAAAGTTTCATGGAGTGTCCCCTAGTTCTAGCCATTGATACTCTTGTCCTCCATGAACTTGTCTAATCCTTTCTTAAAGCTGTCAAGACTGACAGCTGTCACCACTTCTTCTGGCAGGGAGTTCCATAGACCAGTAATCCTCTGGGTGAAAAAGTACTTTCTCTTATTTGTTTGAGAACTAGTACCCAAAAGTTTCATGGAGTGCCCCCTAGTTCTAGTGTTATGCGATAGGGAAAACAGTTTTTCCTTATCTACTTTGTCCACACCGTGCATGATTTTACAAACTTCAATCAGGTCACCTCTTAGACGTCGTCGTTCAAGAGTGAAGAGGCCCAACCGTTGCAGCCTCAGATGGTAAGGAAGGTGTTCCAGTCCCCTAATCATTCTGGTTGCCCTCCTCTGCACTTTCTCCAACTCCATAATATCCTTCTGGAGGTATGGCGACCAGAACTGTACACAGTATTCCAGATGGGGCCTCACCATAGATTTATAAAGAGGCAAAATGACACTTGCTGGCTTATTTTCTATACCCTTCCTAAGGATCCCTAGCATTGAGTTTGCTTTTTTCACTGCTGAGGCACACTGGGTTGACACCTTCATTGAGTTGTCCACCAGGACACCAAGGTCCCTTTCCTGGTTTGTCGCAGAGAGTTCAGACCCCATCAGTTTATAATGTAATTGTGGTTCTTTGCCCCAACATGCATCACTCTGCACTTACTAATGTTGAAACTCATTTGCCACTGTTTTGCCCACTCCCCCAGTGTCGAGAGATCCCTCTGGAGCTCCTCACAATCTCTCACAGTTTTCACTACCCTGTATAATTTAGTGTCGTCAGCAAATTTGGCTACCTTGCTTTTTACTCCTACCTCTAGATCATTTATGAAGAGGTTGAAAAGCAGGGGTCCCAGTACTGAACCTTGGGGGACCCCACTCTTGACTTCCCTCCGCTTGGAAAAGTGTCCATTTAGTGCTACCCTCTGTTTCCTGTCCCTTAGCCAGTTGCTGATCCAGGACAAGACCTGTCCCTTTATTCCATGACTGGTAAGTTTATTCAAGAGCCTTTGTTAGCATTTAGTTTAACAAGACTTGCTGCTGCTGCTGCTGTTTGTTGCCCATCAGCAGGTACAGTGCGTTGTGTCCATGCTGCACTGAAGATTCTGTGTCGCCCTCTGATGCTTCCCCCTGCCTGATACTTGTTGGATGATTTCTCTTGGTAATCCATCTATTCCTGGTGCGTTGTGTTTCGGTGATTGTTTAATGACTCTTGCTACTTCTTCGATTAATCTGTCCGATTCTTGTGCTGTTGTTTTCTGGTCTTGTCTTGCTTCATTGAAACTTTTGGGTACTAGTTCTCAAACAAATAAGAGAAAGTACTTTTTCACCCAGAGAGAGGATCCCTGGTCTATGGAACTCCCTGCCAGAAGAAGTGGTGACAGCTGTCAGTCTTGACAGCTTTAAGAAAGGATTAGACAAGTTCATGGAGGACAAGGCTATCAATGGCTATAATTATGGCTACCTAAGGACAACCTCCGGGTTGGAGAGATAGGCAGGATATCTCTCAATGCCATTTCCAGGGAATCCTAAGCAGGTGAAGGCATCTCCTTGGGAATACCCTGAAGGAAATGGTGAGCCACTGTGTGAGACAGAATGCTGGACTGGATGGGCTGTGGCCTGTTCCAGCAAGGCTGTTCTTATGTTCTTATGTTCTTATGTTCATTGAGGCATTCTCCTATGGGGTCTTTAAAGTGTCTCTCCACCTATGACTTCTGGGGGATCCATTAATGGTCTTCCACTCTTGTCAATCACTATTTCAGTGGGGTTATAATTCTCCTCCCTTTTCCGTATACTTTTAACTACCTTGAAAAACATTCATGGAGCTGTTCTTCTGTTACCTGCTAGTGATTTTCTGAAACATTTTTAGGATTCTTGTTTTGCTTTTTCAGTTATCTCTACCTTGCAACCTATAGTTTCTATAATAGCCTCCTTCTCTCCTTGACTTTATCCAACATTTCTATAACTCTTTTTTCCAGCTTTACTGCCTCTTTGATGTTTTCACATCCCCCTGCCGTGTCTTTGTTCTTGTTGTTCTTCTTCTTCGTCTAGGCCAGATGTGAAACTGCCCAAATGAAGGCATCTTTTGGTGAGTTCATTCTGCAGTTCCTTTCACCTGACCTAGTGTGCGAAAGATTAGCCGGCAACACAAGGTGGCCATTACCAGGATAGTTTTGTCTCCCTTCCATTCATCCGCCACCTTCTTCACCTCTGTGGGGCATTTGGATGAATGCCGTCTCCACCTTTCAGTGCAACTGATCTGCTATTTCTCTTTGTGTGTTTCTATTTTAATTAGCTCTTGTGATGCCTTGTCTGGAAAAGAGCTTTAGGAATGTGGGGGGGGGCCTTCCCCTTCACCTGAGAGGCTCTCTGGGGCGATGGGGCAAAAGGGCCCTCAGGGATTTACCCTCCAGCACTGCAGTCCCATCAGGCAGGCAGGCAGGCAGAGCAGCCCAGGCAAAAGAGGACAGGCATTGATACACAATACACACACACACACCAGCTCACACCCTCCTCTCTCCCTCCTCGTGCAGGAGCCCCACGGATGCCTCGGACAAGGACACCCCCTGGCCCCCCTACACGTTGGGGAAGCAGCAGTATGCCAAGCTCAACACCCAGCCACTGAGCACGGATCGCAGCCACCGGGCCCAGATCTGTGCTTTCTGGAACCGCTTCCTTCCCAAGCTGCTCAACGCCACAGGTGAGACAGGCCAGCGACTCCCTCCCTCCCTCCCTCCCTCCCTCCCTGCCTCCCTCCCTCTCCAAAGGTTAACTGCGCTCTCTGGCCAGCTGGCCGGCCTCGCACAAGGCCAGCACTGGGACCCCTTGAGCCTCCCCAGGGAAGGGTGCCAGGGTGACTGGCCATGGGACACAGGCCACTGCCAGGCTAGGTCTGCTGGGGGCAGAAAGCAGGGCACTCCCTAACGGGGGCCCACTTCAACCCAACACTCCCACCCACCCACCCCCAGCCCCAGCCCAGGCCTTGCTGTTTCCTTGGTCCCTTGTTTCTCCTCCGACCCCTACCCCACCCCAGGCAGCCCCTTTCCCATTTCACCCTTTTATGCCACCACCAATTCACCTCTCCTGGTGGAGATGATGCCCCCACCCCATCCCTGGCACTCTGTTTGCCAACAGCCCAGTGGCTACCTTTCTCCTCACTGCAGCATCATTGTAGATTAACCAATACCTGGTGTGTGTCTGGGGTGGGGTGGGGGGAATAAGACCCCTTTTTCAGAATGCTAGGCAGACCCTTCTCCATGGGCAGAATGGTCACGCCACCGCACCACACCACCCCATTCTCTTAACTCCTCCTTCTCTTCTCCCTTGTAGCACCTGGCAGACCTTGCACTGATTCCAGGCCCCCACCACTCAGCTCTGGCCCTGGACCCCCCTCCAGGTCGCTCACCCCACTACTACTACTACTCTTTCTCCCCCCATGGCATCTTCTCTTTTGAGCATCTCAAGAAGGAGGACTGGGGAGGGGGGAGAATCAACCCCCCCCTTCAGTGGGTGGGGGCTTTTCCTGGAAAGGGGGGTCATTCCTGGCAGCTGCACAGACCAAGGCTGTAGGAAGACCAGGGAAGCTGGAAGGAAGTCGTCCAGGAATTTGGCGGGGTGGGGGTGGGGGGCTGGCTTGTCCCATGAAGAAAAAGTCTCCCATGAAACGCTGACATCTGGGGGGGGGGAGAGAAATGCTGTTGTCTCTTTTCAGTTGCACTGAGAAAAATGCTCTGATGAAATTGCACAGGGAGTCTCCCTTTTTCTGTCTTTTTCCTTTCTTTCTTTCTTTCTTGCGCACACGCACACGCAGGCACACACACACACACGCACGCACGCATGCATGCACCAAAAGCCAATGAATGACAAAAGCATTTCCAATGAGTGGGCAGTTTACACCAATTCAGATTCCGCAAGAAATATCCGGCCAGGCCAGGTGTTGGGCCACAGTGAAGCCAGGCTACGTGTGGTCTGTGTGACCCACTGAAGCTTAAGAAGCGATCAGAACTGGCTTCGGGTGTACAAACCCGCACCTGCTGTTCTCAGACTATCTCTCCACCCCCCATCCCTCACGCATGGATGATTCCCCCCTCCCCGCGCCACCGCCTTTGATGCAGGGAGTCTGGTGCAGACAGATGCTTTAAATACCATTGAGGTCGCTGCATGGGGGGGAGGCAGAGTGTGCCTGGCCTGCAAAGGGGTCACAAGGGGAAGTAAAAACTCCATCCCATGATGAGTGGGCAGAGTGGGGGGCGGGAGGGCTGGGCATCAGGGCAAGGGGTGGGGGCAGTTGGAGTGAGAACAAGGCAATTGTACAATCATCAAAATAGCAAATCCATATCAATGGCACTCAAACCCCGTCTACCCTAAACTCAGGTTGCAGCAGACAAAATGCAATTGGCAAGGAAGCCCCCCCCCCTTCCCCACTCGAGAAAGCCCACTTTCCAGGGCAGAGAGAGGACTTGTGTGGTCTGGGTGGCCCACCTGACCAGACCAGGATCTCCTTGGCTGCTTGGACCTGCCAGGGCCCCCTTCCACTGCTTCTCCTTCCATGGGGTCTGCCGGGGTGGGGGTAGATATCTCCCCAACTGTCAGAGCAGTCCCAGACAGGGGAGCCCAGGACCTCAAGTGGGTGTCCAGGAATTTATTTATTGGGGGGGGCTGGGGGCTGGCTTGTCCCATGAAGACAAAGTCTCCCATGAAACGCTGACATCTCCAGGAAGGTGGGGGTGGGAGATGCTGTTGTCTCTTTCCAGTTGCATTTTGAGAGAAATGCTCTGATGATGAAATTGCAAAGGAACACAGCCACCATCTTGCACATCTTCCTTGGCTGGGATTCCTGCACAGACTGTGGGGTGGGGGTGGACTAGATGACCTTTCCGGCCCCTCCTTGCTCCCTTGCCCTGTGGTTCTCTCGGCCTTCTCCTTCCAAGAAGAAGAGAAGTTCAGAGCAGGGGTGGGGTGAAGTCACCCACAGCTGCCCACCCACCCGCGATGCGCCTTACCCTTCCTCTTGATTGTGGAGATGTCAAAAAGGATGGCCCTGCTTTTGGGACTGGGGGGGGGGACACCACACACACATACACACACACACACACACACACGGCTGAGGCTAGCAGGGGAACCGGCTTCTGGCTGCTCCGCAGTCTGGCAGCCCTGGAGCCTTGCCTTGATTTCGTGACCCTCCAGCCAGGATCTCACTGCTGTACCCCACCTGGCCTCTGGGTCAGCCTCACCCTTTACTTACCTCCTAAAGGGAGGACCCACCCACCCATAATGAGCGGAGCCCCACTCTCTCTTGCCACCCATTCCTCTATCCTGGCCTCCCTCCAGGGCCCTTCTTCACAGTTAGCCCCACAGGAAAGACAGCCCAGAGAAGGACAAAGCTGGCGGGGCAGGGGGAGACCATGGGGCCTGGACACTGGGGTGGGGGTGAGGGGGTGAGGGGGTGAGGAGGAGGAGGAGGAGGGCCAAATGGAGGATGGTACCCCCCTCATGCCGCCCCCTACTCTGTGCCCTATAGCAATAGCAATTCCACTTATTTACTGCCCCATGGAAGCACTTAGAAGCCCTCTCCTCTCTCTCTCTTTCTGGGCCATTCACAAGGGAATGAGCATTTTGCCCCGAACATACTGGGGTCCTCATTTTACTGACCTCAGAAGAATGGGAGGGGCTGCGTCAACATTGTTCCCAGATCAGGATTGAACTCACAACATTTTGACCATTGGAACAGCAGTTTAACCCCTGCACCACCAGGGCTCTATAAGGACAGGTTGCTTTCCTGTAACTGTTGTTCTTTTTTTGTGGTCACTTGTGAATCCATACACGCAGTAAACCCATTCATGTGGATTCACAGAGACCGAAAAGAAGAACTTGATAGAGGGTAGTAGGGGCAGAAACAGACATACAGTAATTAGAACATTTTTACATTTAACAAGGATTGTTATATGGAACAAGTATGTAGCAATAGCAATAACGCTTCTAGACACACACCCTCCTCCTCCTCCTCTCCATAGCCCTAGTTCAGGGGTGTCCAAACTTTTCAGGCTGTGAGCCGGTCATATGGTTCCGTGGCCTGGTCACGTGGTTCCTCCCACCAGAAGCAGAAGTAAAAAACATGCCTTGCAATCTGTTTTGCAACAGGATGAGATAGGTTTTAAGCTGCCATTTTCTCTACTTAAACCGGGGTGCCCAAACTACAGCCCATGGGCCAGATCTGGCCCCCGACGCCAATTCCTCCAGCCTGCACCACCCTTGTCGCTTCCAAAAGTGGAAGTAAAATGTGCCCGAACAGGCGCTTTTTACGAGTGACAAGGGCAGTGCAGGCCGGATGAATTGGCGTCAGGGGCAGTATCTGGCCCACGGGCCGTAGTTTGGGCACCCCTGCCTTAGTGCCTTCCCTGGGCAGTTCACACAATTGGTCATTAGTATTTTGCCCCCCTGGAGCTTAGGAGCTGAAGCCTTCTGCTGCTCAGCCGTCTTGACGAGCCCCCCCCCCCAACCGCCCCCTCCTCCTTAATGTTCTTCTTTCTCTCTCCCCCCCCGCCCCCCCCCCGCCCCCAGACAACATCGAAGAGGCCGAGCGGCAGTGGAAGCTCGAGTTCCACCTCTGGAGCGCCTACATGATGCACTGGAAGAACCAGTTCGACCATTACAACAAACACGACCGCTGCTCAGAGCTGTAAAGGGGGGGCGGCGGGGGGGCGCGGGAGGAGGAAGAGGAGGCGACCAAGGACGCCCCCCACCCCCACCCCTGGAAGCGCTGGGAAAGCCACCGGAGGGGTGAGGAGGGGGCCTCCGGGGCTGCCCGGCTGAGGGCTCCCCCCCGCCCCCCCAGGAAAGTGGCCAGGCAGTCAGCCTTCCAGCCTCAGCGCTGGACACCCCCACCCCCACCCCCACTGGGCTTCCCTCCTCCTCCTCCTCCGCCCCCCCCCCTTCGCCCGGGCAGCTGGCTGGCCTCCTCCTCCTCCAAGATGGGACCCCCGGCTCTATCCCACCCCCACCCTTCCCCCTGCCCCACAACATACCCGGCACCTCCACCTCCACCTCCTCCTCCTCCTCCTCCGCTGTGATCTGTATATACTGTTTATTTAAGTGGGGACATGTGATAAATTAATAAATATACATAGTATCTATTTATCTCTTTCTATATAAGGATATATCTATATTTGAACTGTATAGCGGCCCTCCGCTCCCCTCCCCTCCCTTTTCACGCGTAGCCCCCCACAATCACACAGCCCTGAGCCCCACCTGCAAATGGATTCCCCCTGGCCAAGGCCGTCCTGTCTGCCCCTCCTGATTTCTGGAGGCTGCCCCCCCTCACCCCCACCCCACCCTTTTGTTGGATCCCACCACATCAAGCCCCCGCCCCGCCTGCATGGCTGACACCCTGTAGATCTCTGAGCTGTGTGTGTAAACCCCTGAAAACACCAATAAAATCAATGAATCCTAAACGGCGGCGTCTCTGGTGTGGGAGGCCACAGGCTGGCAGGGGGCGGGGGGGGGCGGGCGGGCTGCCATACAAAAGGTTGCCTAACAGGGATGGGGGGGTGGGGTGGCAAATTGTTCTGAGGCATCATGATGAATGGGAACCAGTCGGTGTTGTTGTTGGGGGGCGAGAGGTCCCGTCCTAGGCTTCTCCAAAATGGGGTGCCACAGGGCTCAGTTCTCTCTCTCCTCTTATTCAATATTTACATGAAGCCCCTGGGGGAGATCATCCCTTCCCACGGGGTGAGGTACCATCAATATGCTGATGATACTCAGCTATACATCGCGACCCATGGTCATCCAAGCGATGCAGTGGCGGTCCTATCCAGGTGCCTGGAGGCTGTGAGGGTCTGGATGGGGCACAATGGGCTACAACTGAATCCCGGCAAGACAGAGTGGCTATGGGTCAGGGGCCCTGCGTTATTCCGGGAAATACCATCTTTTGTACTGGATGGGGTTCTTTTGCCTCAGACAAACTCAGTGCGTAATTTGGTGGTCCTCCTGGACTCACAACTCCTGCTCGGTGAGCAGATGGCAGTCATGGCCAGGAGGGCTTTCGCTCCTGGACCGGGACTTCTCGCTTATGGTCACACATGCTCTGGTCACCTCCAGACAAGATTATTGTAATGCGCTCTGCATGGGGCTGTCCTTGATGACCATTCAGAGGCTGCAGCTGGTGCAAAATGCGGCTGCCCACCCCTGTTGTGGGAGATGCATTGGCTGCCGGTGTGCCTCCGGGTGCAGTTCAAGGTGCTGGTGATGACCTTTAAAGCCCTACATGGTAGTGGACTAGGTTACTTAAGAGACTGCATTACCCCAAGGAGATCTGCCCGTCCCACCAGAAAAGACCGGAGGGGCTCCCTAATGGTGCCATCAGCTAGAGAGGCGAGCCTAGGAGGGCCTTTTCAGCATCTGCTCTGGCTCTGTTGGCAGCTCCTTAGATAACGCAGGACCCCCTATCCATAGCCAATCTTGGAGGGATTCAATTGTAGCCCGTTGTCCCCCATCCAGACCCCAACAGCTTCCAGACATCCTTCAGAACCAGAGATTGTATGTGACGATGAATGGAAAGAACAGCAGATGAAGGTTGCAGAAGAATGGTCTGCTTCAAGGAAGTGTATTATCTCCAACACTGTACAATATATACATGAATGATCAACCAGTTCCTGGCAATACAAAATTGTTTATCTCTGCAGATGACACAGCAATGGCTATTCAAGGAACAAGCTTTGACGAGATAGCTGCAAAACTTACTGGAGCACTTGAAAAATTAGGACAGTATTGCAACATCAACCATTTGAAGCCTAACCCAAGCAAGACTCAGGTGTATGCTTTCTACCTTCGAAACTGAGAGGCAAGGGCTTAGTTGAATGTTGCATGGCAAGGGAATGGATTACAGCAGGGATTCTCAACCTGCAGCCAATGGACCAGGTGGGGCCCACACACCCCTATCTCCACTACACAAGGTAAGGAAGTGCCATGTGGTGGAGGAAGGGCAAAATGGCTGTCCGGCCCCCAAACTGTCTGAGGGAGCGTGACCCGGCCCCCGGCTCAAAAAGGTTGAGAACACCTGAATTACAGCATTGTTCAGTACCAAAATACCTCGGTGTGACACTTGACAGAACACTCTTTTTTTAAGCACCACTGGATGAATACCAAAGCCAAAGTTAGTACAAGGAACATCATCACCAGGAAACTCGCAAACTATAAATGGGGAACTCAACCATCCACACTGCATAGATCAGCTTTGGCCCTGAGTGTCTCTGCAGCAGAATATGCTGCTCCATTACTGTAATAAAGGAAATTTAATTGCAGGGTATGATGTGTAGTAACATGTTCATAGGAACAAAGAAAGATCACAATGACCCAGAACAGATGGGTGGCTTGGCATTAGTTTAAAATACTCATTATCAAGAGTTGGGAAGACTTCCAAAGCATTAATAAGGAGTCTCTCTTTGAAATGATTTATTAGTATTTGCACCTCTAAGTATACTCCAAGAAGAAACACTAAAGATAAGAGTAGCCTAGATTTGAACCCCACACCTGGGTTACTATATAAGGATGAAGACGTGACGCCTGTAGAATCATGTCACCAGGCCGCTCCAAGTAGAATGCAATCTCATGTAAGGAGGGGTTTTGGTTTCAAATTTTCCATGTGTATGAGCAGCGGTTCTCAACCGACAGCCTGCAGGCCTGACCCGGCCCATGGCAGCATTTAATGTGGCCCACTGCCCTTGCTCCAGCCACCGCTGGAAGTGGCAGAAACAGCCATAACTGACCCACGGCTGTTGTAAACGCATTTATGACAGCCACAGGCACATTTTACGGCAGCGTTTACAGCAAGGGGATCCTCCCTGTCTGAGGGAGCGTGACTCATCCCACAGCTTTAAAAGGTTGGGAACCCCTGTGTAAGAGGGCAATAAAAGGCCAATTTATCTACTACTTAATTGTGCCTTCTTGATAAGACACCACCACGTTAGAGCAATAAAGATGCCTCGTTCACCCTCCAAGTAAAAGACTGTCTCCAATTATTTTAGACAAGTCTGTTTATAACAAATATGGCACATCCATCCACACATGCAAAACAAGTTGACATGGCAGTGGATGAAGCCGTGCGTAGAGTGACAAGATGCCAGTCAAACCTACACCAGGTGAGGAAGTATCCCCTCTCGTTTGTATTGCTCCCACCTAAGATCAGGAGAAGTAGCAGCGGATGCTGAGAGGACTAAGCCAGAGGAGGACACCCTCCTCGACACCTTCTGAACAGAGAAGAGCCTCAAGTTCAGGAAGAGCTTTATGGCAAGAACACTCTTGAGGGTCCACACAAACACACACCCGCAAGAGCAAAACCAAATTAGAAGTTGGAGGAAGGAGCTCACTGGACAAGGAACCAGATAAAAGGAGGAAGATACGCCTGAGGAACTCAACCTCACCTACGTCACTTGGAGGACCCAGAATAGGAGGCTGAGGGTCGGAGTCCCTAAATGCAAGACCCACAGGCTCAAGTGGGGGCTGATGGCAGACAAACAACACCATGCCGCCATGTGAATGTGCAGAGGTACATTGACTGGCCTGCCGATTACTGCCAGAAATGTGTACCGATGTAGATTTAAGTTTGGCCAACGACAAAGCAAAGAAGGTGGTGGCAGTTTAAAGTTTGATCGGGACAAGAAGAAGAAAGCATAGCTAGTCTGTGGGATTTGGGGGGGGGCTTCCGTGGGACTCTCTCTCTTTGGGGTCCACGAAGGGCGCCAGAGCCCCCCTGCCCCGCCCAGGGCCCCAGCCAGGAGTCTAGATGTGGGGTGGAATGTTTCTCTCTCTCTCTCTTGTGTGTGTGTGTGTGTGTGTAGTACTCCTGCCTGCCTGCCTGCCTGCCTGCCTGCCTTCCTCGTCGTCCTCCTCCAGCCACCCCGTTTCGCCTCGGGCCCTACTCTTAGGCAAGCGGCCGTTCTCTCCCCACACCTGCTGCTGCCGCCGCCGCCGCCCGGCCTGCTGCGTGGCCCGGGTCTCCTCCTCGCAGCCCTCTCTGAGCAAAGCGGGCCGTCGGGGGAGAGAAGAAAGAGGCGGCGCGCCGGCCCTTGCCTTGCCTTCCCGGAGATGGAGGGGCTCGGAGACGAGGGGAGAGGGCAGTGCACGGGAGGGGGGGTAGGGGGGGGAGAGGGGGTCGCAGAGGAGACTCACAGAGCCGCCGCCTGAGGAAGCTCACGGCGGCTTGCCTTGAGGACCCCCGACCCTACGCGAGCGAGCCACGTCCCGTGTCCCGTGTCCCGTGTCCCGTGCCGGGCTCCACACTTGTGGGCGAGGGGAGGAGCGCCGGCCGGCCGGGCCTCCTCTAAGCACGTGCAGACTGCAGAGCAGAACCGACAGCTTTCCCGGCGGCCGGGGGGCGCCCCGAGCGGAGGGGAGCCGTTCCTTCCCACGGACCCGTGTAGTTTTCACACGGGGCCACCAGGGGGCGCGACAGCTCCCCTCGCCTGGGACCGGAGAAGGGGGCGGCCGTGGGCCTTCCGTGTTGCGGCTGGAGGCCGGCGGAGCAGAGAGGGAGAGGGATGGGGGGCGGCGGAAGCCTTGACCCTCGCCGACCCCCAACCGCTTGAGGCCCCGAAGGGAGGGAAGGCCGGCGGGAGAGGGGGGGCGGTACAGCCCCCTCCCCCCCTACACACACACACACCGCCCCAGCTGGTTGCCCTCCCCTCGCCCTCGGCGTGGGGCAGGGGAGGCGGCCGGGCGTGTGCTCGAGGCGGGGGCGCGCATGGAGGGCATGGAGGTCGATCCTAGCCCCCCCGCCCCGGCCTCGGTCGCCGTCGGTGGGGGCGGCATCCTGAGGAGATCCAACAGTGCCCCGCTTCTGCCGGGGGCCACAGGGTACGTGGGCGGGCGGGCGGGCGGCCACGGGAGGGGCGGGGAGGCGGCGCGGGACATCCCGCCCCCCCCCCCTTCGTGGCCGCCACCGACACCCTCCTCTTCCTCCTCCCCCCTCCTCCTCCTCCGCGCGGCTCTTGCAGGACCCCCCCGCCGGAGAAGGCCCCCCCGAGGATGCGCCGCTGCAGCGTCTGCCTGGAGGGGAGCGGCCTGGGGGTAAGGCAAGAGTCCCCCCCCCACACTACCATGTGGGTCCTCCTGGTTACAGGGCCTGCGCGTGCCCGTAACCGAGCCAAGCCTGTCTCCCCCCCACCCCGTCTATCTCCCGCCGTAGGGGGAAGCCACCATGGAGACCCTCCTCCTCCCCAGGGATTGGGGGCCTCCAGGCGCCAGGTGAGTGTGTGGGGGTTTTTTGTTTGTTTGTTGTCGTTGTTGTTTTGGGGCGGAGAACTTACCCAAAAAAATGTTTTTTGCAGGGCGCCCCCAGGTGGCCTCCGCGGCAGCCCGCAGCTCCCACCCCCATCATGGGGTGAATGTGGGGTGCTCCACTTCTAGGGCTGGCCGTTAGGGGGCGTCATCTTTCCTCAGCCCCCCCCACACACACACACACCTACCCCCAGGGCTGGCGTGGTGACACTCCCCCCCCTCCCATGGCAGCCTCAGAGCTGGGTCGCTGGTGCAAGGAGGGGACCGTGAGCCTGACCCCTGGTTTTCTCCCCACGACCCCCACTTTAGGACGCCCACCCCTCCCAGGAGAGCCCCTGCCGCACCTGCCTCCGCCCACGGAAAGCTTAAGAGGAAAGGTAAGGGGGAGGGGCAATGGGAGTCTTTTGGGGGGAGGGGGTTCCCCTTCTTGCAAGGAGAGAAAGGTTGAGGACAACCCTGGGAGCTGAATGGGGGGCGCGGGGGGGGGGGCGGTTGGTTGGAATTTGCTGCTCATCTGGTCTCTGCTTCTTCTTGTTCCAGGAGGGCTGGACCTGGACTCCCCCCCCCAAGAAGCTGTTTGTGGCCGGAGCCCCCCTCATGCCTCCAGCCCTGTAGCTGCCCCATGGAGCCCCTCCAGGGAAGAGTTGGGGGGCCCCTGCAGAAGGCCCAGGAATGCCCATTGGGACTGCCCCTTTGCCCAAGCCCAGGGGGGCTCTTGGTGGAGGGGGGGCTTTGTGGCCCCAGAGGAGCAAGTGATGGAGAAGGTGGGGAGCAGCCCGACCTTGTAACCTCCTGCTGTGCAAGAGGGCACCCCATGGACATCCACCTCACTCCCCTTCTTCTTTCCTAGATAGACCAGGGTTGTGGTGGTGGCGACAGTGTTTTTTTGCGGGGTGGGGGCCAACGTAAAATGGAAGCACAAAGGTGGAAAGTGTAATAGTGTGTGTGTGTGTGTGTGTGTGTGTGTGTGTGTGTGTGTGTGTGTGTGTGTGTGTGTGTGTGTGTGTGTGTGTGTGTGTGTGTGTGTGAGGGGGTCTTCTTTCCCCCAAGAAAACCCAGGGAAGCACAACCGGAAGGAAGGAGGTGCCAGGCAGGCTCCCCTGGCCCTCCCTTTGGAGGTGGGGGTCACTGCTCTCTTGGAAGAGCCCCAAGGCCGTGGGGAGAAAAGGGCAAAGGGGTTCCTATTTTTGGACTGATTAGTACTGTTTGTGTAGAGAGGCAGCCTATGTTTTCCTCTTTGAAATGGGAGTGAGGGGTGGGGTGGGGTGGGATGGGATGGGGCAGCCCTCCCTGACCTGTGGACTATGGGCACTGACACACATTCCACACCCATTGACAACTTTGTATTTTTCTTCTAGGCCAGACATAACTTTGTATTAAAGGGAAGCTTTAAATTAAGCAAGGGGGAAAACCCTCCCGGCTCTTTCTTTCCCTGTTTTCCTTCAGGCTGGGCTGGGATTTGGGGGTGGGGGAAAGGGAGGGGCCCCCGGGCAAGTGAAAGGGTGGGGGGGAAGTAATGGGCAAAGGATGCGCGGCTGCCACGGAAAGGGCAGATGAGGCCACGCCACCCCCTCTCCCACTGTCAGCCATTTGCTTGCAAGACAACTTCCATGGCCTTCCACGTGGCAGGGAGAGGGGCGGTTGTGGTGGCCACTCTTTCACAGGACGCCTGCAATGGGATGACCCACACATACAGCATAGACATGCCTTGCAGACAAGTAGATCTCTACATATAACACACAATACCCACAAGGGGTGGGGGGTGGGAATCCCACCTAGATCAGTGATAGCCAACCTTTTACAGACCAAGTGCCCAAACGGCAACCCAAAACCCACTTATTTATCGCAAACTGCCAACACAGCAACAGGGGAGGAAGGAAACGCTCCCATTGGGCTGCTGGGCAGAGGGGCGGGGCAAACTTCTGGGGGAACTACATGGGTGCCAACAAAGAAGGCTCCGAGTGCCACCTCTGGCACGCATGCAATAGGTTTGCCACCATTGACCTAAAGGGTCAAAGGCCAATGTTTTAAAGAGCTCCACCCCTTTCCTGCCCCCCACCTTCAAGCCACAGGCCCAGGAGGGCACGAGCTGGTCCTCTTTCCACCACCCAGGCAGGTAAGCATACCTGCACATGCTCAGAGGCACTTAGGTCACCCATCTGTGGCCCTCTAGCGTGGGCTGTCATGAGCCTTTTCTCTGCTCTCAGCACTGACTACCCTGGCCGCTGACCTTTGATCTTTGACCCTGGTTGCTCCGGGCAGCAAAGTTTGGTGGCTGAAGCTGCCACTGGCAGCTGGGCTGAGCGGGGGGGGGGGGGGGGGAGAAAGGGAGCCCCCTTCTTTTTGTGGGGTGGGGGGCAGATGTGATGGGGTTGGGTCCTGCCAGTTGGGGAGCAACGAGGCAGGCCCCCCTCCTGCAGGAAAGGCCCAGGCTGGGAGGGTGGCTTCAGGCAGCAGGAAATTGGGGAGGGGAGAGGAAGCCTTGCTCCTGCAGCCTGCCCTTGTAAAGCAGTCTGTGCATTTGCACCAGCAGATTCAAGCCTGGCGCTTCCGTGGCAGCCAGCACAAGCAGGCCGTGCGCACACACATGCGCGCGCACACACACACACACACACACACAGAAACGCCTTAGCCGCCACCGCCTTATGTGTTCAAGAAAGCACATACATATGAAGCCCAGTGGGCACAGCCACTCTGAGGCCAGTGTGTCAAGGGGGGTGGGTGGGTGGGTGAGGGAACAAGGCCGTGGGGTGGGGTGGGGGTGGGGGGAGAGGGCTTCACCCCACGCAGCACTCCAGGCGCTGGACCCAGAGACAAAGTGGCCGTTTGAAAAGCTGGTCGCCTGCCAAGCCAGCCTGCCTTGCAAGTTGGCACAGCGACAAAAGTCAGCTGGGGACGTTAAGGCTGGCGGGAGACGGAGACACTCAGAGATGATTTTTTTGCCAGGGAGGGGCTGCTCCGATCTCCCCCAAACTTCATATCCCTCCAGGGGGGGCCTAGGGCTACCTCCTGATTTTTTTCCAGATTTTTCCCCCCACCCCAAAGGGGTTTATTCAAGTGTAGAAAGTTGCGTAGGGGGAAAAAGGACCAGGCTTTTCTCACTTCACCCTGGGTTTTTTCCCCTCCCTCTTCACCGTTGCCTTCCACCATCGTACGGGAAGGGCTGGCAGCTCTTGGGGGGCGCGGGGGACCCTCTGACTTTATTTATGCCCACCCCCATACTAGAAAATGCAAGGGGGCAAGTCTTGGAGGCACACTAGAAGGGTCTCCTGACTCCTGTGGCTGGAGCAGAATTGGGGTGGGGGGCAATTTTTCCTTCTGGGGGTGGGAAACGCCCCACATGGATCCAGAGGAGGCTGCATGCCAGGACTGGATGGCATCGGGGTGCTGCCAAGCCCCCACTTTCTGGGGGGGGCGGAGTTTTTTAAGGGCTAAAATATGTCTCCTGGAAACCTCGAACCCCCCCCCTACACACACGGAGGGTCTGGATGGGGGCAGTGGGGCAGCATGCCAGGTAAGCTGGAGGTGCAGAGGGCTGGGGGGGGGGTCTGGTTGGGGGGGGGTTGTTTCCCTGGGGGGTGCTCAAAATGTATTTGTTTCTTTGTGGAGTTGAGTGTGTCCAGGTGGCAGAGGGAGGGCAGGTACCACAGGCTGCCTAGGCCATGGCCAGGGTGCCATAATTTCACCCGTGGAGGGTGGGCTAGATCTGGGACACCACCACCACCACCACCACCCCGCCTCTTCCACGGCCACAAGGCCCCACAAACCAAAGGAGGGGAAAGAAGTGCGTGGACTCGGCCTTTGTCAAAAAAAAAGGGCATAATCACACCCTGTGAGGAAAAGAGGGGAATGGGCCCAAAAGATGGCAAAGTTCAGGGTTTCCTTGAGGGGAGGGGGTTGAATTGGGGCCTCCAGAGCCCCCCACAATTAACCGGAGGGTGTCCCATCAGGCGTTGCCCTTGGCCCCCACCCAGGAAAAGTGATGCGTCACCCTCTGGCCACACCACAACCCTGACGAGGCGCAAAGAAGGCGCTGCTGCTGCTCCTAGGCTGGGGGAGAGGAGGAGGAGGAGGAGGAGTGTTTGGGGGGGGGGGTGGGTTGCGTGTGTTGCCAGGCATGGGCCTGGGGAGCCCCAGAAGGGAACCCTACAAAGTCAAGAGCCAAAGGGCAGGAGCCCCCAAGCTCCAAGGAGGGCCTGAGAGTGACCAGACCTAAAATGGACAGCGTCCCCTCCTGGGCCTGAAAGAAGAAGAAGAAGGCGGCTCCTTCTTGCATAAGACAAAATGGCAGTTTTGCCCCCCCAACACCCCCACCCCCCAAAAAATATACTCCAGAACCCCCCCCCCTTCCCGCCCCCCTTGCCATCTGGGGAAATTACTCTTATTCTTATTCAACAAGAGGATGGGGCCCAAACACATTTCCCCACCACCCAACCCAATCCAACCTAAAGAAGCGTATTGCATTTTTGTGGCCCCTCTCAACTCATCTCACCCGAATTCAAAAACTCCAGAAAGACTCCCCGACCCCCCAACTCCCAAAATCCCACCCCCCCCCCCAATTCCTCGGTCTCCCAGATTCCTCACTGGAGCAAAATCACACCCGTCTGCTTTTTCACTCACCCCCCCCCCAAAAAAAATTTTTTTTTGCCTTGACCGCCCCCCTCCCAACCTTCTCACCAGCCTTTTTTGAACCCCCTTCTCTTCCCCCCCCCCAACAGATTCTGCCCCCAATTTTCTCCAGAAAAGGTGGTGGGGAGGAAGCCATAGATAGCCCTCTTCCCCAAACCTCCAAAGACAAGCTTTCTAGGGAAATCAAACCTAGTAAAGGAGTCCTGTGGGCCAGCTTTATTTTATTTGGGGAGGGGGGGTGTTTGTTTAAAGACACACACACACACAATCACACACAAGCCTTTTAAGGGGCAGACACCCCTACAGAAGCAAACTTGGGGAAGGAGTGTCGTGTCTTCTCTCGTGTGCCCCCCACCTAACTGGTGCCTACCAGGATAAGGTGGTTCCTTTGGCCCAGTTGTGCCACCCCCACCCCACCCCACTAGCAATGCTTTTAGGGAGTCTGCTGGGGTGCGCTACAGGGGATGAGGCTTCCGTGTAACCTCCGACCCCCAGCACTCCTCACAGGGTGGCTAGCTGGGACTCCTTGGCCAGATAAGTGGAGGGAGTGGGGCAGCTTCTGAGGCACATGGAGGTCCCTGTGGAGAGCTGGGCATGCATGGGGGCATGGTCCTCCTGCGTCCACTTCCTCCACCACCACTTCTGGAACTGCGCCACTAAATGTTGGGTGGACAGGGACGGACGGACGGACACACACACACACACTGCCCTGCATGTGTGCTCCTCTTCACAACCATTGCATTGAAACAGTGGAGGGGAGGTTCCTGCCCCCCCCCACTACCACCACCACCACCCACAGAGCTGGCACAAGAGGGGCAGGTTGCCTGCTTCTCATAGGCAAGGTGTTGCCCCCCACCCCCATTCCTCTGAGAAAAGAACAAAAGGCAAGGAGCCCCCCCCCATCCCCTCAAGCTCCACTTTCCTCAAATTGGGAGGGGGGACCCCCTGTGGCCCCTTCCAGCTTCACCTCTGCTTGTTCTCTTCCAGCTGGCCCCCCCTGCCCCCCCACACACATACACACATACACAGAACAGGGTGGAGAAAGTAGTGTTGGGCCTAGGACGGGCTGCAGGGGAAACGGCCATTTTGAGAGAAAGTGGGGGCAGCTTAGCAGAAAAGGCTGCTGGGGTGGGGGTGGGGGGCGCTGAAGCCCTTTTCTGCTGGAATGCCCCCACCCCCAGACGGAGATGGCGGCGCCCGCAACAGCAGCACAACTTGGTTTGTTCGGCACTAGAGAATCCACAAACCATTTTGTGGTGTTAACGCGAGCGGCCAGCCCAGGCATCGAGGCCAGACGATGATGGGCAGAAAGTGTGCACGCATGTGCGCTCCCCGCATTCACACACACACACACACACACACACACTGCCCTGGGGACCCCATCCAAAGCAAAGCCCCAATGGAGCCAGAAGGGGCGGGATAAGGAGGTCTCTATGTTGCATGGCTGGACTCCAGAGCCACCCCACTCTCTGCACCTGGCCTCCAGCCACCTGCCTAGCCTGGCCAGCAAAGGACGGACAGACGGACAGAGGGACAAATGGAAGGGCCAGCCCCACTCTAGCAGCACATCAATATTTGGCGATCCTGTTCCTGCTGGTGGCCAGTATTCCTTGTGCTGCTCCAGGGGGGCCTGGCACACGCGCACACACACACACACACACCCAGCAGGCTGACCAGGAGGCACCAGCCAGAGGAGGGGAAGCAGGCTGTCCTGGGGGTGCAGCTCTCCCCCCCCCCAGCCCACATCCAGTGAGAGGAGAAAGAGACAGAGACGGGCAGCAGGGAGGGAGGAGACAGCCTTTATTGCAACCACAGGCTACAGCCAGAAGAAAAGTCCAGCGATTTGGAGGGAGGGGATGTCTCTGTGAGGGTCCACAAGTCACACACCCCTCCCCACTTCCCAAAGGAACCAGACCAGGACAGCCCAGGGGCCACAAGGATGAGGGCTGGCCGGAAGAGGACAGAGCCAGAGTCCACGAGAAGCCACAGGTCTTCCTTTGCACACACACCCCACCACCCAAACTCACAATGGAAGAGAGATGATGGACTGGGGGGGAGGAGGGGTGCCCCCCACCCCTCCCACAAAGTCAGGGTCTGGAAGCTGGATGAGCCATGGGATGGAGAGAGAGACAGAAAGAACCAGGAAAGTCCCTTCCCCACCTGGCCCAATGAAAAGACCAGGCGAGAGAGGAGAAAGGCAACCCCGTCTGAGTGACCAGGAGTGAGGGTACTTAAGAACCCAATGGTAGCTGCACCCACCCATGGCAATGTACAAAGGGGTTACAAGGAGGGGGGTGCCATCTCTCTAACCCCACCCCCACCCCACCCCGGTACAGGGGCAGAGTTCTTCATCAATGGGGCAGGAGGGGCAACTCTGAGCCGGGGGCCATGAGAAATCCAGAGTCCAGATTCAAGCTGTCTGGAAAAAAAGAGAGAAAACACAGGGAGGGAGGGGAGCACTGTTGCCTCCCCCCCAACTCCCATTCAGCCCCCTCTGGGACCTTCTGCCAGCCACAGCGTGGACACCCCCCCCCCACCCTCAAGCAAGCAAGGCCCAGGCCAGCCCTCCCACCACCACCACAGCCACACCACCACCCCACCACCCCTGGAGTTAGTCTTTACCCTGGTCAAAACTGAGCTTCTTCGCAGGAGGGGCACCATCGCCCAAGCCCTCAATGTCCACCAAGGCGCTGTGGGCATCTGAATCGTTCAGGGCACTGAGAGTCACATCTGGCGAGAGAAAGGGGAGGTTGAGGAGGCTCGGGGGTGGGGGTGGGGGTTAATGCCCACCCCAACCCCCTCCCCACTGCTGCGGTTACAGCAGGAGAGGCCATGCAGGGAGGCCAAGGGCCCCCACCCCACCGATGCGCACTCACCCGAGGCCTTCTGCTTCTTCATGGGGGGAGCTGGAGGGTCGGGGAGCCCCCCTGGCCCTGGGGCACAGAGGACCCCCTGTTGCTGCGGAGGGGGCTGCCCCTTGCGGACCCCCTTCTTTGGTGACTCTGTGGGAGGGGGCAGCCCACTGTCCTCGTAGACTTTGCGTTTGGCTGCCCCTTTCAGCTGGGCCCTGGTGGAGCAGAACGGAGGGGGGGGGTAAGTGGGCAGGGAATTCACACCCACCCACCCACCCACAAACACCCCTGCATGTACTTGCCAGGCTTCTTATGCACCCACGCGCCCACACGCACGCACGCACACACACACACCGCAGGAGCATAAGCCACAGGAGTCTCTCCTACACGCACGCACCCCGTCCTCCTGGGCCCCTTCCCAAGATAGCAACGTCCGGGCCCCTTGCCCAAGCCCACCCCCACCCCCCACCCCAGACACTCCCGGGATCGCCCCTTACACCGTGCGGTCCTTGATGAGGGCGCTGATGCGGTTTAGGTCATCTCCAAAACGCTGGACGGACGACCGTAAGAGGGAGATCTCGGCGTCTGTCCATTTCGCCCTAGGGAGGGAGGGAGGGAGGGAGGGCGAAAGGCAGGGGGTCAGGACGCCGTGGGGGAACCCCAACCCCCCCCCCCAACCCCCTCCTCCTCTCCCACGGCCGACATACACGCGCACACCTGAGGCCCCCCCCCCCAACCTTTGCTGCCACAATACGGGGCCCTTGCAGAGGAGAAGCCTCCGCCCGCCCTCCTTCTGCACTTTTCACATGCTCTGGGGAAAGTGGCCGACGACTGGGCGAGGGGGGCTGCCCGGGAGTAGGGAGGGGGGGGGCAGAGGGCCTTTGGGCTCCCCACATTCGCACATCAACTAAGCGGGGTGGGGGTGGGGGTTGCCCCGCCCCACCCCGTCCCTGACACACGCATTCGCAGCCCGTGTGTGTGCGTGTGCGTGTGCGTGCGTGTGTCTCACCCTGCGGGAGAAGAGTCGGCCACCGGGTGCAGCTGCATCGTCAGTTCGCCCAGCTTGGTGAAGGCGGCGCCCGCGGCGGAGAAGATCTCGCCCACCTGGGGAGGGGGGGGGGCGAGGAACCGGGAGGGGTGAGAGAAAACCGACCGGGAAGGGGGGCGGAGCCCCACAAGCCGCTTGGTCAAGGGAGGGAGGGCGCCAGCCTCTGAGCCTGTGCAGAGCGCTCGGCTCGGCTCGGCCTTCCCTCCCTCCCTCCCCCTCGAGGCTGCCGCGGGACCGACAGGCGCCCTCCCGCCCCCGGGGCCAGGGCCCTCTGCTGCCCACGCTCAGAGGCGCCTTCCCCCTTCTTCGCGGCGGGTACCTTGGTCGAGGCCGAAGTCATCATCGCAGACCCCGCCGCCGCCGCCGCCGCCGCCGGCGGACAGGGGAAGGGCCCGGGCCGCTCCGCCGCCTCTATGGTCCCGCGCCTACCGGGGCCTGTCCTCGGGCTTCCCTAGCCTGGCGCTGGCGGCCGCCGCCCCCGCCCCGCCCCCCGCTTCTTCTCAAGGTGGGCGCTCTGTCCCTCAACTCTCTATGCCCAAAGCTCGACGTCTCTCCAGGCTGCGTCACGTGGGGAGCCGTTGCGAATGCGGAGCGAAGAAGAGACGCCCGCCTCTGCTGCTCCTGCCGCCATAGAGGCGGAGGGGTAGATCGGCCAACGCGACCCGAACCCTTCTCACCCCTGGAGGACCCAGCTCCCCCCCCCCCTACACACACACAGACGCCGCGGTGGGCCCCCCTTGCCCTCCATGGGCCTTTCCCTCCCGGGACCTCGAGCTCCCCTTCCCCACCTCTGCTTGCAGAGTCAGACAGAGCTGCTTGCTGCAGGGGAGAGCCTCCATAGCCAAGGACAGTCTACCCTTTGGCAGCAGCACCACCACCACCACCAGGAGCGGTGAGAGAGGAGCCTGCCGTGCCGCCTGCGCTCTCAGGAGGAACCTGCTGTGGCGGCAGGGGTAGGCTGGCCTACTTTCATCACGCCCTCTAAGCCCTGATGGCCAACCTTGGCACTCCAGCTCTTCTTGGACTTGTTCCCAGAAGGCCAATTCCCTGTGAATCCACACGAATGGGTTTACTGCAGCACACACAGTATGCATCCTGCATATGTGCTATAAACCCATTTGTGTGGAATCACAGGGACTTGGCCTTCTGGGAATTGAAGTCCAAGAACAGCTGGAGTGCCAAGGTTGGTCATCTCACTAGGGTTACATCGCAAAGGATTTTAAATTCACAAAAATTGTAGCCTGTTTATTTGAAATCTGTAGATTTTTTGTCGCTTTCCAAGTAAAACGCAGCCGGTGGAGGATTCAAAGAAATGGCCTCCCGCAAGGCAATGTGGTAGCCCCCACTGTTTGACATATATGCTAACAATCAACCACTGCCGGAAGCCACTAGGCACTCTTTATGCTGACAACCTGGCAATTGCCACACAGTGCACAATCTTTGAGGATGTTGAGAAAAAAACTGACTGAGGCTTTGAATTTAATGACTATATATAATTATAGGGATAATTAACTGAAGCCAAACTGCCTAAAAACGCAACTGTGCCTTTCGTTTGAAAAACCACAAGGCATCAAGAAGCCTGCAGGTGATTTGGAATGGCACCAGGCTCGAACATTGCCGTCACCCCCAAATACCTGGGAGTTACCCTGGATTGATTTCTCTTTCAAGACCCACTGCCTTAATACCAAACAGAAGGTTTTTGCCAAGAACAATATTCTGAGAAAAATAGCAAGCACAAGTTGGGGTGCCCAACCACACACATTAAGAATTCTGAGCTAGCTGTGTGTTACCCTGCAGGAGAGTATGCTAGTCCAGTGTGGTGCAGATCAAAGCATACAGGGCAGGCGGATGTGGCCGTAAATGAACAGCGAGATTGGTCACAGGATGTCTAAAACCAACCCCAGTAGGGGGGGAAAACGCATTACTTAGCTGGCATCCCTCCACACAACTTTCTACCACCTTGCCCAGAACTACCGTGGCCTGTGTGGAAAGCTTTAAACAGACTGTGTGCAGGAGTAGGAAGATCAAGGGCTAATCTGAGAAAGTGGAGTTTTCCTGTCGATGACGGCCTGCATGAATGTAGAGAACAAACTATCCCCCATAGGATACAATGAACATGATGCCTCTCAATGTGCACCGAGGACCTTATGTTGGCAAGTGGAAATGCTGTTGAGGTGGCCTGATATTGTGCAGATGTCATCTTGCCCTTTTTGACTCTATTTTGTTTTTAGATGTATTGATTTTAGCTTTGTATGTTATTTTATACTGGTGTATCTGAGAGCAAGGGAAAGTGTTTCCCAAGGACCTGACCAGCCCTCCTGAGAGGGCCATGAACTTAACAGTAGCCCAGAGTTACACCCACCATGGCAGCAAATTGCTCCAACTCCCCACAGCAGCCAGGCCAGTGGAATTAAGGGTGGTAGAGAAGAGAAGGACAGAAGGCGCAAGGTCAATGCAGAAGAAGCAACTGGCCTTGGCAACCCAACCCCAAAGAAAAGGGAAGTGGAAGAGAAAAACCACAAAAGAATCACGAGGAGGATCAAACGCCTTTTTTATTGCACACATGACTGGAGAGAGCAGATATAGATTGGGGGGTGGGAGGGAGATGTTGCTTCTGCTCCTGATCCCCCCTTGCGATGTCAGAGTGGCACCTCCTACCCCCCTACCCAATTCCACCTGACAAAAGCAGGCGGAGCCCTTGACTCCTGGGGGTTCCAGTGGCAATCCCAGGGCTCTCCAACCCCTTCCCTTGAGCAGCCGCCTTCAGCCCAGCCCTGACCTCCTTCCGGGAGACCACCCCCACTTCCAAAGGAACAGACTCCCGTGCTGCACCTGCGAGCACCCCAAAAGGGACAACAAACGCGGCTGTTTGTATTTTGGCCCAGCTCACAAAGATCTCGCCTCCCCACCATTCACCACCACTGCATTCGCAGCCCAAATCCTTCCTACCAGCAAGAATTATTACAAGTTTGCACAACAAACACTGACAATAAACACCTAGCATGGAACCAAAACAGGGCAGGAGGGAGAGCGGATCAGACTAGAAGAGTGTGTAGCAAAGGCCCCTGACCCAGCCGGCTACTGCCTGCTAATGCTTATTCACTGTTTTTGGCAGGGGGGGGAGGCGAGGGGGGAGCAGAACAAGGAGTGCCTGCAATGTTTACACAACAATACTAAAACCCAAGTCCTCCCAAACAAAACAGGAACCCGTAGGATGCCCCGATCCCTGGGCCTTTGTGAAGGTGTGCCTGCGTGTGTGTGTGCATGCGTGCATGTGTGAAGGAGGTTATGCTAGTCAGCAAAACTGGGTGAGCTGCTGGGCCGGAGATGAGAAGGGAGAGAACAGGAGCCGCCAAGTTCCTCTCCAGAGAACCACAGGACCCTGGAAAGCGGGTGTCAGATAAGGGGATGTGGGTTGTCTAACTTTCCGAGGAAGATATATTCTCCCCTCCCCAGCTCAAACACCCGTGGGACAAAGAGAAGTGAATATCCTTAACCTCCCCCCCCCCGCCCCACACACACCTCCCTGACTAGTACATTAGGAGCCCAACGATGTCATTGCAGAAGATGAATGTTCCGCAGTCCAGAATGTGACATGCGCACACAAAGACACCTGGGGCTGAAAGAACAGACATAAAGACAAGACAGGGCAAGGGACCCTGCACCCCCCCCTCCCTGGGGGGGGGCTCTCCAGCAGGGGGTGGGGTGGGGGTGGCAGTGCATCCTTAGCGAACCATGTACTCCTTCCTCTTGTTGAGGCGCACTTGGCAGAAGGAGAAGCCCCCCAGGAGAATGTAGAGTCCGGCCGCAATGAAACAGTTGTAGCTGACTTGCTCGTAAAGGCCGTAGATCTGGCTTGGGCCGTCTCTGTGGAAAGAGAGAATTGGGGGAGGGGGAGGGGGAGGGGGAGGGGGGCGTTTGAAGAAGAGCCTCCGGGCCAAATGTCACCTCCAGATCCGGGTCAGTGGGGCTACACCGGCCAGCTGGCCGGCCCCCTCTCCCCATTTCTAATGGATACCCACCCAACTCTACTAGGGCCAACCAGTCCCAACCTCCACAGGGCTTGGAAGCAGGTGGGGGAGGGGGGCAGCCCGCCCCCCCCCGCAGGAGCCCTTCTCCCTCTTTTCTTGCCCCCACCCCCACCCTCCCTCCCGGAACTCACTGGAAGTCCTTCTCCGTGTGGGGGACGTCTTCGATCAGGACGGCCGAGTGGACGTTAAAGAAGATGCCCAGCAGGACCTGAAAGGGCCCAAAGAGGCAGGGGGTCGGAAGAGGGGGACTCCCGCCCCACTCAGGCCCCACGGCGCAGCAGCAGCAGCAGCAGCGGGGGTCGACAGGGGGCAGGCGGCCCCTTCGCCCAGAGACGACGACACCCCGCCCTTCCCCCAGCCCAGCCCGGGAAGGGAGCCTCCGCCACCCACCCACCCACCCAAGGGAAGGGGGCGCAACCTCTGGGGCCACCAACGGACACCCCCGCCCCCGCCCCCGCCGCCCCGGGCCCTGGAGCCGCACCAGCATAATGACGCCCCAGACGCTGAGCACGATCCCGCAGGCGGCCATCTTCGGGCCGCAGCAGAGCAGGGACACCATGGCCGGGCCGGGCCGGGCCGGGCCGGGCGGCGGTGGCGCGGAAGCAGCAGCAGCAGCCGCTCCTCCGGCGGGGCCTTGACCGACCGACCGACCGACCGACCGGATCCTCCTCCTCCTCCTCCGCTGACAAAAGCCGAGTCGAGGAAGCAGCAGCAGCAGCAGCAGCAGCAGCGGCGGCGCGACGGAGACTGACAGACACACACACAGCACGACGCTCCTCCCTCCCTCCCTCCCTCCCTCCGGAGGTCACGGGGCGGGCGCGACCAACCGCACAGCCCGAGGGGGGGAAGGCCCTGCCTCCCTCCCTCCCCCCCCAAGGGGCGGGCCCGAAGCCCGGCAGCTGCGCGCATGGGCAGGAGTGGCCTAGCTTGGCCCTCACCCATTCGCTCAGAGCAGGCGAGGGGGGGGGGAGGAGCGGCGGCGGCAGCCTTGAGGAAGGGGGAGGGAGGGGGAGGGAGCCGGGGCTTCTGGGAGTTGTAGTCCAAGAGGACTAGCCTCTTCTTCTTCTTCCCTCAAAGGCAGCCAGCCAGGGTTTGTCAACCTTGGGCCTCCAGGTCTCCTGTTGGGGGGGCGGGGGGGGGCAGGACCCTCCAAGGCAAGCCAAGGCAATGCACTCAAACCAAGGGACGTTTATTAAACCTTTTAATAAGTGTAAAAAACAACAACAACAGGTAAACAGTCCAGGGCAAGGGAAGGGAAGGAGCGGGAGGGGGGGGCTCCTGCGTCTTCTGGGTCCCTCCTTCTGCCCCCCCCATCCCACCCCCAGTTCCACCACCCCAGCTGGGGCACGTGGGGGGGGGAGGAGGCTTGGTCTGGGTCAGGGGTCCGGCAGGGCCTTCTCGTCGTCCGGCGGACAGTCCACAAAGTCTGCCAACATGGCCTCGGTCTCGTCCACTGGTGCGGCCTGGAAGGCAGGAAGCAAGGCAGGAAGTGGCCCATTGAGGTCCGGGGGGGGGGGGGCGGGGGGCAATGGGTGCCAGGCAGGGCCATGGCCTCAGACAGGGCTGCACTGGGACTGGACTGGACACCCCAGCCCTTCTTCCTCCCAAGAGATCTCCCTCTGCCCAAGAGCGGCTCAGCAGCTCCCTACAGGCTGGAAGGAAGGGGAAGAGGAAGGAGCAGCAGCCCCATAGATCCTGGGGCAGCGGGTGGGGTGGGGTAGGGTGGGATGGGGGGAGAAGCTGGACCCATAACCCAGCCTCAGGGATGGTACAGATGTGCCCACCCTCCCTGCGCCAGTCAGGAAAAGACCTGGGGCAGGCTGAAGGCTGGCAAAGCCAGACTTGGGGTTTTGAGGCTGGAGGACTGGCCTGCCCAGACACCCTGGGCAAATAAAAGTGGCCCTGCCTTCTGGCCCGTCCCAAGGCCAGGTGAGGAAGGAGGAGGGCTGGGCAGGGCCGGGTTCACCCCCCGGCCCCATGGAAACCCCCTTGCTGAGAAGAAAACCAGGCAGAGCCTCCGTGCAGGTGCCACGCAGCCTGAGAAGAGACGCCCCCCGCCTCCCTTCTCACGGTGGTGCCCTCCAACCACCAGCCTGGCTGAGGAATTCCCACGTCAGCCCCTCCACCACCACCACCCGCCCTGGGTGCGCACTGTCATAATTCCCACATCAGCCCCTTCACCCCCACCATTTGCTCACCTGTTCTTCCTCCTCCTTCTCCTCCTTCTCCTCCTGCTTCTTCTCTGACTCGCCCTCCTGGCCAGTCTCTCTGGCTTCTCCGCTGCCCCCGGGACACACCACAGAGTCTTCTTCTTCTTCACCCTCCTCTTCCTCCTCCCTCTCTGCCCCCTTCTGGGGAGGCACAGCTGCTGACCCCATGGATGGGGAGGCCCCGCTGTCCGCAGGGGTCCCTGGCTGCTCCAAGGGGGGGCACTCCTCCTGCTCTAGAGGAGGCAGGGGTGGGGAGGGGGGCTCCTGCATGGGAGGAGGCAGGAGGGAAGGGGGGCTGGGGGGCTGCGGCTCTTGGGCCCCCTCTGCCTTACACAGCAGCAGCAGAGGCCCCTCCTCCCCCATGGCCCCCGCCGCCCGCTCCCCAAGGTGGTGGTGACCCTCCTCCTCCTCCTCTTTGCCACCCTGGGCTGGGTGGAAGGCTTCCTCCTCCACCTCCATGTGCAGCCCAGTCCCCTCCTCCTCCTCCTCCTCCACCAGCTTGGGGGGCTCCTCATCTTTCACTGGCAGCAGCTCAGGGGGCTCCTCATCATTTGCGAGGGGCAGCATGAGGGGCAGTGCTTCCTCCTCTTCAGTCAGGACATCCTCATCCTCATCCTCATCCTCAGTCATGCCTTCCTCTTCATCCTCAAAGTCCTCCTCCTCCAGCTCTTCCAAATCCTCCTCTTCCTCCATCTCTTCCTCAAACTCTCCCTCCTCTTCATCAAACTCTTCTTCCTGATGGGCAAAGAAGGTGAGAGGAACCCCCTGCCCTCTCCCCCACCACCTCATCTGGGGTCAAGATGAGGAAGGGGGACACAAGCCCCACATAACCAGGTGAGCAAAGCCAAGTGGGCCAAGGAGCCAGCCCCCCAGCCCCACTGATTGGGGCAGAGGGTGCAAAGGGCTGGTGGTGCCGCACCTGAGGGCTCAACCCCTCACCTCATCTTCTTCATCTTCCTCATCAAAGTACTCCTCATCCTCTGGGAAGTCTTCCTCTTCCTCATCATCTTCCTCCTCCTCGCTGCTGTTGATGTTGATGACCGTAGGGTCCTCCTCCATCACAGCCGGGACAAGCGCATCGCTGCCTCCTGGGACAGGGGAAGGGGGCAGCGCCATAGCTGCCAGGGGAGGGGCAGGCCCCCCCATGGCCAGAGGAACCACCGCCTCCAGGGGGGCCTCCTCCTCCGAGGACAATGGAGGAGGCAGCGGCAGCGGAGAGGCGGGGGCCGCAGAGAGGGTGGGGAGCGGCAGAGGGGCCGGAGGGGCAGAAATGGCCACCACCGACCCCACAGCCGCCGCCTCCGCAAGGGGGGGCCCGGCATTGGCGGTGACCCTCCCCAGCTGCCCCTTGGGCAGGATGACCACGCTGTCATCCGAGTCGCTCTCTAGTGAGATCTCCACGTCCTCCTCCTCCTCTTTGTCGTAGTGGATGAAGACTGAGTGCCGCAACTTCGCCCCCGCTGCTGCCAGGGCCGCGGCGGCCGCCTCTGCCGTGCCGGGCGAAGGGGGCAAGACGGGCTCCTCGGGGGTCAGGCGTGGGGGCAGCTGGACAGAGGCCAGGCCGGGTAAGGGCAGGCCTAGGGAAATCCCCGGAGCAATCCCTGAGGCGGGGGCAGTGGAGGGAGAGGCCAGGGGAGGGAGCCGCAGGGCTGGGAAGGGCAGTGGGGGGGCCGGGCGGAAAGGGGAAGCCCCCGCCCCCCCTGGAGAGACCTCAGAGGAGCCCGGCAGGGGGGGCGAGGGGCCAGCCAGGGGCATCTGCAACGAAGGCACCCGAGGGTGGAGGAGGGCGTTGCAGACAACCAGGGCCTCTGCACAGAAGGACGACACCTGTGTGGAAGAAAACCCCTTTCAGGCAACGGGGTGGGTGGGTGGGCAGAACAGGGGGGGGGGGCACCAGCCATGGCGGCAGAGGAGAGGAGACCCTCCAGTTAGTTCACCTGCCAAGGGGCTTCCATGGAGGAGTGGGGGAGAGCTCACCTGAAGGTTGGGGTCCAGGCGCCCCTGGCTGAGCAGGCGCAGTGCGCAGTGGAGAGGTGGGGGGCCAGAGGGGGCCGGGGCCAGCACCAAGGCCAGCAGCAGGTGGTAGAGCTCCTGGCGGCAGTCCGCACTGGCATAGGGGGACCCTGGGTGGGGCTCAGCCTGGCCCAGGCGGACCAGCAGCGGCACGGCCAGTTCCTGCAGCCTCTGTTGGGGGGGGGGGGGAGAGAAGGGGAGTTGACAAAGGGGCTCGGCCTAAGGCCAATATGCCACCTGCCCCCAACCACCCACCCACCCAGGTACCCCAATCTGCCAGCAAAGGAGGCCCAGCCGCCTTAGAGACTGAAGCCCCACCACTAGGCAGCAGAGTGGGACGGATGGGAGCTCTAACTGACCCCCATCCCCCAAAGATGCCCGTGACCTGAGGCCAGGCAGGGCAGCTAAGGAAGGGCCTGGGCTGGGTCAGGCTGAGCCTGGGCCATGAGCCCTGCCTGCAACACTCGGCATGTGGGCCCAACCTGAGGCCCTCCCTCTGCAGGGCCAGCTGGCCATCCCTCCACCGCAATGCCCTTGTGGACACCCTCCCACCCCACCTGCCTGCCCTTTTGCCGCCTCCACCCCAAAGCCTCCGCCAAGTCCAAGAACTGGAAGGCTCATCATGACCAAGGTGGCCGGGGGTGGGGGGTAGGCAAAAGAGCCCCCAGGGATCCCTAACCCCTTCCAGCCCCTGCCCAGGGGAGGGGGACAGCACTCTTCCCACTAACCCCACCCCACCCCCCACTCTGTGCCCAGATCGGGCCCCTGGGGCCACCACTGCTTCGTTCCCCATCCTGTCTCTGTGCAAGATGAACCCCCCCCCTCCTCCCCGCACCTCATGCCCTGCCCGTAATCTCTGACCTCAAAGAGTCCCGGGGAGGGGGAGGGGTTGCTCACCTTGTGGGTTTGCTCCTTGATCAGGCTGCCTGTCAGAAGCACGGCACGGTTCAGACCTAGGGCAGTGGGGGGGGGGGAGCAAAAGCCTCTGGTTATTGGGTGGGGTGGGGGGGGTGGGGAGGCTTGATGGACCCACATCCTCTCCCCCATAATGGAAGGCAAAAGACCCCTAGAGAACCCCATTGGGTGGAGAATACTCTTTGGTAAAGTGCTACTCCCACCCGCCTGCCCCTGAGTCACCTGTGGGTCTTTAGCTTTTAACAGGGGCACTGCGCGCACGCGCTCACAGGTAAGACCCCCCCTCCCCCAAGCTGTGCCACTTGGCAGCGATCTCCCCAGCCTTAGTTCAACAGCCTCCACCCCCAGCTGAAGGGAGGATAGCCAGTGACTCTTCAGAAGGAAGGTAGGAAAGGGGAAAGGGATGGATGGAAGGAAGGAACCCCACTTGTGATGGGGATGAGGGCCCACCCCATCCACCCTAGCTTTCCTCCATTCCTGACTGCAAGTGGAAGTGGGAGAGAGGAAGAAGCAGCTACCTCAGGTGGGGGGGGGGGTATTTACACTCCCTGGGAAGCAAAGGGGGCTCAGCCACCAGACCCTCCCCCACCTCCTCCTGAGGAAAGCCTCCCCTGCAGTCCTACCTTGCAAGGCCGCGAGGCACACACTGCTGTTGGCCCGAGGATCATGCTTGTGGTGGAGGGGGCCCAGGCCCCCCACCTCCGACAGCTTGGCCTTCTTGGGGGCGCTGGGCTTCCCCTCGGAACTGGGGCGTCCCTCATGCATCTGCAAACAGGAGGGCAAACAGGGAAGCAGAGGTCCCACCTGGGCAACTGGCCAGGAAAGAGGCAGCCAAAGGACGGGGGGGGGGGGGGAGAGACTCACCTTGAGCATTTCAGTGGGGGGGCTGATGTCAGCGATCAGGTGGCCCAGTAGGGCCTCAGCCTGGGTCCCGGGTCCCTGCAGGACACCAGAGGCTGCCCCAGCCACCTGCACCCACAGATCCAGGACCTGGTAAAGCCGCGTCCGGACGGCACTGAGGGAAGGAGGGAGACGGAGGGACGGGAGGCTCAAGCTTCCTTCCTGCCCAAGACTCTCACCCAACACCCAAGGGAGATGATCTACCCAAAACACACACACCCTTTGCCTTTCCAGTTCTGCCCTCACGTGGGAGGGGGGGGAGGCAGTGGTGTCCCCCCCCCATGTAAGACTTCTGATCATGCCCCCCCATTCCCCGGGGAAGCCTCTTGGCTTCTTCCTGCAGGAGGCGCACTCTCTCCCCCACCCCTGAGGTCAGAAGCCTTGGCAGAGAGGAGCCCCCGCAGACCAAAGGGTGTGCTCTGGGCTGCCTCCGTCAAGAGACCCAGATGGGCCCCACAAACACCACTCACCTGTAGGGACGCTCCTGCCCGGGCGGGAAGAGGTCACGGCTGGAGCTCCACATGGTCAAGACCTGAGGAAAGAGGCGGCAGAGGGTGCCCCCAAACCGCACCAGCCGGGGGCCGCACCTGCAAGGGGGGAGAGAGGTGTTACCAGAGGGTGGGGTCATCTCCTCCTCCTTCTCCTCCCCCCCCTCCCCCTACCCTCAAGACTCACGCCAGGAGGAGAGCAGCAAGCAGGTCCAGGCTCTCCAGGTGGATGGAGGGCAGCATCAGCATCCGCAGAGGTCCATCACCAAACCAGCTCTAGAGGACCAGGGGGGAGTGGGGGGAAGAGAGGGTGCGTGTCATCCTCCTCTTGACCTACAGTGAGGCACTGACCACCCCCACCCCCGAAAAACCACCCCTTCCAGCAGCCCTCATTTTCTCCATCTGCTCTCTTTGCTTTTTAAACCTCTTGGACAAGCCATTTCCCCTCCTGGGATTGGGATCAACTGTCTTGTTGCTTGGGGTGACTTTTAAAAACAGGCCTTTCATTGATTTGCTTCAGACTCTAGTTCCTGCAGGCCTTATTTGCCCCTGGGATGGCATGTAACCCTAGCCACTAAGTTCTGGTCTGTACTGCACAGGAGACAAAGTGCTGTGGGATCCACGTTATGGGTCGCAGAAGAAAAAGGCCAGCAACCCTACTATCTTTGCAGTGGGGCAGGAGGAGGTGAGAGAAGAACAGCTACCTGGGACAGACGGAGCCAGCGCCCCGCCCCGCCCCGCCCCGCCCCGCCCCACCCAGCCCAGAGAGTTTAGCTGGCTGCCGTTGCTTTCCACCCAGCGCTGCACTGCATTAACATTCCTTGGTACCTTTAACAATTGATGTGACCACCGTCCACAATGGCTTCCTTACAGAGTCTGAGTAGCGTTTGCCGCTTGCTACTCCACGAACCGCTAAGAACAAAGCCAGCCCTCCGTCAGCTACTCACAATGCTCTTGGCAGAGATGTCAAGACTCCGGCAAATGAGGTCCAGGATGTCTTGAACTGGGATGGTCACTGGAGCGACAAATTCATGACTACGACAGGAGAGAAGGCAACAGCAGATTTGAGGGTCACAAGGGTCACCTTCAGTGGTACACAAGAAGGGGGGAGGAAGAAGCCCCAGTGGGTGAGTGGGGGGAGGGAGGGAGGGGGCATCTCTCCACCTGAGCATCTTGCAGAGGCATTTGTTCAAGGCGGAGAAACGGAGCTGCAACTGAAGGAGGAAATTGCTCTCCCCATCTTCTGGCGCTGGCAGCAGAATCTCCATGCCAGGACCCTCGTAATGCAGGGGATCTGGAGGAAACAAGAAGCAGGGGAAGGAGAGAGAGAGAATAACCCGGTTTGCTCACTTTTAGCTTCCCAGGTTTATGTTCCTTTAAAAGCCTCGTTATCTCATGTTGATGTCGCCTTCAGTGCAGCGTTTATCAGTAGGCGCTAAGAACACATGCTTGCTAAAATGCAAAGCCACATAACACAGGAGGAGGATTAGAAGCAAACACTCTGGAATGAGAAAATGCCCCTGCATGACAAACAAACAGGAGAGGTGTGTGTGGCTACTGCCTGGCCCCTGGAACAGAGTCCCCTCTTTTTCTCTCCTGGGATTCACTGCAAGGCTCCCACTCCACCCCACCCCACCCCTCCCCTTACCTGTCTCAGCCCCCTCGTAGAGTGTCCCCAGCAGGCTGTGCAGCGTGGCCAGAAGGCAGTGGACCTGGTGCTCCCAACACTCCTTGTATTTGAGTCCCTGGGTGAAACCAGCACCCAGCGAGGGCAGGAGGGCATAGCAGGTGCAGGCCAGCTTGGAGAAGAAAGGGAACAGGGAGAGGGGTCAGAGGAGCCAGCCAGCCAGGCAGGCAGGCAGGCAGGCAATCCCAGGGCAAGGAAGCCTTGCCAGCTCCAAGGCAACCAACCCAGGCGGCACAGGCAGGCAGGCAGGCCAGGGGGGCTCTGTAGAACTTGGCTGCTCCTCTCTCGTGTGCAACAAGCAACCCAGCCAGGTATCACCCGAGTGCAGGTGGACTATTAGGATTACGCCCTGCCTACCGCACTGAGGCAGTACAAATGCAAGCACTTCTGGGGGCAGCATTTAGGCAAGGAATCCTGTGGCTCCTTACACAAAATGAAAAAAGACAGCAAGCAAAAAAGGAGTCAATAACAAAAAAAAATTAGACTGCTTTACGTACAGAGGCACAGCCAACCTCTGGGAGGAAAGACCTTGTCCCTTCCCTTCCAAAGGAGGATCCACCTCTCCCTGTTTAAGGCAGACCGCCACAGGTGTGGGCAGGGGAAACGCAGCAGGAGTCCTCACCTGTTGCAGTTGGGGCGTCTCTGCATCCACGCAGGACAAGAAGAAGGCAGCCAATTTGCCCTGCAAGGACAGAAGAGGAGGCAGGTGAGAGTGGGGAACGGTCCAGGCGACAAAAGGTACAAGCTCACAAAGCAAAGACAGCCACACCACACAGCACTTACTCGCAAGGAGCCGCACGCCCGGGGGTAGAAAGTCATGCACGCCTTGGTTCCTTCTAGGGCTGAAAGCTGGCACTGATTGGGGGGGGGGGGGAAAGAGAAGAGACATAATCAGCTGGAAAGGACTTTCTGGCTGGGAAGATAGCTCTGCCTCCCTCGCCCACCACCAGATGGAAGGGGGGGGGGGGTGTTTCTCTCCAAGGAGGAGCCCTAAGAGAGTAAGGGGGGGGGAGGGAGAGAGACTGCCTCACCTCAGGCTTGAGGGCCAGCAAGGAGGTGAGGAGTCCAGGGACGTGGTTGGTGCTGATCTCCCGCGCCAGCTCCGGCAGTTGGGTGGAGTAGGCCAGAAGGTCCTGCAGGATGAGCACCGCCAGCTCCATGGTGGGGGGCGGGTCCTGGGACTTTGGGGAGAGGGGGGGGGGAGAAAGAGGTTGGAAGGAGGAGGCTGCTTGCCCCCCCCCCGACCCCCACCCCGCAGGGCCCCCCACGAGGTCCAGCTCACCTGGATGAGGTGCTGCAGGCTCCGCAACCAGCCCAGGCAGTTCTGGCGGAAGGTCTCGGTGCTGCTCTCGGCCACCAGCAGAGCGAGGAGGCAAAGCCCCTCGAACCTATTGGGGGGGGCGGCGTATGAAAGGCGTTGGGGGGAGGGAAGCACGGTCCCTGGGCAGAAAAGGCCGGAAGAGACCCCCGCCCCAAGTGTGTCAGGGAGAGAGAGAGAGAGAGAGAGAGACACATGAGGCGGAAGGGGGGGGGGCGTTGGGACTCACCGGGTCTTGATGGAGCCGAGGCGGAGGTTGCTGATGCTCACCAGGCCCCCCAAGGCGGGCGACCCCTGCGGAGGGAGGGAGGGAGAGAGCGGGGGGGTGAGGGGGGACTCGGCGCCCCCCTCCCCAGGGATAGGCAGGGTGAGGAGGGAGGGAGGGAAGGAGGGAGGGAGGGTCTCCCCTGAGAAAGGGGTGGGGGTTCATGAAGGCTCGGCTCTCCTCCCTCCCTCTCACCTGCGCCTCCCTGCCTCCGCCTCCGCCTCCGTGGCTCTCTCGGGCGCAGCGCAGGAGGCCCGGCAGTCCCCGGGGGGTTTTGGCCAGGGGGTTCCCGGCTTGGCTCCGCAGAAGCCCGGCCAGGGTCTCCAGCGCCAGCCGCTCCCCCAGGGCCGCCCCCGGGCACCGTAGTGGCGGCGGCGGCGGCGGCGGTGGCGGCGGGGCCGGAGAGAGCAGCCGACTAGCGGGGGGGCCGCCGCAGCCCCCTCCTCCTCCTCCGCCTCCTCCGCCTCCTCCGCCTCCCGGGCAGGGCGACGACGCCGACACCGCCGAGGCCGCCATGGCTCCGCCGCTTCGCCGCCCCCACTGCGCCTGCGCAGACTCCGCCGCCGCGCACGGCACGCCGGGAAGGGGCCGCCGCCGCCGCTGCTGCAGGAGGACTAGAAGAGGGGGCCTCTGGGCATGCGCAAAGCGCCGCCCGCCCGCCCGCCCGCCTGCCTGCCTGCCTGCCTGTGCGACGCCACGGCCTTCTTCTGGCGCTTCCGGAAGTGTCTCCCTCCGGGTGGCTAATTATTATTATTAGGGGGCGGGAGGGAGGGAAACTTCCCCCACCCCCACCCCTGAGGCGCGTGCCCGGCGGGAGGGGGAGGGGAGCCAATTCAGGCGCGCCCCCGCCTGCCCGAGAGAGAGAGAGGAAGGAAGGACCCTCCTCCTCCTCCTCCTCCTCCTCTGCCCCCTCCCCCACTTACCCGCCCTGCTGGCGCGGCCCGCGATTGGCTGCGGCGGCGCCCACGTGACCCAGGCCCGACGGCCCGCCATGGCTTCACTGTGGTCCGCTCCGCCCCGCATCCCGGACTCGTCGGCGCTGGAGTCGCCCCGACACTGAACGCCGGAGCCGAAGGGGGGGCCCCGGGGGGGCAGCAGCAGCAGCAGCAGCAATGGGGGAGAAGGCGGGGACCAGGTAAGGGGGGGGAGGAGTCCCACCCCCCACACACACACACACACGGAGGAGGAAGAGGGCCCCCTCCCCTCACCCCGACCCCGGAGTAGTCCCGGGTATGAAGAGAGGGCCGGGGGTGGGGGGCTAGCAGGCCAGGGAGGGAGGGAGGGAGGGGGGCGCCACCCCCCCACTCCCCTTTGGGAACAGGGCCCCCCCCACGTGCACGCACCAATTCCTCCCTCCCCCCCCCCAGTCCGGCAGTCTCCTTTGCTGCTCCCCAACATTTCCCCCCCCCCGCGGGAAGGGGGGCCGGGATCCCCTCTGGGCTTCTGCGCCGACGACGACGCCGGGCTGAGAAACAGGAACTTCCCCAGCCCCACTCCGCAATCGAGAAGGAAGAGAGTCAGCGACCTGCTTGGACCTTCATGGGCGTGGGGGGGGTGGTAATGCCAGCCACCCCCCATCCCCACCCCCGGTGCCCAGCATGCACCACTGTCTCCCCACCCCCAGGCCCTTCCTTTGGTAGACAGCCGGTGCCTCCTCTCCCCCCCCCACTTTCCTGCAATGGCCCTCTGCAAAACCTACACAGACACACACACCCCCCCCCCCAGGCATGCACTTCTGGGCTTCCTCATTTCCCCTTTGCTGGGGAGAGAAGGAAAAAACCCTGAAAGGGGGGGAGGGGGAGAGGGAGACCCTCAACCTGCCTGGCTTAAACGTAGACCACCCCCACCCCCAATGGGTGGTCTGCTGCTAGGAGAGGAGGGTCACTGCACCCAGAGCTTCGGGGTTGGTTCTCACAGCAATCCCTGCCAGCCTTGATGAAGGCCATGGTAGCTTTGAGGGTGGCCCCTCCCTCTGTTGAAACAGTGGGGGGGGGTCTTACACGCCTTGGTTCCTTCTAGGGCTGAAAGTGGAGGGTGTAGCTGAGGCACTATCAGTTGAGAGGGGTCGCATCTTTCCAGGAAAAAAAGGGGGGTTGTGACTGCCAAGGCTTCTTCTCATTTCCTCCCCCCCCCCCAGAGGCCTTCCAACCCTTCACAACAAGATGACAGCTGCTCCCATTACTGCAGCAACAGCCAGGCACCTGGTCCTGATGCTGTTCCCACGGCAACACGTGCCAAATCCTGCTGGGGTGCGGGTGGGAGAAGGGTTCTTGGAAGGGGGGGTCTTGGCACTGGGGGAAGGGAAGCCCACAGGAAATGGGGAGGGTAGGCAGATGGTATACACACACACACACACACACACACACACACACACACACACACACACACACACACACACACACACTGTTGTGAGTGTAACCAGCATCCCCCCTGTCTCTCCTTCCCTTGCAGGGTGTTCAAGAAATCCAGCCCCAACTGCAAAGTAAGTCCTTGGTTTCTGCCCCCACCCCACCCACCCACCCGCCCTCCAGCTGCCCTAAAGGTCTGAGCTGTGTTGCCAGCGTGGCCTGCACAAAATGGTTCCTCCTCTCCTCCCGCTGTGGGTTTCCTTCCCCTCTTGCCCAGCTTCCTTCCTGCTCAGCAAGGCTTGCTCAGCTCAGCTCAGCACCTTCTGCAAATGCAGAACTCGTCCCTCCAGCCCCCTAGCCCACGTTCAAAACACACACACACACACACACACACACACACACACACACACACTGGGTTGGCCTATGGCTACTTAAAGCAAAGAGGCCACTGTGCACACATAGAAGGGAAGAAGGAGAGAGGGTCACAGCGGGGGCCAGTGACCGTTGCAACCCCTAGCATGGGTCTCTTTGCAAAATCCCTGGGGGGCTTCACAAGCAGCAGCCAAGAGAGAACTGTGGCAGCTGGCAAGCAGGGCACAGGCCTCTCCTCCCCAAGGGAGCATGGTTGAGGACACCTGAAACGGGGGAGGTGGGGGGGGGGTCATCAGGGGGGTCTTGCTCAGACAACACACCTGTGCGCACACCTCTTCCCCCAGCAAGGAGCCAGTTAATGCTTCTAGATGCTGCAACAGCCTTGCCTCTTAACGGTGCTCTTTTCCCTACAGGATTGGCTCCTCTTTCCTGAGGGAAGGGGGAGATGCCAGGAGTCCCAGTGGGGGACCTGGACACCACCTTGCAGGATGGGTGGTGGGGAAGGTGTTGAGACCATGGCTTCCTATGGGGGAGGAGGGTGGTTCCCCCCTCCCCTTCAGCACTTTGGGGTCTTGAGATGTTATTGGGTGTGTGGGGGAGCATGAGGTCTGTTTGTCTTCCTCTCAACTGCTTTCCCACACACATGCACTTCTTCCGCCACCAGCTCACAGTCTACCTGGGCAAACGGGACTTTGTGGACCACCTGGACAGAGTGGACCCTGTAGGTAAGTGAGGTGGGGGCTGGAAGCGCTCAGCCCCCTTTCTTGTGCTGCTTCCCCATCTCAGCTAACCAATCACGTGTTGATCTTAATTGGGGGGGGGAGTTCCTTTGTTTACCTGGGGGCTCAGCCAATGCTCTCGGGGTGTGGCGGGTGCCTGTGATTCTTCAAGGGCTCCTTAAAACATAGCTGGAGTGCCTTGGCCAAAGGTGGGCAGATTGGATGGTTCCTAAAGCCTTGCATGTTGCGTGCAGTGGCTGATCCCCCCCCCACCATCTGGATATGGGGGGGGGGGAGGCTACTCAAAAAAGGACGAGGGAGGGGGGCCTCCACTTCCCACCCGACTACGCCTCTGTTTTTCCCTTGTTAGATGGAGTAGTCCTTGTGGACCCCGAGTACCTTAAGGATCGGAAGGGTAAGTGGCCGCTGCTGGCAGCTTGGGAGGGCATTGTGGCCCAACCCCAAGTGAGGTGTGGAACCCTGGGCTCCACTGGGCTCCACTGTGGGCGGGAGAGCCCAGAGCAGGGGGTTCCCAACCTTTGGCGCTTGTGCTTCAATTCCCAGAAGCCTAAGTCGATTCCCCAAAGCACTGATCAGCATATGGACTGACAGGCTTCTGGGAATTGAATGGCCCCCTGTGGGGCCTGGGCCCCACTGGCCTAAAGGAGAAGAGTGGGGGCAGATGATGGGTGATTCTCAGGGGTCTTGCCTTTGCAGAAGGAGTCCTCCAAAGTCTTCCCCCTCCCCCGTCACAAAAGCTGCTCCCTGGATTCATTCTCTGGCGTTGAAAGAGGGAGGGTGTGCAAGTTTGCTCCAGCTGATTTTCACCCTGTTTCCCAAACTCAAGACAATGAGTGCTTAGAAAGGCAGAGATTGGGAGGCAAAAGGTGCAGCTAGAAAAAGAGGACGGGCTGGGCCGAGCCGCTTCTCTGTGTGTGTGTGCGCGCGCAGATGAAGACGTTTCCTTTTCTGCTGCCACTCATGAGTTGGTGGTCATCTAGCAGGCACAGGAAAGTGGTTAATTTGAGACGCAAATGCGGGGGGGGGTGGAGGAGGAGGAGGAAGGAATCTCTTCCACACGAAGGGCTGGTCCCAGTAAGCCTGTTTACACTCACTTCTGTTTGAGAAGGTTTCAGGCTCGAGGTTAACAACGCACACAGAAGCCTGTGGCCAAAACCAGGGGGAAGATCTTTCCGCTTCCATCTTTTTTGGAGGTCCAGAGAAAAGTTCCCAGGAAAGAGGAGACAGACGTGCCGTCTCCAGGCCTGTTAGCATCTAGTGGGGGGTGAGGGGCCTCTGCAGTGTGTTTACTCATCTAACAAGGGAAGTAAGACAGTGCCAGGGAAGAGGTCTACTAACTTTTCCCTTCTCCGCTCTTTCCCCAGTGTTTGTGACGCTCACCTGCGCCTTCCGCTACGGACGGGAAGATCTGGACGTCCTGGGCCTGTCCTTCCGCAAGGACCTGTTCTTGGCTTCGTGGCAGGCCTTCCCCCCACTGGATGAAGTCCCCGAACCCCCCACCCGCCTGCAGGAACGACTGCTGCGGAAACTGGGTGCCAACGCTTACCCCTTCAATTTTATAGTAAGGGGTGCGGGCAGGGAGAAAGTGTCCCCCCCCCCACTCCTCCTCCCTTAATTTTGCTTCTCTTCCCACCCACTCCTGCCACAAACTTCCATATCTTCTGGTCTTTTGTCTCTCTCCAACTTTCCTTTTGAAAAGAGTTCTGCTCTCCCCAGAGCCAGCAGCGGCCTGGTTCCTCTTCTCCCACAGCTTCCCTTAGAAATCCTCAGACGTGGGGGCTGTATCTGCCCCACCTGCTTACACATGCATGCGCACACATACCGTGCTTCTTTGTACCTACAGATCCCCCAAAATCTCCCTTGCTCTGTGACGTTGCAGCCAGGCCCAGAGGACACTGGAAAGGTCTGTCTTCTCAAGGGGGGGGGGTAAATTTGAGGGACTGAAATAAGTGACATGGCACGGTGTGTGTGTGTGTGTGTGTGTGTGTGTGTGTAAATGGAGGAGCGCTAGCAGCCTCCGTGCAAGCCTCCCCCCCCCAATGGTAATAGGCCTGCTCTGTTTATTCTTATTCCATCAGGCATGTGGGGTTGATTTTGAGATCCGGGCTTTTTGTGCCAAAAACCTGGATGAGAAAATCCATAAAAGGTAAGGCGAGTTGGGTGGGAAGGGCAAGGGTGAGGAAGGGGCACAAAGATCTGGAAAGGAGGAGCCTCTCCTCCCAGGGATGCCGAGGGACAGGTCCTCCTTGACCCCAGCGCACCCACCCACCCTAAAGGGTTAGTTAGGCTTTAGGACACACAGCCTCCTTTGGGCTTGGAGGCCCTAGCCATCCGGTCTGCACAGGCCATTTATCAGGGCGGGGGGGGTGGTAGGGGTGGGCTCTTCTTCTCACTCCTGCTCTCGTTTGACCACCACCACCACCCTTCCAGGAACTCCGTCCGCCTTGTCATCCGGAAAGTCCAGTACGCGCCGGAGAAGCCCGGCCCGCAGCCCACGGCTGAGACCACCCGCCACTTCCTGATGTCCGACCGCTCTTTGCACCTCGAAGCCTCCCTCGACAAGGAGGTGGGGGAGGATGTTGAGTCTCAGAAGCAATGGGGGGAGGGGGAGAGGACAGTTGCTTCAGAGGAGGACACACACGCGCAGTGGTCAAGAGCTCTCCCTGCCACACATGAAGGTGTTGCAAGGGCTGCCAAAGTGGCGGGTGGGTGAGTGAGTGAGTGACTGTTACCTATGGGGAGAAATAGAGCAAACACTCAAGGGAGGGAGGGTAATGGTTGGGAAGAAAGTCCCCCTGGCCATCAACCCCCCCCCCCAAGAAGCCTTTCCACATTCCTAGGAAGGCTGGATGCATGCAGGGCAGCCGGGCCGTGGGGGGGGGGTGTCCCCTTCTGCAGGCCTGTAAACCAGCAATCTCTGTTTTGGAAGCTAGAGGAAGGAGGAGTACCTGGGGAGGGGTGGTGGGAAAAGAGGGTGGTCTTAGGAAGGAGGGGGGCTGTCATGTTGGGGAGCAGGAAGCCTCACCCTTTTCTTTTTGTATTCTCACCCACCCCCACCCCACACACACACACACACACAACAGCTGTATTACCACGGTGAGCCAATCAGCGTCAACGTCCACGTTACCAACAATTCCAGCAAAAGTGTCAAGAAAGTGAAGGTTTCAGGTAGGAAGGGTCAAGAGGTGGGGAGAGAGAGAGATGGTCAGATGTGAGGGGAAAGAGAGGGGCTGTCCTGACCTTCCATCGAAATGTTTGGGGTACTAGCAGGCGAGCTGAGGGGAGCCCCCCTACCCATGGTTGGAAGAAGGGCTTGAGAGTCACACACCCTTGGCTGTGGGAGGCTTGGACCCAGTGGAGCCCCCACCCCCTTGTAGGGACTGGAAGCCAAGGGGCAGGAATCAGGCACCCTACAAAAGGGAGGGGGTCTTGTTTGCAAAGCTTGGCCCCACAGAAGCCATGAGTTTTCTTTAAATACACAACAACATCGCCTTGCCTAGTTCTCCCCCCACAGCGATATTCAAGGACTCCACAGAGCATGTGCAGAGGGCTCTGTGGGAACAGGGTGATGGCAGAGGCTTCTAAGTCAGCCTGAGCACTGCAGGGCCCTAGAGAGCAACGGAGCTGGAAGGGCCGGGGGGGGGGGGCGCATTCCCCAGAGGTCGCCCAGCCCAGCCCCCAGCCCCTTTACTGAAACATCAGGGATAGGCACGGGTTCTGGGGTTGGAAAGCAGGGTTTTTCTTTCTTTACCCCAGGAGGGGGTATTTTCTGCCAGTTACCGGGGGGGGGGGCTGAGCACAACTGATGATGCATTTCTTCTCCTCCTCTGACCTTGCAGTGCGGCAATATGCGGACATCTGCCTCTTCAGCACGGCCCAGTACAAGTGCCCTGTGGCCCAAATTGAGCAGGAGTGAGTATGGAGGGGGGGGGGACACACAAGCTCTGTGGGAATTCCACCAGAGAGAGAGAGAGAAGGCCAGGCTCTGCCCATGCCTGTGGCCCACATTAAACCTGGCCCTGAGCCAGGCAGGAGGAGAGACGGGGCGGCCTCAACCTGGGGCTGCCCTTGGCCACTGGCTGAACACTGTTCCAGGGATTAGGCTGGACCTTTGGGATTCTGCCCCTCGCTCTGCAGGGGCCGCTGAGACAGGCTGCTGGGGGGCGGACGACACAGAGATGTAACTTTCTCTCTTCTCCTCCCTGCCACATCCCTCTTCCATACACACACACACCTTGGCAATTCTCTGCTGCTGCTGCTGCTGCTGCTGCTCCTCCTCCTCCTCCTCCTCCTCCCAGTGACCAAGTGGCTCCGAGCTCCACTTTCTGCAAGGTTTACTCACTGACGCCCCTCCTGAGCAGCAACCGGGAGAAGCGCGGCCTTGCACTTGATGGGAAGCTCAAGCACGAGGACACCAACCTGGCTTCCTCCACCATGTGAGCCCCTGAGGTCTCCCCCTACCCCCACCTGGTGACAGGGAGCCCTGGGGGGGCGGGGCGGGAGGGAGACATACACGCATGCGCGCGCGTACACAGGCTCCGGCCAGCTCAGCCATGCCTGCGTTCCTTTTGCCTCTTCCAGTGTGAAAGAAGGTGCCAACAGGGAGGTCTTGGGCATCTTGGTCTCTTACCGCGTCAAAGTGAAGCTGGTGGTCTCCCGGGGAGGGTAGGTAGCACTCAGCCCTGCCCCATTGGGGGGTTTGGAGGGAGGGTTTTTTCTCCCTTTGGCCCGGAGACCCTCATCCCCTTGTCCAGGGGTGCCCAAACCTTTCAGGCTGTGGGCCAGTCACTTGGTTCCTCCCACCGGAAGCAAAACGCACCTTGCCATCTGTTTTGCAACAGGATGATTTTAAGCTGCCATTTTTTCTGCTTAAACCAGGGGTGCCCAAACTATGGTCCATGGGCCAGGCCCGGCCCCTGATGCCAATTTATCCGGCCCACACTGCCCTTGTCACTCCCAGAAACGGGAGTAAAACACTCCCATAGGCAAGTGTTGTGTGGGCTGGATGAATTGGCGTCAGGGGCCAGATCTGGCCCATAGTTTGGGCACCCTTGCCCTTGACCCTTATCTCTCTCTCTCTCTCTCCTTGTCCAATCCCAGGGATGTCTCGGTGGAGCTGCCCTTTGCTCTCATGCACCCCAAGCCTTTGGACCAGACCTCACCCTCCTCCCAGCCTCAGCTTGGTAAGGGACTGGGTCAAAGGGGTGGGGAGAAGCCTGTGCCTAGTCAGCACCCCCACCCCACCCCCAGGCCTGCCAGACGATTTCTTTGGTCTGTGGAGCCTCCTTCATTGGGCCGTTTTCCCTTCCCAGCTGTTCCAGAAACAGACACGCCGATCTACCCAAACCTCATCGAGTTTGAAACCAAGTAAGAAGCGAACCCCGTCCCTCCCCAGAGAAACCTCTGGTTCTGGTGGGGGGGGGGTTGAGGTTTCTTCCACCACCCCCAGCTCTGATAAAAAAGGGAGTGGCCATGGCCCCCCACCCCACCTGAGAAAGACAAAGAGGTGCTGCTCACCACTACACACACACACATGCAGGTGAAAGTGCTGCCAAGTGGGAGACAGGGGTGGGGAGAGGTTTGGGAGTGGGGCCTGGCCTGACTCAAATGCCCCCCCCCCTGATGGTGCTCCTCTTCCCTCTCTCTCCTCCCCCCCCCCCCACAGCTACGGGCAGGACGATGACATTGTCTTTGAAGACTTTGCCCGCCTGCGGCTGAAGGGCATGAAAGATGACAAGGAGGACGATGACCATTTCTGCTAGGCCACCTCTGGCTTCACCTCCAGGACCTGCGGGGGGGGGGGGGAGATACAGTCCCCCCCCCTTTTGACTGTCTTGCTGCTGCCACCACCATCGCCCCAGATCTACACAGCTTGTGCTAGGCTCCATCCATCCCTCCTTCCTCTCTTGATCACTGTGTTGGGGGGGGGGGGCGGCTTTTAATGTGACTAAAATGGGGAGTGGGTTGCCTCAGCTTTCCTCCTCTCCTCCCCTTGAACTGCTGCCTATTTTACTAGATGGACTTTAACTTCTGAGGATCTCTTCTCCCCCCACCCTGGTCCAGTGCACTGGAATCATTTATTGGGCATTATCGTCTAACAGCCAACCCCCCCCCCCTTTGTGTATATTCTCTCCTGTGTGTCTTTGTGTGTCTCACTTTAAAGGCTGTTTTAACAGAGGGTGTCATTTGGGGTGGGTCCCCCCCTTTTAAACCAAGGGGTGAGAAGCCGCCCCCCCACCCCCCTTGCCTTAGATGGGTTCTTGCCAGCCAAGGCAGGGGCTTCCGAGGACTTCCCACCCCACCTGAGCGGGAGAGGAACAACCAAATAAAACTGATGACAGTTAATATTAAGGTATTGTTTATTGAGTGGCTGAAGGGAAGAAACAAAAGACACACACACACACACACACACACACACACCTTTCCCAACTGGACTGGGGTTCCTTCCCCATTTCCTTCTTTTTGTGTTGGGGGGGGGAGCAGCTGACCCTGCAAGAAAAGCTTCCAGGACCCCCCCCCCCCCCTCCTTTTGCAGGTTGGGGGGGAAGAGGGGGGGTATACTCAGCTTGCAGGATTCTGTGGGGCCAGGATCATAACTGACCCTGCTGCAACCCATTGAACCATGGGGGCCTGCACCCCACCCCACCCCCTTGCAGGTGAGCCAGAGCCTGGTCCTTGGCCATCTGGCTTCCGGGGGCCCCGGTGAGAACCTTCCTTTCTCCCTCCCTCCCCCCCCCGTTAGCTCCGGGGGTGGTGGTGGTGGTGGTGGGGGGGGGGCGCAACAAGAGAGAGACCCACCTGGCTCGCTGCTCCTGGTTCTCGGCTTCTGCCTCCGCCAGGACGTCCGTGGCCAGGGAGACCTGCTGGCGCAGCTGGGAGCGGGGGGGGGGGCTTCGTTAGGGCCACCCGGCTGAGGACGAGACCGCCGTTCCCGGCCCCCAGGAGGACCCCCACCCCACCCCTTCCACGGGGGTAGGCAAGAGGGTGGGCTCTCTCTCAGCCCGTCTCTCTCCCGCCGAAGCGCCGCTACCTCCCGCTCCAGCTCTACTTCCTCCGCCGCCGCCGCCGCGCGCGACCACCCTTCCACACCCCCGCCCCGGACCTCCCTCCCTCCCTCCCTCTGGCCGGTGTGGCCGCCTGCCCCTCCCCCTCCCCGGGCCCCTCCCCGGGGTCACTGACGCTGCTGCTGCTGCTGCAACAGCAGCTCCCGCAGGCCGAGGCTCCGCCGCCCCCGCCGCCCCCGCCGCGCAGCAGCATCTCCTCTTCCTCCTCCGCCTGGGTGGGATGGGGATGGGGTCCGCGTGCCCGCCCTCGCGCGGGGTTTGCCGGGGGATGTAGTTCCCACAGAGCCCGCCCGACGACCGCCCTCGCGACGGAAGGCGGGAGGGGGCGCCAAGATGGCGGCGGGCGCAGCCTCCGGTCCCGGCGGGGGGGGCGCCTGCTACGGGCTGGGCCTGGCCAACGAGCGGCTGCGGCTGCTGGAGGAGCTGGAGCGGGAGATCGGGGCGGCCCTCCAGAGCGCAGGTGGGCGGCAGGGAGAGAGCGGGTCGCGCCCACGGGGGGTGGGGGGGTGGGGAGTGGGCCCCCCCTCTTCTAACCCTAACCCCAGTCCCGTTTCCCTCCCCTCCCCCTGCTAGGGACGGTGATCCTGGAGCTGAGCAAGGAGAAGCCCAACGAGCGCCTCCTCGACCGCCACGCCGCCCAGTTCGGGGCCTCCGTCCAGAGGGTCGAGTCCGAGCTCTCCGGCCAGATACGCTACCTGACCCAGGTAGGGGGTGGGGGGGCAAGTGGGGGGGGGCACCGGCGAGGACGTGGGGGGGCAGGGGGTGGACATCATCACAGGGAGGAGGGTATCCTACTACTGGCGTCATTGTCACCTTTAGGGGTCTTCCCTCTCTCCCCCCCCCTCCAAAGTGGCAGCCCTTGTCTTCTACCAGGTGGGAAGCAATAGCCCAAAGAGCCGAAAGGTAACCAAGGTGGTTGTGGGCCTTCCAGGGCAGATTCTCTTTCAGGGCTCGGGCTTCCTATCCTGCTGCTCATGCATCACGTGGGACAGGCAAAGCCCCCCCCCGCCACCTGTTAATTTGGACACATGCCTCCCACCCACCCACCCACCCACGAAGAAGACGGAACCTGGCTGGCGGGCCAAGTGTGGGGTGCAGGTGGAAGGGTAACCTCCATTGGGTGGTTGGTGTAGAAGAACTCCTCCCCAGGGTGCCTTTGGATCCTGCAGCCCTTGCTTTAGCGGGTGGGTAGTTTTAACTGTTTTTAACATGTTTTTTTAAATTTTTATTGTGAACCGCCCTGAGTCGGCTTTTGGCCGAGTGAGCGGTATATAAATGTGACAATTAAATTAAAATTAAATTAAGTAGACCCTAGGTGGGTTGGTAGAACAGGTGCAGTTGCAAATCAGAACGGCTTTTTACACCGGGCAATAAACATACCTGTCAAGTTTTGGATTTGGAAATAAGGGAAATTTCCCGGCAAATACAGGATACTTGACAGCTATGCTTATCCTGTGCTGCCCTCCAATGGCAGCAATAGGGCATTGCAGTCTAATTAATACGGGATGATGGTGGGAAACAGGGTAAAATAAGGGGTTTTCCTGGCCAATAAGGGATACTTGACAGCTATGCTTATCCTGTGCTGCCCTCCAATGGTGGCAATAGGGCATTGCAGTCTAATTAATAAGGGATGACGGCAGGAAAGAGGGTAAAATAAGGGGTTTTCCCGGCCAATAAGGGATCCTTTACAGCTATGGCAATAAACCAGATCATACCTGTCAACCCGCGGCTCTAGAAAAACAGGAACTGCGCACATTGCTTGTGCGCAGGTCACTTTCCACACATGCGTGGAAGGGTTTTACCCCTTCCACCCATGTGCTGAAGCGTTACGCCGCTTGCGCTACCCCTACGCAAGCAGCGTAGCGCTTCCGTGCAAGCGTGAAAAGCGTTTTTCCCCGCTGCCAAATTACGGGGTTTTGGCAGTGCAGGGCGGGTTATGACGTCAATGGACGTCAAATTACGGGGTTTTCCCGGCCAAATCAGGAAGGTTGACAGGTATGAACCGGATTGACATTCAGATTTATTTCTCTGAAACGGTAAGTAGTGACTAGCAGATAACTAGGAAATAATCGCTGCGGCATTCCTCCATAGATTCAAACTGGCTTCACTGGGTGAAGACAGAATAATTCCCTGCCCTCGTTTTACTGTGGCTAAAGACTTAATGCTTCCCTACAGCCTCAGTGCTTTTCCCTTTCAAAGCAGTGTGCTTTACAGATGTATTCTTTGCTTTTCCATTGCGCCCTTTGGGGACAAGGAGTTCTTGTGTTTCTAGGAAGTAACTGGAACATTATTTTTTGTTTGACAGGTGGCCACAGGACAGCCCCACGAGGGATCGAGCTACTCAGCACGCAAGGACTGCCAGATGGCCTTGAAGCGGATTGACTATGCTCGTGTCAAACTGGGAGATCTCTCTCGGACCTGTGAACAAATGCTGGAGCAGTAGGAGGAAGAAAAGGCCTGGCCTGGCCTGGCCTGCCGTGAGAGGCGCGTGCCTGAAACGGACATGGGGGTGGGGTGGGGGTGCAAACGGATGGGCTTCCGTGGAAAGAAGGCAAATGCACAGTCAACCATGAGGTGGCTGCCCTTCCCACCCTGCTGGCTGCTGCTGCTGCTGCTGCTGCGAGGCCTCCTCCTCCTCCTCCTCCTCTGGGTCCACTGGCATTTGCTGCTGTTCAAAAAGGGCCCAGGAGCAGGAGCCAGGTGGCCCCCAGGTAGCCCACTGGCCTCTCTTGGGACTGTCTTCAAAGACGTTTTGGGCCCCAGTTTCCCAACTTTGTGTGTGCAAATGGAGAGGAAGGGCTTGGCTGTCTCTGTCAGCTCAGACGTTTGAGGCAATGGGCTCCCACGCCCTGCTTCTGTAAATGTGGACTGAATCCCCTTCCCCACCTATGTAAGGTATCGAGGAATACGTGTCAAGAACAGTTTGTCTTAAAGGTGAATTCGATACACAAGAGACTGGCTTTTGTCTTTGGGTTTTTATACTTGTTTGCAGCTGACTTGAAATCTACACTTTGAGGAGGCTTACATGCAGCGTTTACAAAATGGTACACACGGCGCCATACTTGCCATTGGAAAGGTGATGCATACAATGTGGAAGAAAGGCACTTTGATCCCAAAGGTGTTCCCAGCCACGCCGAGCCCCACTTTGGGGAGCGGGGGAGAGGAGAATGGCCTCCCCACTGGCACCCCCTGTTTTTCTCTCTCGTGACAGCTGAAAGCTTCTCTCCATTGCCTTCCATGAGGCAAAACAGGTGGGTCTGAGGCCCCCCTCCCCTGCCGGGAATGCCGCCGGTGTGTCCATTCCCTTTCCCACCTGTGGAAGTGGACGCAAAGCAGCAGCCCACCCGCCCCCAGGAGAGAAAGTGGCACCAGACGCTCTTGTCCAGGGAGCCCTCCTGCTCAGAGGCAGTGGCATCTCCAGGGGGGGGCGGTGTGGCCCCCTCCTCCTGTGTGGCTGAGGTCTACGGCGTGACAGCAGTCCCCTTGAGGGAGAATCCCAGCTAAGCCCCCCCCCCACCTCCCACTCCTCACAAATCCCCTGTCAGTCTGTTCTCCCTCTCCCTCTCTCTTTCTCTCGGGGGTGGGTGGGGGTGGAATCCCACGGCAGATTGGAGCCCCACACCCAGGAGGGCCTCCGCAGAGCTTCTTTTGGCTGCTCTCGCCCCTGCCTTCCCTTCCGTTCTTTTGGGTGGGGCTACCCTGGTTCAGGCACAGGTAGATGATGCCGGGGGTGGGGGGCTTGGCCACCTTCTCCCTTTGCTCATTAAACGCCAGCCTCTGCGACCCCAGCATCCTCAGGCAGTTGGAAGCCAGGAGTGGCAACAGTGGTGACAGCGCTACATCTGTGATGTCACCAGTGGGAGATCTATGATGTCACACCTTCCCCTGGCTTCTGGGAAGGACCCATGGGCTGGCGGGTGCTCGTGGCACTGCTCCTCCTGGGGCAAGGGACGGGTGTCTGGACTCAGGGTACCAGCCACGGGAAAGCCAAAGCCCCTCGGAAGCAGCGCATGGGGTGGGGGTGGATGGATGCCCCTTCCTTGGAGCGTTGGGTGGGGTGTGGGCTCCAAGGTCCCTCGGTGCCCATTTTGCTTCTCTTGACCTGCCCTCCCCGCCTCCTGTGATGTCATAAGAAGGGATCCATGAGCTCTTCTCCCGGGCAGTGTGACGTCACCCGTGGGAGTGGGCAGGAACAGAAAGGGGGAGGGAGATGCCATGGGGGGTGGGGGTTTCCCTACGCTCCTGACTCCTGCTTCCCCTCCACTGCAGGCTGTGGCTACCGGACCCAGTGGGACGGCCCCGATGGACTTTCCATGGGTGGGGCCCGCATTGTGGGGGGCGAGAAAGCAGCCCCTGGGAAATGGCCCTGGATGGTCAGCGTGCAGACCAGCACCTACCACTTCTGTGGGGGCTCCATCATCCACCCCTGGTGGGTCCTCTCAGCCGCACACTGCTTCTTTGAAAGGAGGTAATCTGGCCAGCCCATGGGGGGCGGTGGGGGCAGAAGGGACCTATGGATCGTAGCCAATGGAAAGGGGTGGGGGTAGGGCTTGACAGCATCGTCAGTGAATCTCTTGGCCAAGCTCTCTTGCCTTGGCCCCACTTGGCTACCAGAGGGAGGAATTGGCCCATGGGAAGGCCAATTGACTGAGAGGTGCCCTTGGTAGGAGCCCACCAGACCCCGGGTGAGGCCCTAAGCCTGCTCCCACCCCCGCCTTTCCTGCAGGAAGGGCATCCGGGTGGCAGCCGGAAGCAACATGCTGGGCCAGCAGAACATCACCCGCTGGGTACAGAAGATCCACCTGCACCCGCTCTACAACCCCAAGACCTACGACAACGACGTGGCCCTCCTGCTGCTGGCGAAGCCCATCCCCTTCGGCTGGACCCACAGCCCCCTCTGCCTGCCCGACCACACCCTCGTGCCCGAAGACCTCCTCTGGCAGAACTGCTTTGTGGCCGGTTGGGGGCTGACCCAACCTGGTGAGCACTGGGTCGGGTGGGGGGTGGGTGTCCATACCAATGGTGGCTAGTGTGTAGTGAGCCCTCCATGGCTGATGCCTCCTCCGCCTGCACCCAGCCCCCACTGTTCAAGGGGCCCTGACCCCGTTGAGGCCTCCGGGGGGTGGGGGAGAGATAGCCCCTCTCCTCCATCCTCTGCCTTTGGACAGAGACCGCTCCCGCAAGGGTCTGACCCTACCGTTGTCCTGCCCTGTCCGTGGGGCTTCATCCGGATGCCGTGGGGCTCAACTTCACATTCCCAGGGAAGCTTGTTTTGTGGCCCGGCTGAGAAGGGAGGGTGGTGTCCCCCCCCCCTTTCTTTAAACGCTTCCCCTCCCCACTCAACCCCCCACACGTTGTGACAATTGTTTGTGAAGAGGTTTCCTTCCAGACCTGTGGCCTCAATGGAGATCGAGGGCTGTTGGGCGAGGAGGAGGAGGTGACACTTTCAACTGGGCCTGACGTTCCCACGTGGCCACACGTGGCCACACGGCTGGCTGTCCTTCATACACCCCGGCTATCATTGTGTGGGGATTCCCACAAGATCTCGTGGGATCCCTTGAAGGGGCTTCTTGTCCTCTGGCCTTCCGGCCGGCCAGCCAACCGGCCTTCCCCCTCCCGGCCCCATTGCCCTCCCCCATCACTGCTTCTGCACTAGGCATCTGCAGGTGAGTCCAGGTATCTGGGCCACCTTCAGGCCCAAAGAGTGGCGTCAGGGCCGTGAGGTGTGTGATGCAAGACGTGAGGTGTGGAGATGCCCTGAGAAGCATCTCTCGGTTATGTGGCTATGGATGGGAGAGGGGGGCTCTGGTGCCCCCCCCCCAGGCAATCCCAGTCTTTCTGCCTTCTGGGGCATCTTAACCCAGCTGGGGGGCTGCCCGCCCTGAGCTCCTGCCCCCCACTCACTCTGCCCCCCTTCTCCCTCTCCTAGGGGGAAAGCACAGCTCCTACGCACTGATGGATGCCCACGTGGAAATGGTGGACTGGACGCTCTGCTTGCGATGGCTCCGTAGCCTGACCAAGAACATGCTGTGTGCCGGATACGAGCAGGGGGGCCGCGACGCTTGCCAGGTAGGAGGAGGAGGAGGCCCTGCCCCACTCACCCCCCACCACTTTGAGCCCCATCTAAGCCACAGAAGCTGCCACACCAGGCACAGCCAGAGGTCTCTTTCCAGCCACGCATGGTGGGCTCCTAGGAGTGGAACACCTCCACCCCCCATTTCCCTAAAAGAGGAAAAAACCCAGCTCTGGTCCTACCAATGCAAAGAAGGATGTGGGTCCCGTTGTCTGAGGTTGCCCCTCCCACCCTCACCCCCAGGTCTCCCTAAGAAGGCTTTGCGCCCGCCCACCCCAAATATCTTGCAACATGGCTCTGGGGTTTGTGCTCCCATCCAGAACCACTGGAAACAAGCTCTCTGGCGGGGTGACAACCCTCCAGATTGCTGAAGAGGCTCTGCGTGTGCAAGCGTGCACCCCCAACTTTCTCTTCTAGGCCATATTTTTACTCTTAAGGGGTGCTTTGAAGGCTTGTCTCTCACCAGCGCCATTCCCTGTCCTTGGCGTACCAGTCAATGAGTCAATGGCGTGGGAAGGCCACCTTGCCCTTCCGTGGGGCACTCAAGCTGTGCCCACCCCACCCCACCTTTTTTGTTCCTTTCCAACCTGCCATCCACTGGCCCTTCTGAAGTTTCTCTGTCCACTCCCCCCCCCCCCGGTCCTTTTCTCTCTCCTTGATCTCTAGGGGGACAGCGGGGGACCCCTCATGTGCCACCCCCCGGGCGGCGGAGGCAGCCACCACTACTGGTACCAAGTGGGCATCGTGAGTTGGGGCCGGAGCTGCGCCGCCCCCCGCAGCCCCGGGGTTTACACCCGCGTCTCCAACTACCACTCGTGGCTGGAGCAGACCGCGGCCCACGACGGCCAGCCCCTCCGGGGGGCTCAGGAGCTGTTTGTCAAGTCTCCGGAGCACGGCAGCGGCCTGCTGGGGGCAGAGATGTGGACTGATGTGTACGAAAGTGCCAGCCCCAAGCAGAGCGTGCCCCTCCCTGCCCAGCTATGGGCCCTGGGGGGCACCCCCTTAGTCCTGGCCTGGCTGCACTCCTGACGTGTCTGGTCAGCTCTGGATGGGCAGGAGATACGGAAGATCAGGAAATGTGGCCTCCCACAAAGGACTCACGAAAAAGGGGGGGTCGTCACCTGGAGGCAACGGTGGGGGAGGGGGGGAGGGAATAAATAAATATTCTTGGACAAGTCCGGCTCTAAGCTTCCTGCTCTTGGGTTAAGTCCAGTTGGGGAGAAGGAGAGAGAAAGCAGCTTATGCTCTTCCAGGTTCCTGGTAGGTGTTTTTTGTTGTTATTGGGTTTGTTTGTTTGTTTTTTGGGGGGGGATGTTTGTGCGTCTGGAAACACAGCCTGGCCTTGGCCCTAGTTGAGGCACATCAGCCCGGCCTCCCACAGCAAAGGGGCCACCCTAGACCTGGGCAGGGAAACCTCTTTTGGGAGGGGGGGGGAGAGAGGAAGAGGAGGCAAAAAAAAAAAAAAACAACCCACACACAACGTCCTTTCCACGCTTGTCCAGACTCTTCCTGGTGGGAATGCTTTTCCCCTGTGGGAGAAGATGAGGAATCAGTGAGAGGAGGAGGAGGAGGAAGAGAAGAAGAGGTCTGCCAGAGGGGGGGCACGGGGGGGACAGGGCAGCCACCCCAAAACTCCCCAAAGGGGAGGGAGTCCTTCCAGCCCACAAGACCCCGGGAAAGGCCGCCCGGAGTTTCTTGGCAGGCCAAAGGAAGAGTCCTCTGCCAGAGAGTTCGGCTCACCTGCCCGGGGGGGGGGGGCAGAAGATTGGGGGGCCCAGGAGAACATTTTCAGCCAGCTTTCCTACGCATGGACAAACCGCATATAGCACACACACACACACACACACACACACACACACACACACACACACACACACACACACACACGGGGGGGGGGCTCCCATCCACTCAGTCTGCCTTTAGCATCATCTGCTCTGTGCCCTGAAGCAATTCTGCTGAATGGGTGGGTGGCGCTTCAGCCTCAATTCCTCTTTTTGAGCAGCAGTGGCCCATTCCACCCAGAGCCAGCCTGGCCTGCCTGCCTTTGCACATTGATCTCCCTGTTTTGCAAGCTGCAAAATAACTGCAGCTGGTTTTAAACCGGCCACAGGGAGTCCGTCAGCGGCCGGCCGGCCGGTCCGCCTGTCACCAAAGAGTGTCATGAGCTCAACAGTCAGACTCCAGTCAGCTGAAGCAAGCAAATGAGTGTGTTAAGAGGTTTTACAGGCCACTCTCACAAGCCCACCCCCACCCCCCACCCCGGGAAGCAGGAGGTCCCAAGTGGGTTTTATGCCCCCCCCCTTCAAAATGCAGAGAAAACTCTCCCCCAAGAGTGGGAGAAAGAGGATCTCTTGAGGACAAGGAACCTGCTGGCAGACAGAACTACTGGGGGGGGGGGGGATGACTCTGATGTTATGTTTGGGTGTGTGTGGGGTGTGTGTGTTCTGGCTCCCCACAAACCCAGCAGTCAGTTTGTTTTCAGAACAACAGCCAACCCTGAACCGCTGCCACCTGCCTCCCTGGGCCTCCTTTCCTCAATGACCCCCCCCCCTTCCACAGAGACGGGGGGGGGGGTGGCTCTCAGTGGCAGGAGGCAGTCTGCACCACCCACCCACGCACCCAAAACATGTTTTATTTTTCATTTCATTTCACTTTTATTTGCATACCGCATTTTCTCAGCCCGAAGGCGACTCAAAGCAGTTCAAACAAAGCGTCATAGGAAACAGCAAAAACAACCTCAACAACAATACAATAAGTGTCAATGTGTTCAAAGGTGCTGCCTTTGCTCTCCACAGACTCTGGGGCTGTTCCTACACAATCCTCCTCTGCACCCCCAGAGTGAGTTGGGGTGTGTGTGTGTGTGTGTGTGGAGTGTGGCAGCCAGGGCTCCTCTGCTCCTTCAGGGCCTCCAAGGGGAAGGAAACAAGGTCTTGTCTGGCCTCTCACGGGACTAGCTTTGCAGATGTGAGCAGCCCCAGGAGGCTACATGGGGCTGCCCTTGACGGCCATCTGGGAGCTACAGCTGGTTCAAAATGCGGCTGCCCGAGTCAAGTGGTGGCGAGGGGGTGCGGGCGTGATGCCCATGCCTTGCCGCTGCTATGGGAGCTGCATTGGTTGCCAGTGTGCCTCTGGGTGCAATTCAAAGTGCTGGTTTTGACCTATAAAGCCCTTCATGGTAGTGGACCGGGATACTTAAGAGACCGCATAGCCCCAAGGGTGTCGACCCATCCTATGAGGGTGGACCGTAGGAGGCTCTCTGGTGGCCCCATCAGCTAGGGAGGCATGCCTCACTGGGACCAGGAGGAGAGCCTTCTTGGTACCTGCCCTGTCTCTATGGAACCTCCTGCCACCAGAACTGCACCTCCAGGCGGAGATGCCCCCCTTCAGGAAGGCTTTAAAAACATGGCTTTGCCAGCAGGTGTGGAGTGCATCTGGCACCACAACCCAGCCCTTCTGGCTCATTTAGCCCTGTCCCGGGTTTTCTTTTCTCCTGCCCAGGTGCCCCTCTTTTAAAAAGAATCGGGGAGGTTTTTATAGATGGCAAGAAAGACAGCCATACAAATCTAGAAATAAATAAAGTAGGGACCCTTTGGCGGGGGGTGTGTGTGTCCCCTCCCTCCCACCAGATGCTTGGCCCGTAGGTAGGGAGACCCAGCCAAGAAGGAGTAATGGAAAGCGCCCCCACCCCACGCCCACCGCTAGGTTCCGGAATCCCGTGAGGTCACAGCGGTGCCTGGGAAACCTCAACCGCTGCCCTCCAAGGTGGTGTTGGCTTCAGGTACGGGCCGGGCCAGGGTGGGCTGGGGCTGGGGACCTCAGGCCCAGAGAAGGAGGGGGCTCTTCCCCTGTCACACACACACCCAACACACCCCTTGCCTCCTGGGGCGGGGGGGGGGATCTGTGGTCATTCCCCTCATCTGCTAGCCTCTGTGAAGGCCCCCCTTCCCCCCCCCCCACTGGCCTTAATCACAGGGGGAGGGAGCTGCACCTCTTTTCTAACCTGGGACTGGGAGGGGGGGGCTTTCCTTTTTGGCCATTTGAGCCTGTGGCAGCTGTTGACCTCTGGGGAGGGGATCCAGCCAGATGCAAACATCTGCTCCATTCTTATCAGTTATCAAACCCAACTGCCACCTGCAGCCCCAACCCCAAAGAGAACAAGGCATAGACCTGGAAGTGGGGGGGGGGACCAGAGCCCCCACAGGGGGAAGAGAAAGGGCTTTGCTTGCCTGGCACCAGAGCAAACATGGATGGAGGGGCTTCAGTGGGCAGATTTCCACCATGGGGGGGCTTCTCCCTCCCGGCCTGCTGGACTTGGCAAATGGACACAAAGGAAGGGAAATCAAAGTAGGAGCTCCAATGACCTCCGGGGCCACCCGAAACAGAAGGGCAGTCCAGCTAGGGCAGGCCATGGGGCAGACAAAACCCCTGACTCTCATCCCGGCTTCTGGACCGGCGCTGCCTTGCGTGGCTCATCCATGCCTCTCCCTCCTTCCTTCCTTCCTTCCCTCCCTCAGCAGAGATGGAGTTTGTGACCGGCTACCGCGCAGAGATCCTGGACTTCGCCGAGCTGCTTTTTGGCTGGTACCGGCGGTTCCTGCTGGAGGCGGCCTGTCGCCGTGGCAGCGAACGGCGCAAGCGTCAGGAGGGCTCCATCCGCCGCCTGCCCCTGGATCCGGCCCTGTGGGTCCTGCACGTGCTGCCCAACCGAGCCCTGGCCTTCACCGTTGCTGACCCGGGACAGCAGGTGGGCGGCCGCTTCTACAGCGAGGAGGCGCTGGCCCTGCGGGACTTGGACCGCTTCATCACCTTTGTGGGTGCCGTGGAGGAGGAAGAGGAGGGCGCACCTGGGGCAGGTGAGGCATCGACCTCAGCCCTTGGAGAGGCTGCAGAGGCAGGCCTGGAGCCGCCCACTCCTTTTCCCGTGGGCAAAGTAACTGACAGTTCCGTTCTCACATGCGCACGAGTGCTTCTCCATATGTGGCATCCACGTGCATTGGGCTGGCTGGGGGTTCAAATGCATCTCCTTCAAAGTGGCAACCAGAAGATGACTAGTTATTATTCAAGGGAACAACCCTAGGGCAGGGCAGCTGGCAGTCTCCCCAGGGTGCCAATATTTAATTAATTGTATGCCAATTACGTCAATTGCGAGTCAATTGCAACTTATGGCAACCTTTCCAAGGTTTCCTAGGCAGAGAATATGCAGAGGAGGCTTGCCATTCCCTTCCTTGGATGAAGGGGGGGGGGGGAGACACCCTGTCCCTGGGACTAATTTCCCTGGCATCATCCGTCTGTCCCTTCCTTCCTTCCTTCCTTCCTTCCTTCCTTGACCCTCTGCAGGCCAACCCCTCTGGCGCGTGGAGCACCTCCTGCTGGTGACGGATGAGCATGGCAGCATCCTGGGCTTCGACTTCCTGCTGGGGGGCTCCCCGGGGGCTGCTGGGCATGAGTCCCTGGAGCCCCGGGCCTTCACCCTCCTCTGCTGCAGCATGATGTGCCCGCTGGGGACGGGGGAGCCCCGCCGACCCAAGATGCTCACCGTGGGAGACCCCGCACTGCATAAGTAAGCAAGCAGGGCTCAGGGAAGGAGGACAGGCGGGGGCCACTGGTGGTGGTGGTGGGGCACCTGCCAGCGGGGCAGAAGCACCTGATCTCTCTCCCCGCTCCCCACTGCCAGCTGTTTCCTGCTCCTTCCCCGGCAGGTCTCTGGAGCCGCTGCTCTCCCGGCTGGGTGTGAAAATGAGCAAGGGGCCCATGCGTGGCTGGAGCCTGAGGCCAGCGTTCACCTTCCCAACCACCCGGGTGCATGCCTGCCATGTCTGCAAGAAGCACAGCTTCGAAGGCCAAGTGACAGCCTGGTGAGTCCAGCACTGAGCTCCTCCCTGCACAGGTACAGACAGATGCAGGCGCAGAGACGGAGGGTTCAAACTAAGTTCACCCGCAGTAGTAGCCCTGTGCCCCCCTCCCCGGTGCCAAGGAATGCCCTCCTGGGGCATCCCTCCATGTGCAAGGCCCACCATGTGTCCTCCTATCCTGCTTCCCATTGGTCTACATGCTTGTGCTTGTTCACACACTCCCCACCTACAGCACGGCTATCGACCCCCAGTCTTCACTTTGCACACCCCTCTGTCGTTTGTGGAAATCAACAGCCCCATTTGTACCCCCTTGGGCACCGTTCCTCTCTTTCCCTGCCCCACCCCAGCCCCTTAGGCATCAGCTGCTCATCCAATGCACCGGCTGAACTGACGTTTTGCTTCCCTTTTGTACACTTACACATGGCAGTCTTTCCAGGGGTCCTGATGCTTAAAGCTGCCAGTGTCTGTGGGCTGTTTCCTCTCATGCGCTGCTTCCTTCTCCATTGGAAAATATGTGCTTCCCATGTTTACTGTGCCAAAGCCTGTGCTGCCTCCCTTTCCCCCACATGGCCTGGGATGTCGCCCCTCCCTCCCCTGGACTCCCTCCCTCCCTCCCTCCCAACCTCTGGCTCCTCTTCTTTGCACCCACAGCCAGCACTGCCGGGCAGTTCTCTATTGTTCTGAGCGCTGCCGCAAGATGGACTGGAGCCGCAGCCCTGAGGATGTTGGCCACCAGTTCTGGTGCCAGCGCATGGCAGGATACATGAGCCGTGCCCGGGAGCTTGCCAACCTGCCCTTCACCTTTGCAGCAGGTGGGAGAACAAGGCCAAGGGGGTGGGTCATGTGGGAGGAAAGAGGGTCTTCTTCCAAGCCATGGACTGGCATGAAATATCTCTTTACCTGCCCTGGCCACAATCATTAGGCGGTGTGTGTGTGTGTGTGTGTGTGGTCTGTGTTGTCCTTGCCTGATGAGGAACATTCCAGGAAGTTGTGGTGTGTTTTTTAAAGGGTGGGTAGGGTGGGTGCATCTTTTGACCTGGCACTGGAATGATGCCACTGGCCGTGCCAGTTAAGCCTCCCAGGAGAGGGCATCCCCCTGACCACTCCTAGGGCACTGCCAGCCCTTTCCAGAAGGGCCAGCCTGGGGGAGTTGTTCTCCTTCAGCCAGGGGGATGTGGGGGCCCTCAAAGGCGTGGCTGGTGCTGAGAGACCAAGGTGAGGTGCCAAATGTGTGCCCCTTTCTGCCCCCCCCCTTCCATTTCCAGAGGTGACCAGCGAGAGCTTCAACAAGGAAGGCTTCCTCTCTGCCCGGGGATTAACCCGCGGGTACTGGGCAGGAGAGAGCATGCTGGTCAGAGCCCCCGACTACGGCGTGGGCCTGCAGGGCCCCCCAAAGAAGCTGGTGGAGTTCCTGCAAAGTGGTGAGAGGCAGGGAGGGGTAAGGGGAGGTGGTGGGGGGAGACTTTTCTGCAAGTGGCTTCATGAGGGGGTCCTCTTCCTTAGGGGCAGAATGGGGTGAACTGGGTGGGGGGCTCATCACTCCCTCTCCACCTGTGTTTCTTCTCTCCTCCCCCCCCCCAGGAAACCCCTTTGAGGCACTGCGGCCAGAAGGCGGGACGGCTCTCCCCCCAACCCCCCCTCACCCTCCTGCACCTCGGACCTTCTTTGGTGAGCCATGGGCCTGGCTGTGGGCCTGGAGGGGGGCAGGGGCTCTCTTTGAGAGGTGACAGTCAGAAGGGGAAGGTCCAACTCCGGGTCCCTCCACCCCCCCAGGCTTATTTCTCCCCACCAACTTTAGATTCCTGGAAAGAATACTACCAGTGGCGGGGGCTGCCCCTCGGAGCCCCCCTGGCCGTCATCCTGACCTATCCACTCACCATGTACTACATCATCACCCAGCTGGCCCCCCAGCACTGTGAGCATCACCTGCAGCACCCTTTGCCAAACCCTCACACACCCCTTTTTATTGTTATGCACAGGTCTCCCATCTGCTTCCTGGGCTATCCTGGAGGGCGTGAGAAGGGGGGGGGGGCTTTCATTTGTTGGGTGCAAAATAGGTTCCTGCAGAATGCAGAGGGTGGCGGACCGGCTTTCAGACAAATCAAGGCCCCCCCATATATTTACAAAGGTACTCTAAACCGGGGTGGGGGTGGGGGTGGGGGCAGGTGCTGTGGCTGCTTCTCCACCTCAGTGCTTTTTCTCTCCCCCCCCCTCCAGTTCCAGAACTTAACATTTTGAACAAGCAGTCCCTCAAGATACATGTGGTGGAAACTGGCAAAGAATTTGGGGTCCTGATGGCCTTTTGGGTAAGGAAAAGGGTTCCCAACCGGGGGGGGCGCAAACAGGGAAGGGGGGCAGGTGCAACCCGGGAGCCTCTTTGGGTGCCTTCTGAACCTGTGGCATCCATGCCAACATTGCTGTCTTCCAAAGAAGGAACCACACCCAACCCTGACCAGGTGGGTTGCCCTGAATCCGACCGGCCTTTCCTGAATTGGGGGTGACCTTGGGAATGGGTGAGGGCTTAGCCGTTAAGATGCTGAGCTTTGATGACTGGAAGGTCAGGAGTTCGAGACACGAGTTCTGCGCGATGGAGTGAGCTCCCATCTCTGTCTCAGCTCCTAACAACCTAGCAGTGCGAAAGCAAGACATTGCAAGTAGATAAACAAGTACTGGACAGTCTTCTGTGTGCTCCTGCATCTACTCATGCCTGCCACATGACATGGGAAACTCTGCAGATGCAGACAGCACTGGCTCTTTAGCTATAAATGGAGATGAGCGCCGAACCCTAGAGTCAGACACGGCTGGCTTCCAAGCAAGGGAGGCACACTCTCCCTCTCTCTCTGTCTCTGACCCCTGACCATTGGGTGACATCGCCTGCAGGTTGAGACCAAGTGGACACCAGGCTCGAGGGTTGTTGCTCTATTATTGTTGTTATTGTTATTATTGTTGTTGTTAATAATAATAATAATAATAATAATAATAATAATAATAATAATAATAATAATAATAATAATAATAATAATAATAATAATAATAATAATAATAATAATAATAATAATAATAATAATAATAATAATAATAATAATAATAATAATAATAATAATAATATCACATTTATATGCCGCCCACTCAGGGAAGCCCGACTCAGGGCGGCTTACGTTGGTGGCCAGGAAGGAGGGGGTTCAACGGGTGGGGGGGAGCATAGCTGTAGGCTCCTTGAAGGGACATTGGGGGGGGGGCACAGATAGATAGATAGATAGATAAGATAGATAAATCTTTATTGTCATTGTCCTGCATAGAACAACGAGATTGAGAGAAAAAAACACTTAACAACCCAACAAAACCTAAACAAAATACAACTATACAAAATTATCAACATACTCCCACCCCACGTATATGCACATTTAACCCCTAAAAAGCTCTAAAACTCTAAAAACTCTATACAGAAGCTCCCTCATAGACTGCATTTCACCGCATTCAAAGCCAGAACCGCTTTTGGGTAGAAACTATTTCTCAAGCGGCTGGTCCTGGTCTTTATGACCTTATTATACCTTCTTCTAGAAGGCAGAAGCTGAAAGAGAGCATTGCCGGGGTGCATGCGTACTATCTTGCGCAATCTCTACAGCTTTCTTATAACACCTGGAGGCATAGATTTGATCTAGGGTGGGAAGAGTACGCCCGATTATCCGCTCCGCAGTCTTTACGACCCTGGACAGCATTGTTCTTTCCCTAGCCGTACACCTCCCAAACCATGCACACAGAGCATAGGTTAGCACACTCTCTATGGTAGTACAGTGGTAGAAGAATGCCAAGAGCAGGTAAACCTTTGAAAGGTTCTTCTTCTTCCTGAGGAGTCTCAAGAAGTCTAACCTCTGCTGTGCTCTCTTCTTCATCACCAGAGCTTTGGTCTTTGCTCCCCATGTCAGATCCTCCCTCAGCTCCATTCCCAGAAGTCGAAACACCGAGACCTGTTCCTCACAATTCCCTTCCATAAGAAGTGGCTGGATGTTCAATTTGCATTTTCTTGTTGTTGTTGTTGTTCAGTCGCACAGTCGGTTCCGACCCTTTGCGACCCTATGGACCATTGCTCTCCAGGCGCCTCTGTCCTCCACCATCCCCCTCAGCCCTCCCAGCTCTGTGCCCATTGTGTCTACAATGCCATCTAGCCATCTCATCCTTGGCCTCCCCCTTCTTCTTTTGCCTTCCACCTTTCCCAACATCAATGCCTTCTCAAGTGAATCCTCCCTTCTCATTTGATGTCCAAAGTATTTTAGCTTCATCTTTACTATTTGGCCTTCCAGTGAGCAATCCGGGTTAATTTCTTCTAAGATTGACCTATTTGTTCTCCTCGCTGTCCAGGGGACTCTCAAAACCCTCCTCCAACACCACATTTCAAAGGCATCTATTCTTCTGCGTTCAGCCTTCCTAATTGTCCAGCTCTCACATCCATACATTACTACTGGGAAAACCATTGCTTTGACTATTCTAATTTTTGTTTGCAATGTAATGTCTCTGCTTTTCACTATGTTCCCCAGGTTTCTCATTGCTTGTCTCCCAAGAATCAGTCGCCTTTTTATTTCATGGCTACAATCCCCATCTGCAGTGATCTTTGATCCTAAGAAAGTAAAATCTGTCACTGCTTCTACTTCTTCCCCGTCTATTTTCCAGGAACTGATTGGGCCTGTTGCCATTATCTTGGTTTTCTTGATATTGAGTCTCAGGCCAGCTTTTGCACTCTCCTCCTTCAGCCCAATCAAGAGATTCTTTAGGTCTTCCTCACTTTCTGCCATTAGGGTGGTGTCGTCTGCATATCTCAAATTGTTGATGTTTCTCCCAGCGATTTTAATCCCATATTGTGATTCCTCCATCCCTGCACTGCGCATTATGTGCTCTGTGTATAGGTTGAATAGGCATGGTGATAAAATGCAGCCTTGTCTTACTCCTTTTCCTATTCCAAACCACTCTGTCATTCCATATTCTGTCCTAACTGTTGCTTCTTGGTTCATGTACAGATTTCTCAGGAGGCATATGAGGTGCTCTGGTATTCCCATCTCTTTAATTACTTGCCACATCTTGTTGTGGTCCACACAGTCAAATGCCTTAGTGTAGTCAATAAAACAAAAGTAAACTTGTTTCTGGTATTCCTTTGTTTTCTCCATGATCCAGCGTATGTTGGCAATGTGGTCTCTAGTCCCCCTGCCTCTTCTGAAACCGGCCTGCACCTCTGGTAATTCTCTCTCCACATGCTGCTGAAGTCTATCCTGTATTATCTTGAGCATCACTTTACTGGCGTGTGGGATGAGCGCGATTGTTCGATAATTTGAACATTCTTTGGCATTGCCCTTTTTTGGGATTGGGACGTATACTGATCTTTTCCAATCCTGTGGCCATTGTTTTGTTTTCCAAATCTGCTGGCATATTGAATGCAGTAATTTGACGCCGTCGTCTTTTAGCGCTTTGAAAAATTCAACTGGGATACCATCATCTCCACTAGCTTTGTTGTTTTCAGTGCTTTTTAGGGCCTTTATGACTTCGCTCTCCAGGATGTCTGGCTCAATTTCTACTTCTTCCTCATTGTGATTGTCAGGAGTGTTGAGGTCCTTTTTGTAGAGTTGCTCTGTGTACTCTTTCCATCTTTTCTTAATCTCGTCTGCATCAGCTAGCTCCTTTCCTTCTTTGTCCCTTATCATGGTCATTTTTGCTTTAAATGTTCCCTTAATTTCCCCGATTTTTTTGAAAAGATCTCTGGTTCTGCCTCTTTTGTTGTTTTCCTCCATTTCTCTGCACTGTTCTTTTAGGTAGTTTTCCTTATCTCTCCTTGCTTTTCTTTGAAATTCTGTGTTCAAATGATTGTAGTTTTTCCTTTCTCCTTTGACTTTTGCGTTCCTTCTTTCCTCTGCTATTTTAAGAGCCTCATCAGACAACCACTTTGCTTTCTTACTCTTCTTTTCTTTTGGTATGGTTTTCTTTGCTGCTTCCTGCATGATGTCCCTCATCTCTGTCCATAATTCTTCTGGCACTCTATCTATTGAGTCTAAGCCATTGAATCTGTTCATCACCTCCACCGCGTATTCTTTAGGGATGCTGTCTAGGTGATATCTTTCTGGTCTCCGTGTTTTCCTTATTTTCTTTAGTCTAAGCCTGAATTTTGCGATCAATAGGTTGTGATCTGAGCCACAGTCTGCTCCAGGTCTTGTTTTTGCTGACTGTATGGAGGTTCTCCATCTTTGGCTGCAGAGTATGTAGTCAATCTGGTTTCGGTGTTGGCCATCTGGTGATGTCCATGTGTAGAGTCGCCTCTTGTGTTGCTGGAAGAGAGTGTTTGCTATGACCAGTGCGTTCTCTTGGCAGAACTCTATCAATCTTTGCCCTGCTTCATTCTGTACTCCCAGACCAAATTTGCCTGTTATTCCCTCCACTTTTTGATTTCCTACTTTGGCATTCCAGTCTCCTAATATAATTTGGACATCATTTCTTGGTGTCTGTTCTATGAGGTGTTGTAAGTCCTCATAGAACTGGTCCATTGTGGCTTCATCTGCGCCAGTGGTTGGTGCGTATATTTGGATCACAGTGACATTGAAAGGTTTTCCTTGAAATCTAACTGACATCATTCTGTCATTTTTGAGATTGTATCCCATTACTGCTTTTCTCACTCTTTTATTGACAATTATGGCTACTCCATGTCTTCTAAGGTTTTCTTGTCCACAGTAGTAGATATGATGGTTTCCAGAGCTGAATTCACCCATCCCTGTCCATTTGAGCTCACTGATGCCCAAGATGTCAATGCTTATTCTTTCCATCTCACTTTTTACCACTTCCAGTTTTCCTTGGTTCATTGATCTCACATTCCATGTCCCTATGCAGTATTGCTCCTTACAACATTTTCTAAAGTCCACAATGATCTCTTTTGTCTTTTTCACATTGAGGAATAAATTGTTTTCCCCACACCAGAACAGAAAGGGGGGGCAGGGGGACGCTATAGGGTTTATAGTCCACACAGGCGAGGGGGCGGGAGGGGGCGGGAAGGGGGGGGCTTCACAGGCTGAGCGTTTCAGGACTCGGTCCCCCCCCCTCCTTTTTCAGGAGCTGTCGGTGCTGCTCCCCCATGTCTCGCTGGAGCTGCTCTTCGTAGGGGACACCCTCCCCCCGGAACTGGACGGCCAACAGTTTCTCCTGCAGAGAGATGTGAGTCTCCCACCACCACCACCCCCACCCCCACCCCCTAACAGGTGGTCCTCCGTGCCTTCACTCCCTCCTCCCCCTCCGCAGGGCCAGGGGAGGGGGGCGGGGAGGCCGAAAACCCTGGAAGCGCCGGGCTCCGTTCCCAACCTACGCGGGGCAGGGGGGGGGGCGACTGGGGGGGCGCCCGCGGTAAGAGCTGCTGTTGTTGTGTCGCCCCCTCCCTCCCTCCCTCCCTCCCTCCCGCAGGAGGAGCACGGCGTCTCGGTCCAGCCCGGCCAGGCCCCGCGAGCCAAGGGGGGGCGCCGGGAGTTGCAGCTGGGCTTCAGTGCCCGCCCCTACCACCTCCTGCAAGCCCCCAAGCCGGACCTGGTCATCGGTGAGGAGACCGAGGGGGCGGTGGGGGGGGCAGGGGGAGGAAACCCCCCACCGCCCTCCTTTCACTCCGGACCCGTCACGCACCCACACGCACCCCGCTCCGTCCCGCAGGCTACAACGCCGGGTTCGCCCTCAAGGAGAGCTGGCGCAGCTGCCTGCCGCGCCTCCAGGTGAGTCCCGACTCCCGGGCCCGTGGGGTGGGGGTGGGGGTGTCCCCTGGAGGGGGGGGGTCTTTCCGTGGCTGCGCTGCAATGTGCGGACCCACCCCGCCTCTACCGGCCCCTCCTCTCTCTCTGGCTGTCTCTGTCTCTGCCCGGCAGTCGCTGCGGGTCCCGGCTTACTTCACCGAGTGCAGCGAGTACAGCTGTGCCGTCGACGAGGCGTCCGCCTCCTCGGCCACCGGCGGCAGCGCCAGCCCGGCCCAGCTCAACCCCTTCCGCTCGCCCTTCCGGCAGGCGGGCATCGACAACGCCATGCCCTGGTGGGTACCTTTCACACACACACACCCTACACACACCCCACACCCCGTTCCCTTTCCTTCTGGGGTCGACGGGGAGGAGGCGGCGCGCCCTGCCCGACTCGGCTCCGCTCCCGATGCGCCCCGTCGGGTCGGACCCGCCTGACGCCGCCCTCGCTCTCCCTCTCTCTCCCCCCCCCCCCTTTTCCCGTCCCGTACCCCGGGCAGGTACTGCAACGCCTTCGTCTTCCACCTGATCTACAAGGTCTCCGCCACCAGCCACCGGCCCGGCGCGGGAGCGGGAGCGGCCCCGACCCCTGGCCCGGCCCCAAGGCCCCCGGCGCCCACCGGCAGCCCCCACCCGCCGGAGCCGCCGCGCAGCCGCCGCCGGGAGAAGAGGCAGATGCGCGCCGCCGGACGACGGCGCAAGTGACACCCCCCCCCCAATCCCCCAACACACCTCTCTCTTTCCCCCCCCCACCCCTTCAATAAAGAGCCTCGCGCGCACCACGCCGCCGCCGCCCCTCTTTGGCGCCGCCCGACGGGGTCCCGGGCGGGAGGGATCCGGGGCGAAGAAGGGCTGGATGCGTGTCCGCTGGGGGAGAGGAGGGGGGTCTTTGGGCTCCTGCCCGGCTCCAGGCGATGATGCACCCCCACCCACCCCTACCCCCAGTTGTCAGCAGTCAGGTGCCCGCGGAGGAAGATGCTGAGGCCCAGGGAAGGAAGGACGGGGGCAGCCATGGGGGGGGGGGGAGCCACCAACTTTGGGCAGCCCTTTCCACTGGGGGAGTGTGTTTCCCCCCTGCCCCCCCTTCAGCACCAGCTGGCAGGCTTAGTCTGGGAGGGGGGGGAGAGTCTGGTCCCAGAAACAAGAGCCAGGAAGACCTGGGGATTACCCTGGGGGGGGGGGGGAGAGAAAATGTTTCCTTCCTTGGTGCTTCCTGTTCCGCCTGAGGGCTGGGGCTGGGGCTGGGGCGGCCCAGGAGGAGGGAGTTGAGGAGCCAGAGGTCGGGGGAGGGGGCAGGGGTGGCAGTGCCACCTCTCTGAGAGCTCTTTGCCCAGCTTATCTGTAAAGAGCCAGCCAGTTTGAGCAAGAGGGCTTCCCCCACCCAGCACTCCAGGCCCTGCCAGCGGCCCCACCATGTGCACCGGCAAGTGCTCCCGGCTGGTGGGCCTCTCGCTTGTGGCCATGGCTATGGCCTGCATTGCCGCCAACATCCTCCTGATGTTTCCCAACGCCCAGAGGACCTGGACACCCGACCACATCACCCTGCAGGTCTGGCTCCTGGGGGGCCTCCTCGGGGGAGGCCTGATGGTGAGTGAGTGCCACTGCCCTGCTGGCTCCCCGGTGCGGTGGGCGGAAGGGCTGGTACGTATGGGGTACCCACACACACTCTCTCTCACACATGCTACACTTCTAGCAGGCACCTGTTGATGCAAAGATTGCGATGGGGGGCACGCAGCCCTACAAAAAAGACCCACCTGCTGATCTCAGGCCTGGGGAGGGTTTCCCCCTCCGTGGCTGATGGGCTGTTGGGGAGGAAACCACTGTCTCCTGTTTCTCTGGTGGGTGCTTCCACAAGTCCCCCAGCTGGGCCTCGGAGGGTTTGACTGTCCAGGATGTAGATGGCATCGATCGCACTGAGCCCTCCCAACCCATATTCCACCTAGCTGGGGAGTGTCACTGCCAACTGGTCTAGGATCCAGAAGTCTGGCAGCTCCCAAGTGCCCCCCTCCCCAACTTTCCTTCTCCTCCTCTTTCCCCATCTCTCTGGGGGGGCCCACCGCACCCTGTGGGGAGGGGAGGGGACGATGCCCCTCCTCCCTTCTCTGAACTTTGAGCAAAGCTCCCTCCTTTGCCCAATGAGGAGAGAAAGGAGATAAGAGAGGCCTTATCTGGCAGGGCGGTGACAGGTGGAGGGAAATGGAGGGCAGGATCCATAAAACCAGGCTGTGGGAGAGGAAATGGCCCGGGTGGAGTGGGGGGGGGGGGCTGGGGGCTGGGGAAAACTGACTCTGAGTGGGATTGCAAGAGAGACCTACTTGTGGGGTTCCAGTGCACCCACTTTGCATCCCCCACCCCACCTCCAAATTCTTTCTTGAGCAAGGAGACCACTGGCTAAACGGCTCCCCTCAGTTGGCCGTACAGTGCAGTCACTACAACAATAGCTGACTTCTATTGGGCGCCTGGGCCCAGCCAAGGCCTGCTACTACGTCTCTCCCTCTCTCTCCCCCCCCCCTCTCGTGCTGCCCAGGTCCTCTGCACCGCATGCTCTGCGGTGCGGGCCGGAGGGAAAGGCTGCTGCGGGCACGGCTGCTGTGGAAATCGGTGCCAGGTAAGGCTCCTGCTGGCCTCTGGGGCTCCTGCTGTGAGGGATGGGGGAGGGGAAAAGGCCAACCTTTTGGGAAGCCCCCCCCCCCCCATGGTGGCATCTTTCCTTCCCTGGCGGAGACGTGGGAGCAAACCAGCGGCTGAGATCAACCCCAACCAAATCCTCTGGTCTGGAGTTGCTGTCAATGGGCTTTAGAGCAAACTCAAACCTTAGCTTGGAATGGGGTGGGGTGGGGGTTAGAAATTCCTGATTCAGCTGAAGGGTGTGACTTAGGAAGTAGGAACTAGAGGAGCTGTGCGCTGTTAGTGTTTTCCGTGGGAGTTATGGGCTTTGTAGTATCTATGGTGCCATAACAGGAGGAGCTACGGATTAGAACCCAGAGCAAGTCTCCTGTTCATCCCCCCACCCGGCCAGAGCTATCCCAATCATTGCTCAGACTTCTCCTCAAGAGAAAAGACAGTCTGCTCAGTCAGTATGTTCCCTAGGCTATAAAATGCAATAAGGGGGGAGAGAATAGACTGGAGTTCCTTGTAGGTCCATGTGGTGGGACAGCACACACACACATGCGCACACACACACATGCACGCGCGCACACACACACACACACACACCATTGCTAGCAGAGGCTCCATCCCTGCTTATATTATTTTGGGACAGCTTGCCTCAAGACAAGTGGGCAGGAAACACAGAACTTGCCCGGAGGGGGTGGGGGGACACCAGCAAAGCAAGCAAGGTTGGCTCAGGCGGAAACTGTCCTCTGACAGCAGGGCCTCCTTCCGGTTCATTGGTGAGAGGCAGGGATTTCTCACCTGCACATTCACACTCCCACTGCTGTGGGCAGAATTCAGTCTGGAGAAGTGACCCGGCCCTGTGGCCCTAGAGCCCACCCCCACCCCAGCCCCCTTTCCTTTTCCACCACCGCCACCCTCTTTCACCTGCTTGCTTTGCTCTTTGGTAAAAGGAAAGCATTCTCCACTGGTCCAGAGGCACGGGCAGGGGTGGGCTTCAGCAGGTTTGCGCCAGTTTGCCAGACCAGAACCGGCAGAGATTTTCCCCTGGCCACATCCACCAAACCACACCCACAGAGTAGGTAGTAAAAAATTTTTGAATCCCACCAATGGGCACAGGAGTCACTCTGATGGCTTTGGGCAGCCCATGGCTTGGTGGCAATGAGAGAGCACTCTGTGTGTGCCCAGGAGCACCCTCTCCACTGTTGTTTTTCTGTCACTTCCAATGTTAAGCCTCAGATTTGGGTGTTAGGGAAAGGATGGAAGGATGGACAGATCGGAGAAGCTAGGGATGGATGGATGGAGGGGGGGCATCCTCCGCCCTCCCTCCCTCATAACTGCTGCCTTTCCCTTTCGGCAGATGCTCCGTTCGGTCTTCTGCTCTGTGTTTGGTGGCCTGGGGTCCTTCTACTGCCTGGTGGTGGCTTCCACTGCCCTGGCCAATGGCCCCAAATGCCTGACACAGGATCGCACCTGGCAGACCCCCTTCAAGGATCTCAGGTGAGGAGAAAGAGATGGAGCGGGGGGGGGGCTACCTACCTGCAAGGACTCCTAGACCTCCCTGCTGTCTTGGCCCCCACCCTCTTCCTGGTCCCCAGCACCCCCTCCCCCCAAAACACTCCTGACATGCGGCCTTGTGCACCTGCAGCCCCTCCCTCCATGAATGGTTGGGTGGGAAGCATACTGGCCGCAGGCACACACACACACCACTCACGCACACACTTCCTTGCCCACTCCTTGCAGCCAGAGCTATCTGCACAACCAGACCCTGTGGGACCAGTGCGTGGAACCCCCCAACGTGGTCCTCTGGCACATCGTCCTCTTCTCCATCCTGCTGGGTCTGGGCCTCCTGGAGCTGGTGCTGTGCGCCTTGCAGGTGGTGAACGGCCTCGTGGGGACCGTCTGTGGCGACTGTCGCAAGGCAGGAGACCGGGAGGTAAAACAGAGTGGAGCCTGGCAGGGAGGGGAGGGCAGGGCAGGGCGCTGGCATCATTCCTTGAAAACACCCTCTCTTGACCGGAGGGGTCTTGGGGACCATGATAACTCCACCTCCACCCCAGCTGTCTTGGCCCAGCCCACACCTGCAAGCTCTAGGGAGACACCCTCCTCTCCCTTTGAGCAACCTTGAGGTCTCCTGTTGATAGTTGGTCAAGCTGCTCATGGCTCTTTCTCTGGCAGGGCGAAGGCCTGTGAGGCTGCGAGGGACCCGGCTGGATCGCTGCCCTCCTGACTCAACACGGTGGTCCCACTCCCAGGCTGGAGGCCTCCAGTCCACCCAGCAGGGTTCTTCCCCCACCCCACCCCCGCCCCCCAGTGTGGGTAGTTTGCAGAGGGAGACCCAGAAGAAATAAAGGCCTGCAGCCCCCGTCAAAAGCAACAAAGGCATCTGTGTGCACAAAGGGAGTTACTATGGGGTGGTGTGGGGAGGAGAGGGGTGGGGAGGGAGTGTCAGAGGGCAGAACCCCCTCCCCCCAAAAAAGCAAGGCAACAGCTGCCCTTCCTTCCGCCTTTGCTCCCAGCCCGACACTCAGCCCCTTTCCTCAGGACCCCCAAGTGGACCCTGCCCTCCCTGGGTGGCGTGGGGCACGGGAACGGGGGGGGGGGAAGGCCAGGGAAGAGAGAGTAGGGTGGTGGGGCAAACCAGAGGGCAGCTGGACTGGTTTCAGCAGCTGAAATGCCACTCTGCCTAAGATCGGATGGGCCCTCCTCTGCTCTGCCTCTTTGCTTCTCTTTCTATTCCGGGAGGCTTTGCTGGGGGGGGGGGTTGGGGGGGGTTGGTTGGTTGCGTTATTTATTTATCCACCCACACACGTTCTCAGAGGCTCACTTGTATTTATTCTTCTTTCATAATGGGGGGGGGGGAGGCTTAATAGAACAAAGAGAGCCTTCTGGGAAGAGGAAGCCCCGTCCCAGACAGGCAGGCTGCTTTGAAGGGTTGGGGGGGGGGGAGATGAAGTCAGAGACCGCGGGTCACTCCTTGCAGTGGGGCTGGGGCCCCCTCCCCGTCTCAGCGTGTGCAGCAGGGGAAGCGGACGTCGTTGAGGCCACTGTCGTCCCTCATGGGTCCTCGTGGCGGCTCTACGCGGGTCTGGATCCCACACAGCCCTTTCTTACAGCGGGGGCTCCACGCCCCATAGTCCCCCCAGCTCAGGCCCCTTCCCTCCAGAACCTGCCCGTCTGAGCAAGCAAAGCGGATGTTGGTGGCCCCCATGTAGTCCTGGGGGGTCGCCCGTTTCGCCTCCGCACGCAGCGAGAACCTCTCCAGGTAGCTGCCCAGGGAGCACCATTGGGCCTCGGACCAGTCGCCCCACCTGCAGAAAGAGAGGGATATGGGGGGGGGGAGAGCATTAGGGCGGTCCTGGCACCTGGGACGGGACGGGGAGGGGGGGAGAGTTGGCAGGCCGAGTTCCTCCCACCCACCCCACTTTGGCCTGCTAAGCTCCAGTCTTGGGCGCCCCGGGCAGCTTCCAGCCTAGACTTCCCGCCCTTCCAGGCGGGAATTCTACTTATTCTACTCCGTGGGGTGTGAAGGCCGATGTGGGTCAAAGGCACCGCGTGCCCCCCTCCCCCTCGCCAAAGCCCAGTGCCCCACCACTGCCTCTGCCACCTGGTTGGGTTTATGCCAAGAGCCCCCCCAGCCCCCCCCTGCGCGGACACGCGGTGGGGGCAAGTAGAAACAGACGCCCCCCCCAACACACACACACACACACACACACAGAGTCCCCAGGTGGCAGGGGAGGTGGGTGCGAGACGCCGGAGCCTCTCAGAAGAGCCCAGGATTAGGCCGGAGGGAGGAAAAGGCTGCCAACAGCCACCCATGACGCCTAACCAGAGAGCAGGTCCTGGGCCGTGTGTGCGAGACAAGAGAGTCCCCCCGGGAGGGGGGGGGGCGTGCGTTTGAATGAATGGAATTGGCCCGGGAGGAGCCCTGATGGACGACGCGGATCCTGGGTGGTCCCTCTCCCCTGCCCTGGTCCCTCTTCCTCCCCCTGAGCTCCACGACCCCCCCCCCCCCCCGCCCCGCCCCGCCTGCCTGCGCTCCGCTCCCAAAGTGGCGAAACCTAAGGAGGAAATCCCCCCCCCGCCACCTCGAACCAGCGGAGCGGCAGAGGCGGCGGCCAAGTTTGGAACAAGCCCCCCGGCCCCCGCGGCCTGGACCGAGCGGTGCGCCTGGGAGTTGGGGGTGGCACTCGGGCAAGCCCCCTCCTGCCTCCAGACCCGCGTGTGTGTGCATGCACACGTGCAGAAAGAGCCCCCTGCACGCCCGTCACTCACTTGCCACTCTGGGACTGCACCGGGCGGGTCTCCAGCTGCTGCTCCCACCCGCCCCGGGTGCAGAAGAGGCGGAGCCCGTTCATCGCCGTGTCGTCCTTCGTCACGCCCTGATAGGCCTCCACCTTTTTTTGGGGGGGGGAGCAAGGAAGAAGGTCGTCAGGGGTGGGGGTGGGGTGGGGACATAAGAACAGCCTTGCTGGAAGAGGCCACAGGAGCCCATGATCCAGTCCAGCCTTCTGTCTCACCCAGTGGCTCACCATTTCCTTCAGGGGATTCTTCCCAAGGAGATGCCTTCACCTGCTTAGGATTCCTGCCTGGAAATGGCATTTATTGAGAGCTATCCTGCCTATCTCTCCAACCCCGAGGTTGTCCTTAGGTATCCATTATAATTATAGCCATTGATACCCTTGACCTCCATGGACTTGTCTAATCCTTTCTTAAAGCTGTCAAGACTGACAGCTGTCACCACTTCTTCTGGCAGGGAGTTCCATAGACCAGTAATCCTCTGGGTGAAAAAGTACTTTCTCTTATTTGTTTGAGAACTAGTACCCAAAAGTTTCATGGAGTGTCCCCTAGTTCTAGTGTTAGGCGATACTAGGGAAAACAGTTTTTCCTTCTCTACTTTGTCCACACCTTTGTGCATGATTTTATGAACTTCCATCAGGTCACCTCTTAGACATCGTCGTTCATGGGTGAAGAGGCGCAACCGTTGCAGCCTCAGATGGTCAGGAAGGTGTTCCAGTCCCCTAATCATTCTCCTTATCACGAGCAGGAGCCCCTCCCCCTCCTCCCCTCCCCCAAGAGACAGAGCCATCATCCCCCCCCCCCCCTGCAGCAGGGAGGCGCAAGGCTGGCAGCTGGAAAAGCTGGGGCGGAGCCAGGAGTCTAGATATTTAACCTGGGGGGGGGGGGGAATCTTCAGGAGCAGCAAAAAAACAAAAAAAATCAGGAGGGGCAACAATGTCACTCTCACATATGGAACATTGGCACCACGGGGTGGGTTGGCTGGGGCGGCGGTTAGCTCAGGAGGGGTTTCGCCCCCCTGCCCCCCCCCCGCCCTGCTGGAAAGAGGTCGGAAAGGGTGACAGGTTCAAAGGAGACTGCCTGAATTTGAGGGGGGGGGGTTGACTGGGAACACCCCCCCCCGCGGGTCCCAAGGAGGAGTGCCACCCAAGGCAGCTAGTGTGACAAATTCCAGGTGGGCCCAAACAAAGGCCCCCTCCCTCCACGCTTTGGCCCTCTGACTGGCCCTGCTCTTCTTAGAAGGGGGCAGGTGGACCAGGGGAAGAATACGACCTGGAAGGCGGGGGAGTGTTCCTGGCCTCCAATCAAGGAACTATAATAATAATAATAATAATAATAATAATAATAATAATAATAATAATAATAATAATAATAATAATAATAATAATAATAATAATAATAAAAATAATAATAATAATAATAATAATAATAATAATAAATTTCATGTCAGAAATTATTCTGGGTTGAAAAGATTTTTTTCCACTCAGGGAAGGCCCAAGTGAGGTTCCTTTCATATCCCCAAAGGCTGGGACAGAGACGGGTGCTCACTCCGTCACGCAGTACCTGGGTCTTGAACTGCCAGCTTGCCAGCCTTCTGGCTAACAAGGGGAGCTTCTTAACCCCTGAGCCACCACAGCCCCTAGGGAACTTTCCAACCACTGTAGGTTTTTTCCTGTGCTGGGTGTGTGTGTGTGAAGGAGCTGCTGGTTCGAATTCAGTGGGCGAAAAGGAAGTGCCCTCTACTCAGCTCAGTGGATTCAGAGCAGCCTGGCCTGGCCTGCCCCATAGAAGACTTCTCAGAGGAGCCAAACCCTCAGCGTGCCCACCCCCCACCCCCCAGGGTTACCTTGGTGCTGAATCCTGTGGCGAAGGTCCCTGAGGGGCAGCGGTCCTGCAAAGCCCAGGCTCCCTGGGGGCCCCCATTGGGCACCTCAATGACAAAGACGCCATCCGGGCCACCCTTGGTCTGTGCAGTAACCCCAGACGCCACCAGCAGCACCACCGCCAGCACCAGGCTCCCAAGACCCTCCGCCATGATGCCAGTCAGCTGCGTATATGCCAAAGGTGCTCCACTCCAGCAGGCTTTATGCCCTGTGCCAGAGAAGGTGGACCTCCTTAGGGCAGAGTTTGACTCTTGGGGAGGGGAGGGATGATGGATGGCAAATGCCTCAGGGCAGATGACCTGGCACTGGGTGCGTGTGCATGCATGTGCATGCATGTTCCTTCACACCCACTCACTGTGGAAAGAACAACACAAGGAGGGCCAGTTGAGCCAGGTGGGATTAACCCAGAACAAAAGGGACAGGGAAGATCCAGGCCCCAAATCTCTCCTCCAGGAAGGAGGAAGGAACTGCCACAGAACAGGGCACCCTGCCAGCCACACCCTGCCACCTGCCAACACACACACACACAAGTCCCACCGCAGAGGATGGTCTCCCCTCCTGCAGGAGACTTGGGGGCTGCCAAGGCAACCCCACGGGCAGGGGGGAAGGGCCTGGCCAAGGGCTTCTTCTTTTTCTTTCATGTCCTGATCAAACCCTGGACTGCCGAAAGGAGGCCACCTTCTTGGCTCTGTCATTGGCCAAACCTAAGTCTTCCTTGGGGTATGCCTCTGGCAGCAATCAGCAGACCAGGCAATGAAACAATGGATTATCTCACTCACTCCTCACAGTCACACCACCGTGTGTGTTGTTGTTTGCCATCAGCCCCCACCGACCCTCTGCCTATTCAGGGTCCTCCAAATGATGTTGGGGAGGTCGAGATCCTCAGCCATCTCCTCCTCCTTCAATGCCGTTCCTTGTCCAGTGAGCTCCTTCCTTCCTTCCTCCCTCCATCTTCTCACTTGGGTTTGCTCTTGTGTCCCCTCAAGAATGTTTGCTCTTGCCATGAAGCTCTTCCTCGATCTAAGCCTGTGGACATGAGACTTCTATCCACTCAGGGGATGTCAAGGGTCCTTCTCTTGCTTAGTCCTCTCCGTGTCCTCTGCAGCTTTTTCTCCTTATTTTTGGTGAAATGATACCAACAAGACAGTATATCTTCTTAGCTGGTGTAGGTTTGGGACATCCTCTCACTCTACACATGGCTTGATTCACAGCGAGGTCAATGTGTTTTCAAGCTGGAGCAGCATACTCTGCTGCAGAGATGCTCAGGGCCAAAGTTGATGTGCACAGTGTGGGTGAGGAAGGAAGGGTGTCCACCCAGGAGGACTCTGTCCACCCACCATGGAAGCCCTTCCTCGGATTCCTCCAGGAAAGGCCCCTCCCTGGGCATCCAAAGAAGAGTCTTCTGCTTTGAAGCAGAATAGAGACTGTTTATGTTAGCCTGGAAAGGGGGGGGGGGGTGTTTGTCCTTCAAAGACAGTCCTGGGCCCTCAGATTGTATACAACCCCTCCCAACATAGAAAAGGGGTCGAGCCAAGCCCCTTGCCCGCCTGCCCGCCCGGTGCGGAAGCCCTCACCCCATGCAGGCTTCCAGAGCTGAGCAGTGCCTTCCTGGCCCCACCTGGCACTCTAACAGTACAAGCCAGACAAAGCCTGCTAAGACAATGGGCAGTGGGACACCCTCCCACCCACCCACCAGTGCTTCCACAGCCTCCTTGCCCACCCATGGCAGAGGGGTCTCACACCCAAAAAATACAACCTAAAAGGAGTAGAAAAGCGATATATATATAAAGTTAGGATTGGGGAACATCAGTCCCGTGTAAGGAATTTGTTGTTGTTCAGTCGCACAGTCGATTCCGACCCTTTGCGACCCTATGGACCATCGTTCTCCAGGCGCCTCTGTCCTCCACCATCCCCCTCAGTCCTCCCAGTTTTGTGCCCATTGTGTCTACAATACCATCTATCCATCTCATCCTTGGCCTCCCCCTTCTTCTTTTGCCCTCCACCTTTCCCAACATCACGGCCTTCTCAAGTGAATCCTCCCTTCTCATTTGATGCCCAAAGTACTTTAGCCTCATCTTTACTATTTGACCTTCCAATGAGCAGTCAGTGTTGATTTCTTCTAAGATTGACCTATTTGTTCTCCTCGCTGTCCAAGGTACCCTCAAAACTCTCCTCCAACACCACATTTCAAAGGCATCTATTCTTCTGCGTTCAGCTTTCCTAATTGTCCAGCTCTCACATCCGTACATTACCACTGGGAATACCATTGCTTTGACTATTCTAATTTTTGTTTTCAAGGTGATGTCTCTGCTTTTCACTATGTTCCCCAGGTTTCTCATGGCTTGTCTCCCAAGAATCAGCCGCCTCTTTATTTCATGGCTGCAATCTCCATCTGCAGTGATCTTAGATCCTAAGAAAGTAAAATCTGTCACTGCTTCTACTTCTTCCCCGTCTATTTTCCAGGAACTGATCGGGCCTGTTGCCATTATCTTGGTTTTCTTGATATTGAGTCTCAAGCCAGCTTTTGCACTCTCTTCCTTCAAACCGATCAAGAGATTCTTTAGGTCTTCCTCACTTTCTGCCATTAGGGTGGTGTCGTCTGCATATCTCAGATTGTTGATGTTTCTCCCAGCAATTTTGATCCCATATTGTGATTCCTCCATCCCTGCATTGCGCATTATGTGCTCTGTGTATAAGTTGAATAAGCAGGGTGACAAAATGCAGCCTTGTCTTACTCCTTTTCCTATTCCAAACCACTCGGTCATTCCGTGTTCTGTCCTAACTGTTGCTTCTTGGTTCATGTACAGATTTCTCAGGAGGCATATGAGGTGCTCTGGTATTCCCATCTCTTTAATCACTTGCCACATCTTGTTGTGATCCACACAATCAAATGCCTTAGTGTAGTCAATAAAGCAAAAATAAACTTGTTTCTGGTATTCCTTTGTTTTCTCCATGATCCAACGTATGTTGGCAATGTGGTCTCTAGTCCCCCTGCCTCTTCTGAAACCTGCCTGCACCTCTGGTAATTCTCTCTCCACATGCTGCTGAAGTCTATCCTGTATTATCTTGAGCATCACTTTACTGGCGTGTGGGATGAGCGCGATTGTTCGATAATTTGAACATTCTTTGGCATTGCCCTTTTTTGGGATTGGGACGTATACTGATCTTTTCCAGTCCTGTGGCCACTGTTTTGTTTTCCAAATCTGCTGGCATATTGAATGCAGTAATTTGATGCCATCATCTTTTAGAGCTTTGAAAAATTCAACTGGGATACCATCATCTCCACTAGCTTTGTTGTTTGCAGTGCTCTTTAGGGCCTTTCTGACTTCACTCTCCAGGATGTCTGGCTCAGGTTCAATTTCTTCATCATTGTGACTATCAGGAGTGTTGAGTTCCTTTTTGTAGAGTTCCTCTGTGTACTCTTTCCATCTTTTCTTAATCTCTTCTGCATCAGCTAGCTCCTTTCCGTCTTTGTCCCTTATCATGGTCATTTTTGCTTTAAATGTTCCCTTGATTTCCCGGATTTTTTTGAAAAGATCTCTGGTTCTGCCTTTTTTGTTGTTTTCTTCCATTTCTTTGCACTGTTCTTTTAGATAGTTTTCCTTATCTCTCCTTGCTTTTCTTTGAAATTCTGTGTTCAGATGATTGTATTTTTTCCTTTCTCCTTTGACTTTTGCGTTCCTTCTTTCCTCTGCCATTTTAAGAGCCTCATCAGACAACCACTTTGCTTTCTTACTCTTCTTTTCTTTTGGTATGGTTTTCTTTGCTGCTTCCTGCATGATGTCCCTCATCTCTGTCCATAATTCTTCTGGCACTCTATCTATTGGGTCTAAGCCATTGAATCTGTTCATCACCTCCACCGTGTATTCTTTAGGGATGCTGTCTAGGTGATATCTGTCTGGTCTCTTTGTTTTCCCTATTTTCTTTAGTCTAAGCCTGAATTTTGCAATCAGTAGGTTGTGATCTGAGCCACAATCTGCTCCAGGTCTTGTTTTTGCTGACTGTATGGAGGTTCTCCATCTTTGGCTGCAGAGTATGTAGTCAATCTGGTTTCGGTGTTGGCCATCTGGTGATGTCCATGTGTAAAGTCGCCTCTTGTGTTGCTGGAAGAGGGTGTTTGCTATGACCAGTGCGTTCTCTTGGCAGAACTCTATCAATCTTTGTCCTGCTTCATTCTGTGTTCCAAGACCGAACCTGCCTGTTATTCCCTCCACTTTTTGATTGCCTACTTTGGCATTCCAGTCTCCTAGAATAATTTGAACATCATTTCTTGGTGTTTGTTCTATGAGGTGTTGTAAGTCCTCATAGAACTGGTCCACTGTGGCTTCATCTGCACCCGTGGTTGGTGCGTATATTTGGATCACAGTAACATTGAAGGGTTTGCCCTGAATTCTTACTGACATCATTCTGTCATTTTTGAGGTTGTATCCCATTACTGCTCTTCTCACTCTTTTATTGACAATTATGGCTACTCCATGTCTTCTAAAGTTTTCTTGTCCACAGTAGTAGATGTGATGGTTTCCAGAGCTGAATTCGCCCATCCCTGTCCATTTGAGCTCACTGATTCCCAAGATGTCAATGCTTATTCTTTCCATAGCAATACGCAATCGACCATGGTTTCTCATTTTCTAGACAAAAAACACGCCTGCAGTGATATGAAAGTGGTGATCCTTGAAAGCCACCATCCACAAAAACATCAGATTGAACATATAGAACGGTTCCTCTTGAGAAGGGAGGCTTTTTATATATATATCGCTTTTCTACTCTGTTTCCCCAAGGAATGTATACTGATTTGGACTACTCTACTTTTATCTAAATCCTCCCTGACTTCGTTCTCCAGATAGTTTCCCTTTAATACATTCACTTAAGGGCAGCATCCGGTTCAGGAAAGTGTGTACTTGGGTAGTGAGGAGGATGCAAAAATTACTGAACAGAGCAAGGAGCTAGTCCCCAGCACTCTAGCAGAAGGATGCAAGAGGCAGTCTAACAATGCAACTGGACACAAAAGACTGTGTCAGAAAAGCATATATAAATGCTTGTATACAAATGCCAGAAGCCTCCGGAACAAAATAGGGGAGCTGGAATACTTAGCAATAGATAAGAATATTGATATTATTGGTATCACTGAAACCTGGTGGACGGATGATAACCAATGGGATACAGTTATCCCAGGCTACAAACTGTACAGGAAGGATAGGAAGGGGCAAACGGGAGGTGGTGTAGCCCTGTATGTCAAAGAAGGGATAAAATCATATGAATTGGACTATCTACGTGATTTGGAGTCACCATTAGAAGCTCTGTGGGTAAGAGTACCAGGCCACAAGGATGGTCTAACAGTAGGCATATACTATCGGCCTCCAACCCAAACTCTTGAGGGAGACTGGCAGTTGGAGAATGTTGTAAAGGAGGCATCCAAGAAGGGAAGCCTGGTTATAATGGGGGACTTCAATTACCTTCACATAGACTGGGTGAACTGTTGTTCAGCACATGATAAAGAGATAAAGTTCCTAGATATGCTAAATGATTGTTCCCTGGGACAAATGGTTGAAGACCCAACTAGAGGTACAAGAATCCTTGACTTGATCCTGAGTAATACTCAGGATCTGGTGCAAGATGTTAATGTGACTGATCCAATAGGGAACAGTGACCACAACTCAATTATGTTTAACTTGATCATAGACTGCAAGTCACTGATAAAATCTAACACAGAGACCTTAAATTTTCAAAAAGGAAATTTCCCAAAGTTGAGGAAACTAGTAAAAAAGAAGCTGAAAGGGAAAATTGAGAGAGTCCAAACACTCCAAGAGGCATGGAGGCTGTTTACAAAAACAATAACAGAGGCCCCATTGGAATGCATACCCAAAAGGAAAAAGGGCACTGCCAGGTCCAAGAGGACTCCAATGTGGCTTACAGGAGCTGTTCGGGAAGTGATCAAGAGCAAGAAAAGCTCATTTAGAAGATGGAAGGCTTGTCCGAATGAGGACAGCAGGCAGAAACATAAATTCTGGCAGAACAAATGCAAGGCAACAATCAGGAAAGCAAAGCAAGACTTTGAGGAGCGTATAGCTAAAAATACTCAGAGAAATAACAAAGACTTCTTTAAGTACATTAGAAGTAAGAACCCAACTAGGAAGGCCATTGGACCATTAGATGACAATGGAAGGCAAGGGGTTATTAAAGAGGAAACAGAGATTGCAGAGAGACTCAATGAATTCTTTGCTTCAGTATTCACTGAAGAAGACAGAGGCCACATGCCCAAAACAGCCTATCTTCGTAGGGAGGGAAACCGAAGAATTAAGCCAGATAGAAATAACCAGGGAGGAGGTCCTTGCGTGTCTTGTTAAACTAAACACTAACAAATCACCAGGACCAGATGGCATCCATCCACGAGTTCTCAGGGAACTTAAAGATGAAATTGCTGATCTCCTAGCCAAAATATATAATCTTTCCCTCAAATCAGGCTTTGTGCCTGATGACTGGAAGGTAGCGAATGTAACCCCAATTTTCAAAAAAGAATCCAGGGGTGATCCAGGAAATTACCGACCTGTCAGTTTGACATGTGTCCCAGGTAAAGTGATGGAAACCATCCTAAAAGATAGAATTAATAGGCACATAGAAGAGAAGGCGCTGCTAAAGGAGAGCCAACATGGCTTTTGCAAGGGCAAATCATGCCTCACTAATCTGTTGGAATTTTTTGAGAGTGTCAACAAGCATGTGGATAAGGGGGATCCAGTTGACATTGTTTATCTGGACTTTCAGAAGGCTTTTGACAAGGTCCCACACCAAAGGCTCTTGAATAAACTTACCAGTCATGGAATAAAGGGATAGGTCTTGTCCTGGATCAGCAACTGGCTAAGGGACAGGAAACAGAGGGTAGCACTAAATGGACACTTCTCCAAGTGGAGGGAAGTCAAGAGTGGGGTCCCCCAAGGTTCAGTACTGGGACCCCTGCTTTTCAACCTCTTCATAAATGATCTAGAGGTAGGAGTAAAAAGCAAGGTAGCCAAATTTGCTGACGACACTAAATTATACAGGGTAGTGAAAACTGTGAGAGATTGTGAGGAGCTCCAGAGGGATCTCTTGACACTGGGGGAGTGGGCAAAACAGTGGCAAATGAGCTTCAACATTAGTAAGTGCAGAGTGATGCATGTTGGGGCAAAAAACCCCAATTACATTTATAAACTGATGGGGTCTGAACTCTCTGCGACAAACCAGGAAAAGGACCTTGGTGTCCTGGTGGACGAGAGCTCAATGAAGGTGTCAACCCAGTGTGCCTCAGCAGTGAAAAAAGCAAACTCAATGCTAGGGATCATTAGGAAGGGTATAGAAAATAAGTCAGCAAGTGTCATTTTGCCTCTTTATAAATCTATGGTGAGGCCCCATCTGGAATACTGTGTACAGTTCTGGTCGCCATACCTCCAGAAGGATATTATGGAGTTGGAGAAAGTACAGAGGAGGGCAACCAGAATGATTAGGGGACTGGAACACCTTCCTTACCATCTGAGGCTGCAACGGTTGGGCCTCTTCACTCTTGAACGACGGCGCCTAAGAGGTGACCTGATTGAAGTTTATAAAATCATGTACGGTGTGGACAAAGTAGATAAGGAAAAACTGTTTTCCCTATCGCACAACACTAGAACTAGGGGACACTCCATGAAACTTTTGGGTACTAGTTCTCAAACAAATAAGAGAAAGTACTTTTTCACCCAGAGGATTACTGGTCTATGGAACTCCCTGCCAGAAGAAGTGGTGACAGCTGTCAGTCTTGACAGCTTTAAGAAAGGATTAGACAAGTTCATGGAGGACAAGGGTATCAATGGCTATAATTATGGCTACCTAAGGACAACCTCCGGGTTGGAGAGATAGGCAGGATATCTCTCAATGCCATTTCCAGGGAATCCTAAGCAGGTGAAGGCATCTCCTTGGGAATAATACCCTGAAGGAAATGGTGAGCCACTGGGTGAGACAGAATGCTGGACTGGATCATGGGCTCCTGTGGCCTCTTCCAGCAAGGCTGTTCTTATGTTCTTATGAAGCGGTTAACTTGAGCGCGTTCATTATCCTTACTTTTCAGGTATTTTATAGTGGTATATTATGTAACATATATAAATATATATGTATTGTACTACATTGGGGACGGAATCGACTGTGCGACTGAACAACAACAACAACAACAACAACATTGTACTACATTGTTTTACATTATGATGCCTTTTATATGGCCGTTTTTACCTTGATATTGTCCATTACAGATGCTTGAAGAAAATTTCGAAACATCCAATCATACCGGATGGATATTGTCTTGCTGATTTGTACAACACAAACTGTTTTGTGCTCATTGATATCTCGGATTTACCTTGTTCGGAACAACATAAGAACAGCCTTGCTGGAACAGGCCACAGCCCATCCAGTCCAGCATTCTGTCGCACACAGTGGCTCACCATTCAGCATGTTGTTGTGACTTGTATACACGAACTGTTTCATGTTTATTGGTCATTTTTAACGTACCTGTGCTCGGAGCCATCAGCTCTTTTCACGATCTTGTACCTTTAAGATTGCTCCTTAGTCGTAACCAATATGTACCAGTGATATGTGTTTAGTAATTGTCAATGTACTCTACTAGTTTATGTCTTGGATATCTTTCTTAGTTGACTTTATATGGTCTTATATGGTCTTTTACGCTGTAGATATTATATTTGATGCACCATAGTCTTTACTGTATAAGTCAATTCAGTTCTTGGTTGTCTCTTTAAATTTTACATTTATTACCTTAGTCACTTTATTTCAGTATATTAAAGTGTGCTCACTTTTGATTTATTCGCCCTTGTTATACATTTGTTTCCGTGGGTGTTTCAATTTCCGTACTTATTACACACCCAAGCCATCTTCCTCTTCCTTGTGTACCCGGGTCTCAAACTGCCAACTTGCCAACCTTCCAGCTAACAAGGTGAGCTTCTTAACCACTGAGCCACGACAGCCCCTTCCGCCTCCAAGACTATGGGGAATCAGAGTTCCTCCTCCACTCATTTTGCTGTTGGGCCCAATAGGATGGTTTCCAGGGACATTTCCTCCACTGAGAGGGCCATTTCCCCACCTAAAGGGGCTCATCCACCTGTAGCCGTTGGCCCCTTTAGGGAGTTTGGGCACTCCCTGTGCAGAGTATCCTCCGCAAAAATCCTTCCAACCCAGAATAATTTCTGAAATGAAATTATTATTATGGAGGTGAAAGAGGCCATGCCAGATGGACTGGCTGTGAAGGCGCACTTTGTTAATATCCTCAAGGCTATGACAGTCCATTGCAGTCCCGAGGTAAAATGCCGCTGGAGGAGATGGCTCTGTGATCACAGTGTGTGGGTCACTTCGTGGTAAGCTGGGATCCACCTTAAACAAATTCACACATAGATCACTTGTCTATGGAACTCCCTGCCAGAAGAAGTGGTGGCAGCTGTCAGTCTTGACAGCTTTAAGAAAGGATTAGACAAGTTCATGGAGGACAAGGGTATCAATGGCTATAATTATGGATACCTAGGGACAACCTCCGGGTTGGAGAGGTTGGCAGGATATCTCTCAATGCCATTTCCAGGCAGGAATCCTAAGCAGGTGATGGCATCTCCTTGGGAATAATACCCTGAAGCCAATGGGGAGCCACTGTGTGAGACAGAAGGCTGGAGTGGATGAGCTGTGGCCTCTTCCAGCAAGGCTGTTCTTATGTACACCAATGGCATTTTTCCTCTTTCGGGGAGGGGGGGGATGCATTCTCAGATACAAGTTGCAGCTGATGACAATGACAATGCTTTAATTTTTCAAAAGTGATTAAGCAGAAAAGATGCTGGTTCCACATGTCATACCTGCCGCAGGTAAATGGGAGCAAGTGTTAAAAAGGGGAATGTGGAATGCTCAGCTCTAGAGAAGACAACAACAGAGAAGACCTAAGTCCCACCACCCCACCTGGAAGTCTGGAGGCTCAAAGGACAGGGGAGGGGGTGACACAAAGAGTTTAGCAGAGGGCTTTTCCCCTTCCCAAGGCCTCTGCTCTGCTCTCCTCCCCCACCCCCGATACTGCCCCCACCCCACCCCACCCCAGGTCTGATCCTGGGCCAAAGTCCTTCCCAGACAATCAGTCCATCATCAGTCAATGGTTAACCTGCTCAGCATCTGGCCTTTTTGTGATAGAGGAAGTGTGTGTGCCAAACTCCCCCCCCCCCAATTGCACTCAAGCTCTGTCTCAGTTGGGGAATTTGGGGGGGAGGGTGTTAGGGAAGATACAAAGGGATCCATGGCATGTCAATTTGGGAACAGGATTGTGATGGGGGAGGTCTCTGCTCTGTTCTCTCCCCTCCTGGCAGGGGTGGGGGGCAGCAAAGGAAAATGCCCCTCTGGGAAGCATTCAAGTACACACACACACCCCGGGTCATCTGTTATGGTAGGCTGAGATGGACATGGACACACACACACTCTCTCATCTTACCTCGTTTCTCCCTGGCCACTGAATTCAGATTTGTAGAAGGAAAGTCACTTGCATAAAACGTTCCATCCACCCAGGCGTTGTGTGGGGTGGGGGTTCTTGATGATGCCTGGGGTCCCTCTCAGGGCCGGTGAGGTGAGGAGGAGGAACCCAGCCTAAAGTACCAACCAAGGAGCACAGAGCTGGAGGGGGTGGCCACTGCCCTCTGCCCCCTTCCTCCTCCACCACCCCACTCCCTGCCCTCCAGGTCTGGCAACATGAACGGCACTGGGGGTGATGCGCAACTAATAGGGAAGGCCCCACTCTGGGCCACCCTTCCCCTCATGACTCCGTGGCCACTCATTGGTCACACCAGTAGCCAGGTTGTGTTAAAGAACTCTGCATGGCCTCAGAGGCCCTCTCTTCTTTGCAAATGGGGTCCATCTGCGTTGGGAGAGGTGAGGAGGAGACATGTTCAGAGGAGGAACTCTTCCCTCCCTCCCTCCCAATCTGATAAGCCACCTTTATCTCCCCACCTGCAGGGAGGCCAAAGGGGGGGGGCGGGTTGGGGTCAGGGTGCAGAAGGAGGGGCCGGGCCAAGCTGGCAACAGAAGCCCCGTCCAGCCGGGACAGGGTGGGGGGCATGGGTGCTCTTCTGGCGTGGTCTCCGCCACGGCTCTGCCGCCTACTCTTCCCGGTGGGGGTTTTCTTCCTCCTCCTCCTCTACCTCTGCAGCCAACATCTCCGTAAGTCATAACCCGGGGTGGGGAGGGGCCCCTCTCTTGGGATGGGGGTAGGTGGGAGGCCACAGCACCAGAAAGGGGTTTTTTTTTGGCGGGGGGGGGTGTCCCTTCCCTCTGCTCCACCTGTTTCTCCAGCCTTCCTGCCCAACCAGAGATGTTCTGCCAAGAAGATGCCCACGTGGCAGCCCTGCCCATCCACCTCCCTCTGTGGGCTTTGGCACAGTCTTTGGCCTTTGGTGCCACCTTGTCAAGAGAGAGCCTGAGCTGCCAGGACCGGCCAAGAGCCTGGGAATACCAGAGGTGCCTTCTTCAGACCACCCACCCACCCACCCACCCGCCTTCCCAGCAGACCGGCTCCTTCTGCCCTTCCCACCTCCCACCCCAAAGAGAAGCAGAGCCCAGCCTGGTTAGAAGCTCAATGGGAGACCTCCAGGGATAACCCAGGATCTCTCCACCCCCACCCACACTGCAGCTTCTGAGTGCCCCATTCCCAGCCAGGGTGCCTGGGTTAGGGTCCGTCCTGGTAGGGCACCTTCGCCTCCCCCTGGCTCAAGAGTGGCCACCTCCCACCCTCCCACCCTCCCTCCCTCCGGAGCTGACCCTTGTCTTTTCCTGTCCTACAGCAGATTTGCCCCTCTCCACCTGCCTCTGGAGAGGCCGACCCTGCCCCTGGTCCAAGGAGGCCCCATCTGCCAACAAGGGTGAAGGAAAGGTGAGAGCCGGAGGCGGGGGTGTGGGTTGGAGGTTCCAAAGTGGGTTGGGCTTGGCCACGGACCTCTGTGGCAGGTGAGCAGAGGGTGATGGCCATTCCAGGAGGTCCCTTGCTCCACTATGTGGGTCAGTCTGCCCTGGAATAAGGCAGGAAGTCTCTCTGTGGAGTGGTTCCAAGGAAGCAGGAAGACAGTCTACAGGAAATAACACCAAAAATGTCACGTTGTAGTAATAATTTCATGTCAGAAATTATTCTGGGTTGGAAGAGTTTTTGCGGCAGAAACTCTGCTCAGGGATCGCCCAAATGAGACTCCTTTCATGTCTCTAAGAGCTGGGACAGAGATGGGCTCTCAATCCGTCATGCAGTGCCCGGGTCTGGAACTGCCGGCTTGCCCAGCCTTCCAGCTAACAAGGTGATGAGTCCAAGTGTTGTTTATCAGTCAACCCAACAGCTGGGAAGAGCCTTTCACAGAAGCCCCTCTTTCTCCCTCTAAAATCCAGCCTCAGTGGAAACCTGAACAGTCATGTTTCAAATGGGAATTAATGAAGTGGCAAGGTGGGGAGGGGGGATTTGCCCCTCTTTGCCCCCTTTCAGGCCTGTCTCATCTCCCCTAACCAGGGACTCCTCCCTTCCTCCTCTCTGCTCACAGCTCCTTCCCCGGCCTGTCTCCTCCACCCAGAGGCCTGGCAATGATGCCCTCCCCACGAAGACTACGGTGGACTCCCAGTTCCAGGACCCCCGGTTCCAGATCCAGCGCCTCTTCAGTGCCTTCACGGCCAGCGTCACACCAAAGAGGGAAATCCTCATCCGGGAGTACCTGGAGGGCTGGAAAGAGTTGATCAAGTGAGTTTTATTGTTCAGTCGCACAGTCGATTCTGACCCTTTGCCACCCTATGGACCATTGCCCGCTAGGCACCTCTGTCCTCCACCATCCTCCTCAGCCTTCCCAGCTTCATCTTTACTATTTGACCTTCCAAGGAGCAGTCAGGGTTGATTTCTTCTAGGATCGACCTATTTGTTCTCCTCACTGTCCAGGGGACTCTCAAAACTCTCCTCCAACACCACATTTCAAAGGCGTCTATTCTTCTGCGCTCAGCTTTCCTGAATACCATTGCTTTGACTATGTGAATTTTTGTTTGCAATGTGATGTCTCTACTTTTCACTATGTTCCCCAGGCTTCTCATAGCTCATCTCCCAAGAATCAGTTGCCTTTTTATTTCATGGCTGCAATCTCCATCTGCAGTGATCTTGGATCATAAGCATGTAAAGTCTGTCACTGCTTCTCCTTCTTCCCCATCTATTTTCCATGGACTGATAGTGCCTGTTGCCATTATTTTGGTTTTCTTGATGTTGAGTCTCAAGCCAGCTTTTGCACTCTCCTCTTTCAACCTAAGCAGGAGCTTCTTTGGGTCTTCCTCACTTTCTGCCATTAGGGTGGTATCATCTGCGAATCTCAAATTGTTGATGTTTCTCCCAGCAATTTTGATCCCATATTGTGATTCCTCCATCCCTGCACTGCACATTATGTGCTCTGTGTATAAGTTGAATAAGCAGGGTGATAAAATGCAGCCTTGTCTTACTCCTTTTCCTATTCCAAATCATTCTGTCATTCCGTATTCTGTCCCAACTGTTGCTTCTTGACTCATGTACAGAGAGGACAGTGAGTAGGGGCGCCAAAACCAGGGCCGGCTTTAGAAACCGGGTCATGAATTTGAGGAGCCGTCCGCCCTTTGAGCTCCGTGCCTGGCTAGTCAGTTCCTCGGACATTGTGGGCCTTTGGTGTTGCCGTTCTTGCCAGATAGCTTCCAGTTAACACGGCACAACACCTTTGCAGAAAGGCTTTGAGGCATCATCCTGCCAGTCAGCAGCCTCTGTGGGTGCACTCAATCATCTGCTTCCTTCCTGCTCAAGGAATCAGACTTTTGCGTGGATCACTTGCCTGCTTGATTTGGTCTTTTGCTTTGCTTACAGAAAATGAGCGGCTTACCCCCCCACCCCCACCCCCACCCCAACCACCACCACCACCCCAAAGAGACTATCCAACCCATTGTCATCCTTGTCTCTATTGCTTTTCTGCCTAGATTCTGCTTCAGAAGCAGTGGGCATTTGGCCAGCCCTCCAAGGGAGGGAGGGAGGGAAAGTTTTGTCCTGTTGGTCTTAGTCCCAGTGCAACATCTGGATTTCTTTGTAGGTTTATGGACTCTTTGGGTGCCGCCTTTGGGCTAATCTCACGGGAGACTCAGAGCAAAATCAGCATCATGGAGCAATACCAAAGCGAGAAGCACAGCCACCGCTACCGCACTGTGCAGTCCATGGTGACCTTTGAACTGGCCAGAGGTTGGGTGGGCTTCCAGTCTCTGCCCAAGGGCCGCCCCCCCTCTGGCTGCCGGACTCTACTGCGCCTCCACCGGGCCTTGAAGTGGCTGGAACTTTTCCTGCATAAACTGAGGACCAGCAAGGAGGACGGGGACCCTTCCCAGATGTGCGCTGAGGCCTACAACGAGGCCCTAGCCCCCTACCACAGCTGGTGGATACGGCAGGCCGCAGCTCTGGCCTTCCTGGCCCTGCCCTCTCGCCAGGAGCTCTACCGCATCATCTGTCCTGAGGGAGAGCCCAAGGCTCAGGCCATTCTCCTGGCAGCCGTGGACAGCATCTCCCGGGTATACAACATCACCCAAGAAGAATATGCTTCCCATGGGATGCTGGAGCTGCTTTGACCTCTCATCCCTCCAGGGCTGCAGGAGGAGGACTGGAAGGACACAAACAAACAAACAAACAAACAAACAAACACACACACACACACACAACTTCCCCTTCCAAGAAACACTCTTTTCAAAGGAGAGGTACTGGGGGTGGGGGGTCTCTCTTTGCAGGGCTGATGGCTCGGATCTGTGACAAAGGGGCCTTCCAGGACTGACCACAGGCTACAGAAGCAACCAGCATTTGGCCATCAGGCAAATACAGCCCTTCTCTTGCCCTTTAGGGGCCGGAAGCCACGTCATGGTCAAATGGCCACTGAGCACCTTATTTATATGGAAACTCAGAGGTCGTCTGAAGTTAAATGCATTCAAGAACTGGAGATCTTTATCTACCGGGGCACAGGCTCCCCCCCAGGGTGGGGGCGGGGAAGTGTGAGAAATAGAATTTGGGGGTGCACCAGTACTCCAGAACTTATAATCTTTACCTATGAGAAAGTGGATGAGTTATGCGTGTCCGGCATACACGGCCACACCAGGCCCAACCATCCAGTACCGAGACGCCTACACATAAGATCATAAGAACATAAGAACAGCCTTGCTGGAACAGGCCACAGCCCATCCAGTCCAGCATTCTGTCTCACACAGTGGCTCACCATTTCCTTCAGGGTATTCCCAAGGAGATGCCTTCACCTGCTTAGGATTCCCTGGAAATGGCATTGAGAGATATCCTGCCTATCTCTCCAACCCGGAGGTTGTCCTTAGGTAGCCATAATTATAGCCATTGATAGCCTTGTCCTCCATGAACTTGTCTAATCCTTTCTTAAAGCTGTCAAGACTGACAGCTGTCACCACTTCTTCTGGCAGGGAGTTCCATAGACCAGTAATCCTCTGGGTGAAAAAGTACTTTCTCTTATTTGTTTGAGAACTAGTACCCAAAAGTTTCATGGAGTGTCCCCTAGTTCTAGTGTTGTGCGATAGGGAAAACAGTTTTTCCTTATCCACTTTGTCCACACCGTGCATGATTTTATAAACTTCAATCAGGTCACCTCTTAGACGCCGTCGTTCAAGAGTGAAAAGGCCCAACCGTTGCAGCCTCAGATGGTAAGGAAGGTGTTCCAGTCCATGTACACTTACCTTAACACCCTGCGAGCATCGTTGCAAGGGTCCGGCAGCCGCAAATGGGGCAACCGCCCCACGAAGGCGAACTAAAAAAACCCTACAAGGCCCAGCATCCTCTGCGCCACACCACCCCTCAGCCAATCAGGCTGAAGGGCGGGGGCGCAGAGGAAGCGGGGAAGCCGGCGCGTGCAGTAAAAATAAACCCGCCAACACACCGACAACTTGCCTCCCGGAGACACTTCGTCTCCCGGAGGGAAGCCATCCCCAGCTCACCACGGCAGGTGAGCGGCCACGTCAGTTGCCTGCTGGGCTGCCTGCTTTTGGTGGCCCCCACCCGACTGGTGAAGGCCTCAGCCTGTATTGAGTTGTGTGTCTGGTTGTGTTTTGTGTGCGTGTGTGTATTGTGTGTGGTTGTGTTGTGTGTGTGTATTGAGTGTGTGAGTGGTTGTGTGTGTGCATTGTGTGTGCGGTTGTGTGTGTGGTTGTGTTGTATGTGTGGTTGAGTTGTGTGTGTGGTTGTGTGTGTATTGTGTGAGTGGTTGTGTTGTGTGTGTGTAGTTGTGTGTGTAGTTGTGTTGTGTGTCAGGCAAAAAAACCTAATAAACTATAAGATAGCTAGTGCCGCTTCTTAATGCCACGTGTGAAATAGACTGTAGTATTGTGAGGAATGAGTACAGCATATAGGTTACCTCAGAGAAACTATGAAATTCCAGAGGAAGAAAACTCAAGGACTCTGGACATGGAAAAAAAGAAAATGCAAATACAGCAGGGGAACATGGGACCTATAGTAGTAACACGTTGATAGAAATTGGACAAGTCTCTGAAGATAAGGCTGACCAGGAATAAACTCACACCTGTAGCAAATAAAGTTAAGGTGTCTGTAGGATGTAACCTCCTTTAAGGGAGGGGGGGGCTTGGGGGATGTTTAATTTTACCTTTCTGGGTGTTAGAGGATAAAAAGCCAAGATATTTACCGCTTAAGCCAGTGTTCCTTCTTGGTAAGACACCCGAGCTCCATGGAAACAATAAAATGTGGCTCCATTCACCCTGGGGGTAAAAGACTGTCTTACTTTATTCCTTCTAGACAAGTCTGCTAATAGCAGGAGGGGTAGCGTGCACATGCACACACACATGCACGCACCCAACACAACCACACACACCCCTACCTGCTGGCTCTCCAGAGGAGGAGGCTTCACCCACCTGGGAACCTAAGAAGGGGGGAGTTCCACCCTCAGACTACAACTCCCAGAATCCCCCACCCCCTCGCCGCTTTCCCCACCTCCGAGACTCGCCCTGGATGGCACTCCCAGAATCCCCCCTCCCTCCCTCCCCCACCGGCTTTAGAGGTGTTCCCACGACCCCAGGTCCCCCCCCCCTAATTACGGGGTACAATTGAATTTTAATGTTTCTGAAAGATAAGAAATTAAAAATGCCCACCACCCCATTCCCTCAGAGAGATTCCTTTGGGAAGGAAAGAAAGAAAGACCAGGCAGAAGAAGAAGGCTGGCTAAGAAGAGTCCGAGGGCTTCGGCCCACCCTGGAGGGTTGTTGTGTCCGCTCATGTTCTTCCAGCCCAGCCCAGAGTTCGGGCGCCCGAGACTTTGGGGCCACCAGCCCACCACAACCTCCCCCACCCCCCGCCCAGGCCCAGAGTCCACCTGCCCGCGGGGGGTTCTGGGGACTGTAGTCCCAAAGGTCTTGCCGGCCACGCCCTGCGCCAGCCGCCTAGCAGCCTAAAGCCCCGGATGTTCCAGCGCGCCGGAGGGAGGAAGTGCCGTCACGAAGCCCCGCCCCCAAGATACACTAGGGCGGGGCCGCTCTAGGAAGCAAAGAACACTCGACGTGGGAGGAGGCCGGACGGGTTAGCCGGAATATGTGTCGTCATATCCGCCGAAGAGCTACGAAAATAATAGAATGACACACAGCCGAGAAGGGCCCAATAATCCATTGCTGTAGGAGTAGGGAGCTGTTTCCGGCGATGCGGTTCCCCACCTCTAGACTGACCCTGGGAACCCGGAACTTCCCCCTCAAGCCTCGGGGAGTCACGCTCAGCCCTGCAGTGTAGCCCACTCGGAGACGACGCCCGACTGCCCCCTCTTCTATTTTCATCGCTCTATGGCGAAAAGCCGCGCCGGCGTCGTAAAGCGCTCGGTCCGCTGCGGCGTGCCTCGGCGTTTTTGCGACGGTGGTGTCGTACACGGATTCAGACATGATGGCGGCAGCGGCGGTGCTGGGGCCGAGCCTGGGACTGGCCGGGGGCTGCCCGGACTGGGCCCACCAGGCGGTGACCACCGGGGTGAGAGAGGAGGGTGGCCTCAGGCCAGGGTGGGCCAGGGTGGGCCGGCCGGGCGCTCTCTCTGCCGGGCGGGTGTGTGTGTGTGTGTGTGTGTATAGGGCCGGCCGAGCGAGCGAGCGAGCGAGCGAGCAAGCGAGAGGCCCCCGAAGAGCCTCCCTTCCCCCGGCCTGAGGGGCTGGGCTAGGCTAAGGAGGGCCGCGCCGCCCTCGGCAGCCCCGTCCGCGAGCACGGCGTGGCCTGGCCGTCATGCTCGCTCCACCCCCACCCCCTCCGCGAGGTGTAGGCCGGGGTCAGCCCAGGCCAGAGGAAGATTCGCGGGGCCTCCTGGCCGGGCGGGGACGCCCCTCCTCATCTCTCTGGTGGGACCCTCTGCCCCCCCCCAACACCCCCCCCCCTTTCCAGCTCTCCGACCTCCCAAGCGCCCGGTGGGGAGGCTCGCTTGGCGCTCTCTTTGGGGGGCAGAAAGGCCTCCTCGGCCCCAGCAAAGGGGCTGCAGCAGCCAGAGGGCACCGTCAGGGAATACCCAGAAGAAGCAGGGCCGGGAGTCGGGACTAGGGGAGGGGGTCCTGCCGGGCGACCCTTCCCGCCGGTGAGTGACTGAACTGAGGAGGAGGGGTGGTGGTTTCCTGTGTGCCCTTCCTCCAGGGGGCGCCCTGGGACTCCTGTGCAGCGGGCCCAAGGCTGCCCAGGCTCTGGAACCCAACTCGGCTGGCTCCTGAGCTGCCCAGCTAGACTCCTGGGACACTCATTGGGGCCGGGCCGGGGAGAGGGCTGTGGGGTTGGGGGGTGGGTGGGGTGGGGTGGGCTTCCTCAGGGACACCCTTGGAATCGAGGGATCTTGAGGCTCGTGGTGGGAGGGGGGTTAATAAGAGGAGAAGATGGTGGCAGAACGGAATGGCCACCACTAGGGAGGAGTTGCGGCTTGATAGGGACAGAGCCCCACTTGTTGTGGGGTGGGGAGGAGGTGCCCCTCTGGCATCCTTGGGATTTGCCAGTCACCAGGTGGCTTTTGGTTTTGCTCCCAACGCCTTCTGTTTTCCTCCCTCAGACAAGCATCATGGCTGTGGAGTTTGACGGTGGGGTTGTCATTGGAGCTGACTCTCGGACCACAACAGGGTAAGTGGGGCTGGCAAGGGGGAAGCGGGGGGCTTCCAGTATGGGGAGAGAGGCTTGCTGTCTTGGATGAAGGTGTGGAAAGAGGCCTTGCTCAGTAGTTGTTTTCTCTGGGAGATGGGCATGGAGATGTGGGGGAGTTTCCCTGACTCTTGGCCAGCCTTGAATGCTCAGGTGTGTGTGTGTGCCTGCTTGAGAGACCCGTGGCTTACCTCCTTCATGGGGACAAAGCGCTAACAGGTTTCTCAACTTTTTGCAGTTCATACATTGCAAACCGGGTCACAGATAAGCTGACACAGATCCACGACCGTATCTTCTGCTGCCGATCGGGCTCTGCTGCTGACACACAAGCCATCGCGGATGCTGTCACATACCAGCTTGGCTTCCACAGGTAGAGAGGGGGGTTACCTGTGTGTGATGGGCCCCTCCCTGTCACTGGAAGCTTGGAGGTCTGTGCTGGTTCTGGAGCACCAGGCCATGATAACAGTTAGGGAAATGCTTGGGAGAACTTGGCTCGTGGTACCCCGAGCACTAACCATCAGGTGTGGAAGAGGCAGGCATCTCTGGAGCTTTGGGGTAGGTGGCAGGTAACCAGGAGAGAGAACGGGTCCTCACACTCAGCAGCTGGCCCTCTGGGAACCATGGCCCTCCTGGGAGGCTAGACAGGGCAGGCTCCCTGGCCTCCCTTCCAGACCCAGGCTTCTCTCAAAATCTACAGGGGCAAAAGTGTCTCCCCACACACACACTTCAAGGTTTTCAGTATTTTCCATTTCCTCAGCCACGCAGTGGATAATGACAACTTTATCTCTTTTTAAAAGGTCCTTTGCCAAACTTGTGCTTTTTACCAGAAGTCTCAAATGTTACTTCTCTCGCAGTTCAGAGCTCAAGAGAAAAAGAATCAGTTTTCTGGAGTTCCCTAAATTTTATTTTTATTTTATTTATTGTTAAATTTCTGTACCACCCACTCGGCCAAGGCCCACTCAGGGCGGTTCACAATTACAGATAAAACAGATAAAACAGAATTAAAACCCACCCCCTAAAAAGGGGTAGGTGTTGTACATGTTTGTTTCTGTTCACTTTCAAAATGATGACTGTGCTGTTAAGAATCCCCATTTTTGTCTTTTCCTCACCACACCCACACTCAACACCAGAGACCTGCCATTCCTGCGATCGCTCCCGATGGATCCTGGCGGATGGGAACCGTTGGCCAAAAGTGCTGACCATTTATTTGTTTGTTTGTTCATCCATCCAATTTGCATAGCCGCCCAGCTCAAAACAACTCTGGGCAGTCAAAAACATTAAAAAACCAATTAAAAAATGCTACAAAGATTAAAATAATTAGGATTAAAAAGAACGAGGGAGCGGTATTGCTATTATTTTATCAGCCAGCAGGTGGGGATCACCACACACCTCAGTGCCCCACACCTCCTTCGCCAGCCTGCTTTTTAGTTCTTTCCTGAAGGGCAGCAACTCCATCTGGAATCGGAGCTCCATTGGCAGCAGGTTCCCTAGGGCCGGAGCAGACACAGAGAAGGCCCTCCTTCTGGTGCTAGAGAGGGCCTAATAAGAGAGCTTCTCCAGTCTGCTCTGGTGAGATGGACAGATGTTCTCAGGGTGATGCAGTCTTTTAAGTATCCTGGCCCACTACCATGTAGGGCTTTAAAGGTCATTACCAACACCTTGAATTGCACCCGGAGGCAAACTGGCAACCAATGCAGCTCCCAAAGCAGTGTGGAGGCAAGGGCATAATGCCCGCACCCCATCACCACCTGGGCAGCCACATTCTAGACCGCTGGCCGGCTTTTCCTCAGAGGTGGCTGCGGGTCACCTTCTTCATGCTAAGTGAGGACCTGGATCCTCTTGTGTGTAACCACCCCCACCCCCGTTCTCCTGCAGCATTGAGCTGGACGAGGAGCCGCTGGTCCACACTGCTGCCAACCTCTTCAAGGAGATGTGCTATCGCTACCGAGAGGAGCTGACCGCGGGTATCCTTGTGGCCGGATGGGACAAACGCAAAGGGGGCCAGGTGAGCTTAGTAAGACGGGGTGGGGGCAGTGGCCTAGATGCTCTCAGGATGGAAGCCAGCAGACCAAGCCACTGGGTGGGTGTGCTGGCCCCAGAAGGGTATTTCCCCCTTGCAGTGTTGGCCACGCATGGCCCCCTGGTCCTTGACTCTGCCGGCCAGCCTGGGGAAGGTACGGGGAACCTCTGCCTCATGTGCTGGGTTGCCCACACTCTCCCCACCTCAGGTGTATGCTGTGCCCATGGGGGGCATGATGGTCCGCCAGCCCTTTTCCATCGGGGGCTCTGGCAGCTCCTACATCTACGGTTACGTGGATGCTTCCTATAAGCCTGGCATGAGCAAAGAAGAATGCTTGGCCTTCACAGCTAACGGTAAGGAGGGAGGGGTTTGGGTCTCCCTCCCTTCCTCTAGCAGGCTTGTCCTGACAGAGGAGCCAATTGGGGGGGGGTGCATACTTTGGTTTCCTCCAGTCTCACTGCCCCCCCCCCTTTTCTTGCAGCCCTCTCCCTGGCCATGGACCGAGACGGCTCCAGTGGGGGTGTGATCCGCCTGGCCGCCATCACCAAGGATGGGGTGGAACGCAAGGTCCTTCTGGGCAACGACCTGCCTCAGTTCTCCTCCCTCTGAAAAGGACTTGGGGGGCGGGGCAGCATTACCCCCTCCCTGGCCCAGGGAGACACAACCCTATTCTGCTTGCAGCTGAACTTGAGTTTGGATTAAAATAGGGGCAACATGGCAGTATGTTTGTTTGTTTTTTTCTTTCTCTTGAGCCAGATGGCCAGGAAGGGGGGGGGGGGTAGGATTGGGGAGGCACAGTGGAGATTGGGGGCAAAAGGGGAGAGGCTTGTCCTGGGGGGGGGGCAGGGGAAGTTGTGGGGAGGCCGGTCTTGCAAGGGCTGAGGTTTCTCAAGAGGCCTTACCCCCCACCCCCTTTGTGGTGTCCAGAGAGAGGTGGGGAAGGTTCTTGCCCCTCCTCCCCCCCCCTTCCCCAGAGCCACTTGGCATCTCTGCCCTTGTGGTTTCTTCTTCCCAGGCTGTGATTACGGTGGATGAGATAAGGGGGATACGCCCAAGACCCACACAATCACACCACACCCAGCCTGTCTGGAGGCGGGGGTGGGGGCTCTCTTGTCCTCTGAAAGCTACACATTTTCCACTGTCTCATGGCACACCAGGGGCGGGAGTGTCTTTCTCTCCCCCTCCCCACCCAAAAAATGCCCCCCCTCCTCTGCCCCTGCCTGCCTTTCCCTGGGCCCCATGCCAGCTCAGAAGTGGATTTCAGGCATGCCCTCCTCCCCATTAGGAGGCATGGTGACTGCCCCCTCCCTTAGACCCCCCCCCATCTCAGTACAGTACTTTAGAAGTGGGGGGGGAGAGAAGCTTGAGCTGGAAAAGGGCCAATTCCGCACAGACTGCATCTGGCCATGGCTCTTTATTGTGAAGGCAATGGTCTGGGACACTTGACCCCCACCGCCACCCTACCCCTCTTGCCTGCTGGGACCCCGTGCCAGCCTGCTCTGACCCCCAGCCTCTTGTCCATGGAGGGCAGAGCAGAGGGTCCCATGCCTTGGCAGGGCGCTGCAAGTGGTCCATCCCGAAGGGGTCAGAGGTCACCCCCAAACAACTGCTTGGCTGCTCCTGCCTTGCCACGGGCCATCGGGGGTGGGGGTGGGGCCCCTGCCCCCCCACCTGCCCGGCCCTGGCCTGGCGTTTGCCTCCTCTCAGTCAGTTGGTGGCGTCCCGCTCGGAGTCCAGTTGGTGGCGGAAGGACACGCGGGCTTTGCTGCTGAAGTAAGCCCGGCCACCACCCTCGGAGGGGTCCGTCTCGCTGCTGGTGGACGGGGTGGATCGGGTCCGGGCAGCGGCGAGGTCGGGCACGTCGGAGGCGGAGGGGGTGCCTGCGTGGGGAGAGGAGGGGAGGGCTGGGAGGAAACGCACGGGTCAGCAGGTGCAGACACGTTGGAGGGGGCGAGCGGGGGCGGGGGAGTGTCCGCCGAGGCTCCTTACCGGGGGGGCTCTCCTGCTGTCCGGTCTTGCTGTTCCGCCGCCAGCGCCTCCCCCGCGGGAAACAGCTGGGAAACTTGGCGCCCATCCTGGGGTGGGTGGGGGTCCTCCTGCGCAGAAGCCCAGCGGCGGGACGGGACGGGACGGGACGGGACGGGGCTGCCCTTTCCTGGCTCCGGTGCCCCCGCGGCTCCTCTCCGCTCACCTGCCGCTGCCCGAAGTGGGAGGGGCACCCGCCCCCTCGGGCTGGAGGCTTTCTCGGGGGAGGGGCCCCCCTCCCGGCCCCCTCGCCTGCCCGCCCGCCCACGGCGCTCTGCGCGCGCTCAGAGGCTCTCTCGGAAAGGAAGGAAGCGCCCGGGAGGGCCAGCGCCGCGGGGGAGGAGCCGCCGGTCCGCCTCCCTTGGCCGTCGGCTGCCTTATCCGGCCCCACGGCATTCTTCGGCGAGGAGCGGGGCGGGGGGGGCGGGCTCTGGTCCTCCTCCTCCGCCCCGCAGGGCTGGCCCTCCGGGGCAGCCAGGGAAGGACCTCCTCCGGGGCTCCGACCTACGCCTCACCCCCCCCCCCACCCACCCCACTGTCGGAGCGCGCTCTGCTGCGCTGCCCCTATGGAATACCTGCCTGCCTGCCGGGCCGAGGGGGCGGTGGGGGGTGGGGCCTCCTCTTCGGGCGGACTCCGTGCGCTGGCGGCGGGGCTGGGCTGGGCTGGGCTGGGCAGGGCAGCAGTGGGACGGGACGGGACAGGACGGGACGGACTCCTCCGCTGCGCTGGGCTGCCACCCCTCCGGCCGGCCGGTAAATCCCACTCGGCTCGCTCCTCCTGAGCCCGCCCCGCCCGGCTTGCCCTCTCTCTGCCCCGGCCCGCCCGCGCCTTTCCCCGGCCCCGAAGTCGGCGGAGCTGCTCCTCTGGTCTAGCCGGGGCGGGGAGTGGGGGGCTAGCCCTAAACACCCACCCACCGCCACCCCAGGAAGGACGAGGGGGCGACGCGACGGCCTTTCCCCCTGCCAGTCCCAGCGAAGGTCTCGCATCCTGAGCCTCCCCCCCCCAAACACAGTTTTATTTATTTCTTTTTTTTGGGGGGAGGGGGGTCCTCCCCTTTTCTTTCTCTTAGGGAGGGGGGGGGGTGCCGCCGGGCCAAGGCAGCCTCTGTCGGAGCGGCCCCGGTTGCGAGAGAGCGGGAGGAAACTCTCCCCCGCCAGCCAGCCGCCTCCCCCTCCCCCTCCCCGTCAGCCCCCGCGCCCCCCCCCCCGGTGAGTCAGAGGGCCGGGGGGGCAGGGCAGGGCAGGGCAGGGACCGGTGGCTGCTGGGAGGCGTCCCGCGCCCAACTCCAGAGAGCAGGACAGGAGGAGGCTCCAGGGGTTGGACTTGGACGGGCGGGTGAGTCCTCCCCCCCCCCGGCTCTGCTGCTCCCTCCCAGGGACCCGGACCGGGACCGGGACCGTCCACCCCACCCCACCCCCCTCCCACTCCGGCCCTTTCGCCTCTTCTTAATCCTCCAGCAGGCCGGCCAGACCCCCCTCCGTCCCTCCCTCCCTCCCTTGCCTCCTGACCGATGCTGAACCCGGACAGCCCCCTCCCCAGGGGCGAGGAAGAGGAGGAGGCGGCGACCCCGGGCATCTCGGAGCGGCATCCCTGCGATGAGACGGAGGGCCTTTGGGGTGGCCGGGAGGCTCCAGCAGGTCAGTCCAGGCGGGCGGATGGGCGAGGGGCTGGGCATGCGATTGGGGCGGGAAGCCTGGCAGAGAGGTGGGGAGAATAAGAAGGGCTTCTTCCCCCCCTCCCCCCCCCCATTCCAGGTGACCTGCGCCCCTTCCTGGCTGTGTATGAGCAGAAGCCCCTCCGCTCCCAAGGGTCCCTCTTCCTCAAGGGGGTGCCCCTCACGGCCCGGGTGGAGGGCACCGAGAGGTACACCACGGGCTCCAAGGTAAGACGGGGTGGGGGCAGGGCAGGGGGCCCCTCTTCTTACACAACAGCCCTTCAGTGGAGGGCAGGCGCCAGGGCATTCCCGCTTGACCCTCTGGTGGGGAAGGAAGGGGCGTTGGGAGACTAAAGCAGCAGATTGGCCATGGGGTGGGGTGGGCTCCCTTTTTGATGTGCCAACCGTCGAAGTTTGTGCCGAACACACACACACACACACACACACAGAGAGAGAGAGAGAGAGAGAGAGAGCCCCAGCATGCCGTGTTGGCCCAGTGGCTGTTTAGGCTGAGGAATTGCTTGGAGGTGGTGCTAGTAAGAGAGAGGCAGAAGCTGTCTTTTGCAGGACTGACCCCCTCCGCAGGGTGAGAGCATGGCTTCCCCTTGCCTGGCCTGGTGGAGGGCCAGGGGGGGGGTTCATTCCTGACCAGCCCCTCCCAGAGAGCCACAAGGCTCACGGCTGTCAAAGAGGCTGAGCATGGTACGTCCATCTTCCACACAGAGCAGACCAATTCCTCTGCCTTTTGCCCCATTCTGGACTCCCAGGGAGGGAGAAGACCTGTGTTGCGGGGTGGGGGGTGGATGGGGGTGGGGATGAGGTGCAGCCGTAGCCCCCTTCCTTTCTGCCCAACTCTGCAGGCACCGTTCAACCACCCACAGCCCACGCCCTGTGGTTTTCTCTCCTGCTGGTGATCCCACCCACCCATGGAAGAGAGAGCACACACCCTGTGGCTCTTGCCCCACACTTTCCCACGGGGATTGCTCTAGCTGGCAGGCTCACTGGGAGAGAGGGGGGGGGTCCTCTGTTTCCACTCCAAACACCTTTCCCTTCCATTTCTCCTCCACCTTGTCAGGATCATCGCTCGTTCCTGGGGCCATGCAGAAGGGCAGGGGAAGTGGCTCCTTGACTCACCATGTCCGGTGATGTGCTTCCCATTCCCCCTGTACTGCCCACACACACACACACCTGCAAAGTGGTTTAGAAGGGAGACGGACAGACCTCTTTCAAGCCCCAGAGCCTGGATCTGCCAAAGTCCTAATAAGAAGACGCCAGGAAATGAGGCAGTGTGACACACAAGGGCCTACCGCGGTGTGTGTGTATGTGTCCATGCTCAGGAGACCCATCCCATTCCCCCCCCCCCCCACGGGAGGCTGATGATCTCCTGCTGGAACCCCTTGTGGCATGCTCCAGTATCCAGCTGAGATTTGCAGCGGGATCTCTGTTACCTTTTCCTGTTTGGAATCCGGCTTGAACCTCCAGCTTATCCCCCCCCCGCATCCCCCCCTCCCCCCCTGCATAAGGCAAAAGCCTTTTTTTGCAATGCATGCCCAGAGCATCACTTTCCTTGCCTGGGGAATGAAAGCCTTAGAACTCCTCCAGTGGTTGGCCTCCTTGGAGTCGGGCGTGGAGATGGCATGTGGTTCCAGTCTGCCAGTCATGGTTTTGCTTTCCATGTTTTGTCCTCATCCTCATTCATCATTAGGGTTTTGTTCTAGTCGAGCTCTGTGATGTGAATTCACTCTGTTGGTCTCCCTTCCGTCCTGGTGATGTATTTCTTCCAGGTGCCTTGAGAGTCCTTCTCACTTCACTTTTGAAACTGGTAGATTCTCAATTAAAAGATTTCTTCTTTGAAAGACTAAATCATTCTTGCATCTCCTTTGTACAGTTTTCCAGCATGTTTCGTCTAGCTTTGCTTGGTTTTATCTTGGTCAAATTAGATAGGTGAAGGTAAAGGTCGCCCTTGTTCAAAAGCTAGTCGTATCTGACTCTAGGGTTCAGTGCTCATCTGTGTTTGTAACCAAAGAGCCAGTGCTGTCTGCATTTGCAAACATTTCCGTGGACTTGTGGCAGGCATGCCTCAGTGAATGGAACGCTGTTTACCTTCCCACCAAAGTGGTCCCTATTTATCTACTTGCAATTTCTTGCTTTTGAACTGCTAGGTTGGAAGGAGCTGGGAGAGAGATGAGAGCTCATTCCACCACGCAGCACTCGGGTCTCAAACTGCTGACCTGCCAACCTTCCAGTCGTCAGGTTCAGCGTCTTAACCACTAAGCCACCACAGTCAAATTAGATACACCCCAGTTAAACGTTCAGCATCTCTAATCTTAATTCTAATTTCATTTTGATTTCTTGGATGTTATGGAAGAGATTCCTTGTTTCCTATTTGTTGTTGTTGTTGTCCTTTTTTATTTTCTTTGCAGCGATCACCACAGTAGTCACCTTTGTCCCCGTTGTGCAATTTTTATTTTATTACTCCTTCATTGATGCTTTCCCCACTTTTTTGATTGCAAGAATAATCTTTTGCATTACTCCTGATTATATTTCAAGTTCCGGTCCACAGTTTTTCTGGATTTTGGTCAATTGACCTTAGGAAACCAAGTCTGTTCTTTACACAGTCTTTAAATTCTTCAGGAATATTGCTTAAATTATACTCCAGTACTATATTTATTCTCCTGTGCTTTTACTGTTCTTCTTCAGCTTGCACTGGCTTTTCATGTTAACAGCTGGTGCTCTGTAGGGTCTCGGGGATTTCTGTGTTGGCTGTTTTGCAATACCTGAGCCTGCAGCCACTGCCCAGAGCAGGTATTTGTCAGGAATGCGCTGCAAACTGAACTCTACAGGAAAGCAGGAATTCAGCCACTGGTTGTCTTTAAAGGAAAGGCTTGCCTGGAAAGGTTCACATGTGGAATTTGCCAGGGTGGATTTTTTTGTTTTAAACGGGCAGTTTGCCAGAGGCCCTGCTGCTGCAAAATGGGGTGGGTTGTTTTTGTGTCCTTTGTTCCTTTGCTTTTGCATGGACTTGCCTGGAGACCATTTACCTGCAATAGAAAGGAGAGAAAACCCCTCCTGTCCTCCTTTCTAGCATTCTGTGGCTGAGTCTAACCCTCACCCCCAGTTCTCTCTTGCAGCTTCTCAAGGCATTTGTTATCATTTTATTTCCAGAAAGGGACTAGAATTATCTCGCGAGGCACAAAAGGTCTTTGCTCTTGCCATGTTTATTTTATTTATTTATTTTCATGTGCAGTTCGAGTGGTCTAACTAGGCAGTGTTGCCCATCTCTTGTCAATGATGTTAGGCCGGGACTAAAACTCACCAACGCGTCCTCTGTCAGATCCCTTGGGACCCCAAGTGAAAGTGGAGGAGGAGGGCGCAGCAGGTGACGTGATATCCAAATGGCTAAATAACAAACACATGCAAATGGGCTTGATTTCTCAAGTCCATTTGCATGTGCGGAGTGCCGTTGCAGAGATGTCTACCAATGTGCGGACTTCTCACTGAATAATGACTCCAAGGTATGCAAGGTGAAGTTTATGTAATGTGTCCACTGCCTTTCTGCTGGTAAAGGAACCCGTTAGAACAAGTAATACCATAAACATGATCAGTGAAGTGTGCCATCATAATTACAGAGGCTTTCTTTAATTAAAAAGGTTAAGGGCATTCAGGCACCCAGCCATAGGTGTTGAAAGCCTACCTGAAGAGCTGAGGTCCATCCCCCCCGCCCTGGCTGCCCCTTTTCTCCATCACCTACCCTGACTCTCCTTGCTCTTGGGGAAGGAGGTCCATGGGGTGAAGAATGTCAGAGTGAGGTCTCTCCCTCCTGGGCAGGTGCGGCCGAACACACTCTACTCCTTGCAGCTGACGCATGGCGAATTCACCTGGACCATGAAGAAGAAGTTCAAACATTTCCAGGAGCTCCACCGTGACCTGCTGCGACATCGCGTTCTCATGCAGTTCCTCCCTTTGACCCGGTGAGAACTGGGAGTTGGGGGGGGGTGCTCTCCAATGTGGGGATGCCAAGCGGGACAGACAGGGTGAGGGGGGGGGTTCCATGGTGGTGGCCTGTACCCTATGTTCGCCTAGCCACCTCCACGTGCTGCCCCAGGGGACAGAGCCCTGATGCACCTATGGTTTTACGTGGAAGCGTGCTTTTCCTGGGCTTCAGTCCACAAATAAAACTCAATCGTTTAGATGAGGCCACGTCATCCTTTTTTAAAAAACACATTTCACAATTTAAGTAAACATGTTAAATTATTATTATTATCTTTATTATTATTATCTATATAAATAAAAGAGAGGGTTGTGTGTGTATGTCCCTCATGCGTTTCCACAACCCTGCACCCAGCCCCCTGAAATTCGGCACACACATACCTTTAGCGTTCCAGTTGGTCGGCGTGGGGGTCCGGACCACCATGGGGGTCCTGCACCCCACAAAATGGAAAAAACAATGATACTACAACCCAGCGGCCACTGCGCCATGCCCCAGCCAATCGGGGAGGCCGGACAGAAAGCCAGAGAGGCAAGGCAGCAGCCGCACGCCCAGAAAACAAATGGCCACAGCCAGGGCAGAATGCTGGTGAGGGGAGCTTTGGTCCCCCCCCCCCCCCCCGGCCATGGAGCGCAGTCACCCCAGCACCACTGGGCATGAGACCAAAAAATGACGCCAGCTGCCGGTGGGGGCAGCATGCCCAGGAAGCCACAGCGGGCCGAAAAGGCAAAAAAAAAACCGAAGATACTACAACCCCCCATCAGCCATCGCACCACGTCCCAGCCAATCGTGGAGGCCAGTCCGAAAGCTGGAGAGGTGGGGCAGCAGCTGCATGCCCAGAAAACAAACTGCCACAGCCAGGGCGAAACACAGGCGAGGGGAGCGTTGGTCCCCCTGGCCACAGAGTACGGTTACCCCAGCACCGCCGGGGAAGAGGACGAAAACCGATGAGCCAGCCGCCGCCAGGAGCGCTGCGCCCAGGAAGTCACAGCAGCCTGAAAAGGTGATGGCCAGGCCGCCGTGACTGCCTCGGAGATCAAGGGGCGGCAGGGCCGGAAGCGGCGGGGATGACAATAGCACACCGAGCAAGGCTGGGTTCCGGGCGGCGGGGGCCCGGCTCAGACAGTGGCAACGGCACACCGGGAGGTGGCGGCACAGGGACCGCGCCGGCGCTGCCACCTCGGGAGCACCTACCACACCGGAAGGTAAGCCACCCACACCCAAACAGCGCCGGGCATGGCGGAGACGGCAAGGGAGAAGGCAGCTGGCAAGGTGCTGCGAACGCCGCTGTGCACTGGGGCTGGCATGCCCAGCAGCGGCGGAGACGGTGACAACACGCCGAGTGAGGCCGGGTACTGGGCGGCAGGGGCCCGGCCCAGGAAGTGGCAACGGTGCACTGGGAGGGGGCGGCGCAGGGTACGCATCAGCGCCGCTACCCTGGGAGCACCTGCCACACTGGAAGGTAAGCCACCACCCCCCACCAGCACCGGGCACGGCGGAGACAGTGAGGGCAGTGCGGCCCAGGGGCCGCAGCACCCCGAGAAGGATGCCGGTAAGGCCGCTGCGAATGCCGCTGCGCACTGGGGCCGACAAGCCAGGCCACGGCGGAGACAGCATCAGCACGCCGAGCAAGGCCGAATCCTGGGCAGCATCGAAGACACGACAGCAGGAAGCAGCGCTAGAACCCCATCAGTGCTGCCACCCTACTAATACACACCACCCCGGTAGGTGAGCCACCCCCAAATGGCCCTGGGCAAAGCTCGGGCACCCCTGCTAGTTTGTCTGTAAAGGGTTGTGTGTGATTGATTCCAGTGTAGTTTCAGCCCCCCTACTTCACATGTAAAAGATTATTTCTTTTACTCTGTTCTATAGATGTCTTCTGTAATCCTAAACAGTTTCAATTATTTTATTTTTCTGAGAATGAGAGCCATGGTGTGGATTTTGGCCAAAAGAAGGCTTGGTTTAATTTTGGCCAAAGTAAAGCAGGAAAAGGAACGAGGGAAGAATAAAAAGGGGGAAATGTTGGAGCACTTCAAATACAGTTCTAGCCATTGGTTTCAACATCAGCTGAGCGACAAAGCTGACGAGAAAGACGAGGACGTGGCTTCATTTTGGCAGTGCAAAGTTTGATCTGGACTCAGAAGTAGTAGTAGTAGAAGTCTGAGCTTTCCCATTTGTGCAGAACTTTCCAATTCTCCTGCCATAGGAATCCTGCATCTCCAGATGTGGATTTTTGACCCACAAAACCTCACACTGGATGGAATAAAGCGGTCCGGCTTGAAAGTGCGGCAGTCTTTTGGTGTGCTGCCCTTTCCCCCAATATGTGGGAAGAGATTAACTTTTTGGAAGCTGTTTTGATTTTATATCAGATGGTTTTTATGACCAAACGGAACGAAGCTCAAGCTGTTTCCCCACAGGAAATTCTGGTGCCTCTTGGGCAAGAGAAGCCCTTCCAAAGGCTGGCCGGGAATTTCCTGGATTTCTCTACTTTTGGGGGGAGGGCTGGTGGAAAAGGCCTTGGGCCCCCCCCTCCCATAATGTGCAGGCCATCATGCACCCCCTTAATTGTCTGGAGAGGAGGAAAGTTGCCCTGCCGCATTGGGGGTGGCGGTGGCGGGGGGGGGGGGTCTGAACGACGTTTGCTGAAGGCCTGCTTAAGGAAGTGGTGGCCTTTTTCTTTGGATGGGAAAGCCCTGGCCGCCGCCTTTCCCACGCTGGGTGGTTTTGAAACGTTGCCTTGGTGGCTTCTGCCTTTCTTGGCTTCTTGCTTGGTTTTGCAAGTTGTGACTCAGACATCCTTATGAAACCCGAGTCTTGGACAGCAGAAGTTCCTTTTTTTGGAGGGGCCTCTGGAGGAGGAGGAGGAGGAGGAGGAGGCCTAATTGGCAGTCTTAATGGCTCATGAGGAGGCAACCACCTGGTCCCATGAACCTCAAGCAGAGCCAATATTTCACTCTTAATGCCTAGTGCAGGCATGCCCAAACTTTTCAGGACACAGGGTTCAGTGTGCCGGAAGTGGAAGTAAAATGCGCTTTGCAATCTATTTTGCAACAGGATGAGATACATTTTAAGCTGCCATTTTCTCTGCTTCAACCAGGGGTGCCCATACTACAGCCTGTGGGCCAGATCTGGCCCCCGATGCCAATTCACCGGCCCATGCTGCCCTCGTCGCTCCTGGAAGCGATGAGGGCGGCATGTGTACAGGGTCCTTACTTGCCGGAAGGCCGCAGGATGCTCAGACTTAGGTGAGGCTGCGAGCAAGAACCTGCCTTGGTCAACGCAGCCTAAGGGTGTGCTTTTTCTGGTCAGGCTTAGTTCAGCAGAGAAAGGCTGGTCCAGCAAATCCGGCTCATGGGTTCCGGGGGGAAATGGCAATAAGGCAAATTAATGTTGCGGGTCTAATTGTGCCACAAAGACCTCTGGGACAGAAAATGCCAATTCCCACAGAACGACAGCCTTCTCTCTAACTTGGGGAGAACTTGTTGGCCTTGGAAGTATAGTGTGCATGTGGGGTTGCCCGTTACCTTCTCCTTCAAAGACGTTCTGCTGCTTCTGGCTGCAAAGAGGCGAGCCGGGCAGGTCCTCCTCCGGACAGCTGGAAAAATCCCCCAAAAACTTCACAGAAGAAAGTTGCTGTCTTCCCTTTGTATTTTAAAGTCTCCCCTCTCTATCTCGCTCTGTTTTGGCATAAGGAGGAAGAAGAACTGAGATTGACTCGGAAGCCAATTTAACGAGTTTATTAAACTAATAGAAATAATAGAATAACGTTCCAATAAATGCACATAATACAGAAATCAAAGAAAAGAAAGTAATTAGCATAACAGTACCTTAACCTAAGCTACCCTACTCTGTGGCGCTTCTAGGCTCCCCATCAAAGATGGGTTCGATAGCTTCCTCGATGGTAGGAAAGCCTATTGAATGCATGGAAGTGTGCTTATCTCTCTAAGGAGAGAGATCTCCTTTTAATTGAATTAAGCTTCTGTTTATATACCTTTTCTGATGAGAAAAAGGTAGATAACGTGTCCTAATTGGCTTGTCAAACTGACACTTGGGATCGTAGATCAAAGATCCAGATGGCACCTTATCAGTGTTCTCCATCTAAGTCCAAGAGAGAGAGAGCGAGAGAACATCTTCAAGGTTCTTTCCCGAGGGATGGCCTTGAGAACTGGCCACAAGGCAGCTTTCCAACATCTTCTAGGCAATGGCGGAGAGGTGCTCACACAATGGGTGCACATAGGCTAAGTGTACTTAATCAGAATTAAACGAAATTAACTACATAGCATCTCTACATGATAGCATACATGAAACCATGTTTAATAACATAAAAAATGACACCTTGTCATGGAATCACGACAGCATGGGCCGGATGAATTGGGATCGGGGGCTGGAGCCCGGCCACGGGCCATAGTTTGGGTACCTTTGGCCCAGTCAGTGGATCCAGAATTTGGCAAGAGAAGGAAACGCGCATTTGCATGCCTATCAACAGAGTTTGCTGTCATTTCCATTGGCCTCTAAGGCTTTCCTTCCTTCCTTCTTTTTCTTTCTTCCTTCACGGAGATGGGCTGTTGTGAAACATCTGGAACGCGGCCCCCACTCTGCTTTCTGGAGCTTCTGCCAGCACCTGGTCTCTGCATTTCTGGCTCAGCCCCAATCTAGTCAGTTCATCCCTGTCCTCAGCCAGCCTCTGAGGTGGGGTGGGCTCCCACCCCCCCAGGGAGATTGGCCCTTGGGCAGAGAAGAGCAGGTGAGCCTGGCCCTGGGGAAGGAGCCCCAGCACAGTAAAGAAAGGGGTCTCTGTGATAAAATGGGTCACAAGTTATTCAACATGGGAGTCTCTTTGGTTTCTAAACTGTCTTAGAAGGTAGCTTTGCTTCCTTGCAAAGGCTTCGTAATTCTTATCAAGCAGGTGGGCTTAGAAGAAGCTTCTCAGAGCTTCAGGCCCATGTTTTGTCTTCTTCTTCTTCCCCAGGTCTGGAATGTACGTTTCCGTCCACATCCCCAGCCTGGGAACACCAGACATTTGTTATGGGAACCCTCCCATAACAAACCCTCCTGGGCTCTAATTGACTGTATGCTAATTAGGAGGGCCAAGCTCATGTCTTTCCTGTGGGCACATGGGTTTGGGAGTTAGTGAGAGTTCTAGTTCTAGTGGAGATTTGAGTTTGGGGTTCCTGAGAGTGACACCTCAGAAGGGAGGGAGAGGGGGGCTCTAACCCCAAGTCCGGACTCCAACCCAAGCTTAGTCATGGTTAGCTAGATTAGTCATGTTTTTCTTTTGTTTCTGGGGGAAGGCCAGAGTATGGATTTCCCTAACTGTCCTTTTTGATTAGTATTTTTGTATGCTGCAATTCTGTATCCTGAGCCAACGGAAGAACGGTCATTTCTACAATATCCTTCGAGAACAATAAACATCTTTACTTCATCAACAATGCCTGTTCTTTGGGAGAGGGGGGTAAAACAAGAGTTAAGCCATAAGCCACAGGCTACCACATCTAATACAATGCTCTCCATAACACTTGCTGGGCTCTGTCAGTACAGGTAAGCCCCAGGTTGCTGCAGGATCCTGGGCTCCTCGGGAGCCTTTGGGGAAGCTCCATAGGTCAGGCTGGTAAAAGTGGCTTAACGGTCAGAGCCCCATGTGCCAGGGCCAGGTCAAAGCCTGTCTGCCACAGCCTCTCCAGCTGCTGGTTTTGCCCGTTTGGCAGAATGGCTCCCTCCCTCCCTTCCTCCAGAGTTTTGCAGGTGGCTAGTCTGAATGGAGAGCTCCTTTCCAGGAAAGCAGAGGACTCCATGCCCGTTCAGTTCCATCTCTGTGCAGAGAGAGGAAACTCTGGTACTCCCAGGGTCCCGCTAGCCTGGGGATTCTGGACCTTGTAGTGCAAAAGCCACTTCTCCTCTCTGCTTGGCTGCGTAGTAGTCTTTCCCCAGGCCTGGTTCTTGCTTGGGGCGCTTTGCGGGGTCCAGTGGTGGGCAGGGCTGGGTCAGCTCTCTTCCTCCTCCTCCTCCTCCTCCTGGAACACCTGCTGCTTCACCTGTGACAGGAGGTTTTCCCTGTGTGTGCGGGGTGTGTGTGGCACCAAGTTGTCCTCGTGTTTCTGCCCAACTTGACTCTTTCTTCTCCATGCAGGTTTGCTCGACCAGGAGGAACCAACCTGGAATTGCCATCTCTGCCCCACGGTGACGTTGCCCGGCGTGCCTCCAGCAAACAGGTGGGAGAGGGAGAGGGAAGGTATGTGTGTGTGTGTGTGTGTGTGGGGGGGGGGTGGTGGTGGTCTAAATGAACCGACAGCAGATGGGCAGACCACCAATGCAGGAGTCCAGAGCGCCCCCTGCTGACAAATGCTGGCGCAACCGCCCAGTGCATTTTGATATACAGTAAGTACAGTAAAACCCTGAGTTACACCAAAAGTCAGTTCCCTGGAACCTTTCGTAACTCGATTTTTGGCGTAACTTGTGGCTTCCCCCATAGGGAAGCCCTGGGCAGCCAGTGCGGCTGCTGTCCCCGGTCCGTCTGTCGGTGCCGCAGGCTCAGGAAAGGTGGGGGGAAAGATTCCTTTGGTCCGCGACTTTATCCCAAGCTCAGAGCCTTCGCTGTGACCGATAAAAGTGGGCCGGGGGGGGGGCATTTTCAGCCACAGCGAAGGCTCTGTGCTTGGGAGAAAGTCACAGACCAAAGGAATCCCCCCTTAGCCTGCAGCACTGGCGGATGGGCTGGGGACCGCATCGGAAAGAGCCATGAGGACATTTCTTACAATGTCCTCATGGCTCTTTCTGCCGCTGCCCCTGGCCCGTTCTGACCCCCACCCTTTTGTAAGTCGGATTTTTTTGTGTAAACCGGGACACCTATTTACCCCCAAAAAACTTTCATAACTCTAGTTTTTTGTTACTCAAGGCATTTGTAACTCGGGGTTTTACTGTACTTTGAGCTGTTGGTTCCCCTCTCTGGCATCCTTAGCTTCGCTTGCAAGCAGCTGTCTGAGGAGCTAAAGAGGGTGTGGGGATGTGCGTGGGGCAGAGACCGGGGGCCCTGCAGAGCCCCTGGTCTCCTCCTACCTGCTGGACCTCAAGGCTGTGAGGGAGGCCTGGACAGAGAAGGGTCTTTGCCTACCCCAAGCCCCACCCCACCCCACCCCACGGCTCTTCACCCCTGGCTTGCCTCCCACAGAAACAGCTGGAGGGTTACCTCAATGCCTTGCTGGAGAACAGCCTCTACCGGGACTACCATGGGGTGGTAAGGCTCCTTCCACTCTCCTTACTCGGGGGCGGGGGGGGGGGATTGACCCTGTTTGCACCAGGGGGTGGACGGACAGATGGACGGAGCTCTGCTGTGGCTTCAAGGCCAGGGGCCCGTGAGCCATGGGGTCTCCTCTGCCTCTTCCATCCCTCTTGGCCACTGAGACCCCCCTCCCTCCCCCCTCCCCTTCCAGACAGAGTTCCTGGATGTCAGCCGGCTCTCCTTCATTCCGGACCTGGGACCCAAAGGCCTGTGAGTGAATTGTCTGCTGAGAGAGGGCTCTCTGTTGGGGGGGGGGAATGGCACTGCACCCCACTGCCCCATGGCCGACCCCTCTCAAGACCAAGGACTGCACCTGTTGCATTGGTTCAGACTTCTTAGAAAGGCAGCTCCCCCCCTCTTCCCAGCCCCTGGTGTCTCTGGGGCCAGCATTGTGCAGCTGCCTCTGCAGTGCCCTGGAAAGGGTGTGTGTGCAGGGGATTGGGGGGGGGGGCTTCTGCAGCACTCAATGTGTGTGTGGTGTGTGTGTGTGTGTGTGTGTGTGTGTGCAGGCCTTGGCCACCGGTGCTGGAAATGGCACCTATAGGAGTAGGCCAAGGGAGTTAGACACCCCCCACCCCACCCCGGGCCAGAGTTCAAAAGATGCTCTGACATCCCACAAGGGTGAACTCTGTTAGGAGAGAAAATGCAGACCAGCTCACCCCAAATTCGCCTGGGGAGCAGGATTGATGCCCTCCCTCCTTCCCTGGGCAGGCTCTTGGCCAAAGAAGGGGACTTCCACCACAGCCTTGAGGGTGGGAGGGAGACCCAAAGAGGGCTCGGAGTGTGACAGAAATCACGCATCCTTGGGGTTGCCATAATTCAGAAGCAGCCGGAGGGCAGTGGGCAAGAGCAACCTGTGGGGTGGGGGAAGGGGGGGTCTCCTTGGAGGTCAATTCTTGATCCCCCCCCTTTGTCAAGGATGATTGAGGATGCTCTTTAACTGTGACTAGAGAGGGCCCCCAGGCCCATCGATATAAAGTCCAGTCTCACGCAGCCCCTCCTGGTCCCTCGCACCTACCCGCGCAAGGTTCAATGGTGGTGCTTGGTGAGAAAAGGTGCTTTCCTTCCTCCCGGGGGCTGGAGGGCCAGGATGACGCCTCTGCTTTCCCGGGAAGAAACCCTCCGCAGGCAGGAAGAGGATGCCAGGCCCTCGGCTCTGGGTCAGTTCTGCAGGCTTTTGGTGTATGGGACCAAAGACAACCGGACAACCGAAGGGTTGGTTTAACACAGGTTTATTGCATGAGGTTCCAGTGAAGCATGAGGTAATGGCGGTGATACATCTCAATATATACAGTAGCTCTCTACATTTGAATCTTGTAGCACGGTAGCTCATTGGCTGCTACCGGCGTGGCCTCGCCCAGGCACGCCTCTTTCTTCTTCTGCTGAATGCGGGGAAGGTTTTCCCGCGGCTGTCCGTGATTGAGCAATGTGAACCATGTGAGGCTGAACGCTCGCAGCTGCCCTCTATGGGCTGTCTGCTCGCGTTCCTTTACAGCTGTTATCGTTTGTATCTGGAGTGGTTACATTCTTTCCTTTACAGTATAATGAACATGCATACATACATACATAACATCCCTCCCCCCTAGGATGGGACGAAGTCCCGCAACCATTGTGGCTTGCCGCACGTGCGCTTGGGACGCGCTTGCGTCTGACCTAGTACTGGAGAGCCTGTGATCCCTGACTCCGCGGGTGCTTGTCCTGCAACGGGAAACGGGGATTCGTTAGTGGCTCTGTGGGGCGTCCGTGTCTGCCTCGCACCCGGGGATGGGAAGGGAATGAATAGTTGGGAGGTGAACCCCTGCCTGCTGCTCTCTGACCCCGGGGACCCTCCTATTGTGAACCGCGGAACCGATGAGGTCGCCCTTGTGGTTCGGCTACCTTCTGATCCCTGCTCGGGGGACCTTGAGACTGTGGTGGGCGGACTCGCTGATGCCTCCCGTCTTGGGGGTGTCGGTCTCCGGGAAAATGGCGCTATATCGCATTCTAACTCACAGGGGCTACTGGGACTGGAGGTACCAGGGGCTGAACTGAAACCCCTCTTTTCGCTAGGATGGGTGGGGGACCACTCCGCTAACTCCCCCTGGTACTGTAAATCAACGTCTAAACTTCTATGGGCATCTGTGTTTCGGGGAAACTCCCGCGGGGTATGTGTGTGGTCGGGGCTCTTCCATTTTTTCGGGGACTCCCGCAAAAGATTTCTGTGGATCGATTCCCTTTCCTCCCCCCTTGGTGGGGACCCATGCTCCCCTTTTCCTCCCCCTTGGGCTAAGCGGGTGGGGGAGTACCCTAACGCTGATTCGATGCTATTCTCGTCTCCGTCCTGCTCTCCGGGGACCCTGCGCCTGAGTTGGTCCACGTGTCGCCTCCACAGGAAGCCTGTACTGGTCTCTACGCGGTATGAGACGGGGCCGGTTTGTTCTACTACGGTGCCCGGCACCCAGGCTGGCCCCGCGCTGGCGTAGTTCCTGCAATGCACCGGGGCGCCTACCCTGAAACTCTTTGTGGGTTCCACCCCTATGTTCCGCCCTTTGTCCTCTACTCTCGTGGGGTCTAGCTTGGAGATTCCCGTGGCCAGCTTCCTGCGCATCAACAGCTCTGCGGGGGAGTACCCTGACGCTAGTGGGGTGACCCTGTATCTTAGCAGGAATTGGCACAATTTCAGGTCGAGGTCTCCGGGGCCCATGCGCAGTAGCGCGTCTTTCGTGGTGCGCACGAGGCGCTCTACTTGGCCGTTGGTGGCCGGGTGAAAGGGGGCAGAGGTGACGTGCCGAATGGCGTTTCGCTCCATGAATGCCCCGAACTCGGCGGACGTGAAACAGCTAGCGTTATCGCTGACAAGGGTGTCGGGTAAACCGAACGTGGAAAAGACCCTCCTTAACTGTTTGATTGTTGTGGCCGAGGAGGTGCTTGAGACTGGAATGACCTCCAACCACTTGGAGAACGCGTCCACCACGAGGAGGAAAAGCGTTCCCCTGAACGGGCCAGCAAAGTCTACATGTACCCGGGACCAGGGCCCCCTTGCCGTGTCCCACTCCCTAGGTGGCGAGCGAGCCTCTTCTGGCCTTGAGCTTTGGCACGCTTCGCAAGTGCCGACCATGTGTTCGATGTCGGCGTCTAGCTGGGGCCACCAAAAGTAACTTCGGGCCAGCGCCTTTGAGCGGACGATCCCCGGGTGGCTGACGTGCAGCAGTTTAAGCACCCTCGGCCGGAGAGGCGTGGGGATCACTACCCGCTGTCCCCACAAAAGGCAACCCCTCTCTAGGGATAATTCTAGTTTCTTTTTGAAAAATGTGTCGAATTCCGCTGCTGGGGAAGACACGGGCCACCCTTTCTGTACCCAGGAGCAAACTGTGGCCAGCGTTTTGTCCTTGCCTGTCGCTTTGGCGATGTCGGCCGGTACTACTGGAGGGGAGTCTAGAACCTCTATCATTAAGACCTGGTGGTCCCTCTCTACTTCGCCCACGTGGCAGCAATCCCGGGGAATGGGGGACCTCGACAGGGCGTCGGCATGGCTGATCTCCTTCCCGGGCCGGTATACCAACGCGTGCTGATACGCGTTGAGAAAAATGGCCCACCTGAGCATTCTCGGGGACAGGATTTGGGGTGTGGGCTTATCTGCGGTGAAAATGCCTAACAAAGGCTTATGGTCAGTCACTATGGTGAAGGGGCGGCCGTACACAAAATCATGAAATTTCTTGGTCCCCGCAATTATTGCTAGTGCTTCCCTGTCTGTCTGAGCATAGTTTCTCTCCGCTTGGGACAAGGACCTAGAGTAGAACGCTATCGGGGCCTCCCTACCGTTCTCCAGCACGTGGCATAACACCGCCCCCACCCCCACCGGGGATGCATCGCATATCAGGACCACTGGGCGTTTGGGATTGAAGTGGGTCAGTACAGCATCTGATGCCAGGAGTCGCTTCAGGTCATTGAAAGCCTTCTCCTGGTCGTCGCCCCACTTCCATGCCTCGTCCTTTTTTAACAATTTGTGTAGCGGTTCTGCCACGGCTGCCTTCCGCGGGAGGAAGGAGTGGTAGAAGTTGAGCAGTCCGAGGAACGACTGCAACTCGGGCTTGGAGGTGGGGCGAGGGGCCTTCTTGATGGCGGCTACCTTGGATTGGGCTGGCCTTATTCCCTCGGGAGTGACACGGAACCCTAGGAACTCAACCTCTGTAGCGAAGAAGACGCATTTGTCTTTCCGCAACCGCAACCCCGCCTTTTCGAATATTGTCAGGACCTTTCCCAACCTTGTTGCTAATTCGGCCCGGCTCCCCCCTGTAATCAATACGTCATCAAAGTAGGGTAACACCCCCTCTAACCCCTTCAGGAGGCGTTCCACAAGTGACTGGAAGATCCCGGGCGCCGAATTCACGCCGAATTGGAGGTGCGATACCTGGAACGCCCCTTTGTGGGTGACTATGGTCTGCGCAGCAGCTGCGGCGGGGGTCACCGGGAGTTGCTGGTAGGCTTGGGCCAGGTCGAGTTTAGCGAAACACCTCCCCCCGTGTAACCTGGCCAACAAGTGGCTGACTACCGGCACCGGATACGCATTAGGGCGGATCGCCTTATTGATGGTGCACTTGTAATCAGCGCATATGCGGACCTCCCCGTTGGCCTTGAGCGCTGTTACAATTGGAGTTTCCCACTCCGCAGAATCAACAGGAACAAGAATCCCCTGGCCCACCAATTTGTCCAACTCCGCCTCTATTTTGTCCTTTAGTGCGAAAGGCACTCTGCACGGTTTAAGTCTGATTGGACGTACTCCAGGGTCCAGGTCGAAAGTCACTGGGGGGCCCTTGAATTTTCCGAGCCCCTTTTTAAAAACCTCAGGGTGCGCGTCGCACACGCTCTGTATTGGATCAGTCCCGGCGGCGTGTGCTCCCACGGCGTGCACCCCCCCAATGAACAACCCCAGGGGCTGGAACCATTGAGTCCCGAGGAGGCTGCATTTACCTCCCTTGAGGACGACTAGGGGAAGCGTTGCGGTGTGCTTTTTAAACTGGACCTGGAACTTCCCAACCCCCAACACTGGGATGCGGTTCCCTTGCACGTCCTTCAGTGTGGCCCTCAACGCTTTGAGCTTGGGCCGCATGCGGGGGGCGATTTTCATGAATTCCCCCTGGGAAATAATAGAGTATGAAGAACCCGAGTCCACCTCCATTCTAACAGGGGCCCCTTGTATTACTACCTCAACGAAGTAACGGGGGTGCTCCGTGGAAACGCTGCAAACCGGCGCGTCGTCCTCGCTGTCGTCGGAGATGCGCCCTACTCCGTCCCGCGTCCTCGTGGTCCGGGTGCCGTCCTTTGGCCTCGTGGTGCGGTCCTGCCTCGTGGTGCGGTCCTGTCTCGCCGAGCGGTCTGGAGAACTCCTGGTGGCCTCGCGCCGTTTCCGGCAGACCTTGGCGATGTGCCCGCGCCGGCCGCAGTTGTGGCACTCGGCCTTGCGGAATGGGCATTTGGCGCGGGCGTGGGCGGCGCCGCAGCCGTCGCAGCGCCGGCCCTCTCTCTGGACCCTCCGGACGTCCTCGTCGTCGCCGCTCTCCGCAGACGAGTTCGAAACTCGCCGGGCCGCGCGCACAGAGCTCTCTGCCTTGGCGGGCTTCGGGCGCCAGTCCTGAAGCTCGTGCACCCCGGCAGTAGTGGCCTCCGCGGCCTGTGCCGTGTCGAGGACTTGTTGCCACGTGGGAGGCGGCTCCCTTTTCATCAGCGCGCGCTGAGTCTCTGTGTCCCTCAGACCGCAGAGCAGGCAGTCCCGGAGGGTGATGTCGGGGAGCTCCCACTTGCATGGGCCGGCGGCCAACCGCAGGGCCGCGGCGAACTCATCGACCGATTCCCCGGGTGCCTGGACTCGCCTCCAGAACGCGCTCCGAGCGGGGAACATCGCTATTGCTGGCCGGAGATGGGCGCGCAACGCCGCCAGGAGCTCTGTAGCTTTGAGGTCGCTCACCTTCCTCGGCGCGATCAGGTCCACCAAGGTCCTCTTGGTCTCGTGTCCGAGCATGCGGACGAAAATGGCCCTCTTTTTGGCCTCATCGGAGACTTCGAGCTCCACCAGCGCTGCGTTGAAGTCTATCTCAAACAGCTCCAAGTCTCCCGGCTTCTTGATCTCGTATCCGGCGCATGTCTTGGTCCCGTGGGCAGCCATATCCCACCTTCGTCGCCAATTTGGTGTATGGGACCAAAGACAACCGGACAACCGAAGGGTTGGTTTAACACAGGTTTATTGCATGAGGTTCCAGTGAAGCATGAGGTAATGGCGGTGATACATCTCAATATATACAGTAGCTCTCTACATTTGAATCTTGTAGCACGGTAGCTCATTGGCTGCTACCGGCGTGGCCTCGCCCAGGCACGCCTCTTTCTTCTGCTGCTGAATGCGGGGAAGGTTTTCCCGCGGCTGTCCGTGATTGAGCAATGTGAACCATGTGAGGCTGAACGCTCGCAGCTGCCCTCTATGGGCTGTCTGCTCGCGTTCCTTTACAGCTGAGATCGTTTGTATCTGGAGTGGTTACATTCTTTCCTTTACAGTATAATGAACATGCATACATACATACATAACAAGGCTGCAACCCACTTGGGGGATGGTGGGGTTTTCTGCTCCCCCCCCTCCGAGTTGCTCCATCTTGGACTCTTATCCTGGGTCATTTACTGGGCCAGTCAATCTTGTGTTCTCTCTCTCTCTCTCTCCATTCAGGGAAGGTATGATCCTGAAACGCTCCGGAGGGCACCGCCTCCAGGGCCTCAACTGCAGTGGGCGCCACCAGGTGTGCTACCGCTGGTCCAAGAGGTGAGCCTCCCCCCATGCCCCCTGGCACCCTGTGGTGGTGGAGGGGAGGAGGGTTGCCCCACCGCCTTTTACTCCTCACAGCCCTCCTTGACCCACCTCCATCCAGGTGGCTGGTGGTGAAAGACTCCTTCCTGCTCTACCTGAAGCCAGAGTCGGGGGTCATCTCCTTTGTTCTCCTCTTTGACACGGGCTTCAACATCCAGGTGGGCAAGAAGCCCACCGAGACTAAATACGGGGTCCGCGTGGACAACACCTGCAGGTGAGGAGGAGGTGGGCTGTGTGGGAGGCTTGATAGCTGGCAGGCTGCCCGGGGGGGGGGGGCAGAGATAGCCAGGCGCTGCCTTTCCTAGGGAAGGGGCATGAAACCCAAGGCAGCCACGCCACTTGCTTTGAGAGGCGCAGTGCCCGAATCCTCCAGCAAAGCACAGGAAGAAAAGAGCTTTGTGGCGAGAGATGCAGGGAGGATATTCTTTTTTATTTATTTATTATTATTATTATTATTATTATTTTGGGGGGGGATTGCTGCTGCCTCAGAAGCCACATAAATCTGTGGAGGGTGGGGGGAGAGACTGGCTTTTTAGCCAGGGAGAGAGAAGTACCAGAAGTTTTGAAAGTATCTCTGGGCCAGAAGACGTGGAAAGGGCCCCCTTCACCTGTCCTTGAAGCCCCTCTGCAGGCAGGGGGGCGGGCTCTTGCTCCTCTGTGGCCTTCCATTGCCCTCTTCCCCAAACCCCCCTAGAGGAAAGGCAGCCATTGGGATTGGGGGGGGGGCAGAGCTGGGGAGGCCTTTGTTCCAAGCGGAGCCGTTGCCTGCCCCAATGGATCCATCAAGCCCAGTTGCTCCCCAGGAGTTGGTGGCAATAAATATGCCTTTTTTTAAAAATCATTGCAATTGCACCAGAGGTCTCCAAGTCCTTTTCCCCACCAACATGTTAAAATAGGGGTGCCCAAACTACGGCCTGCGGTCCGGATCCAGCCCCCAATGCCAATTCATCTGGCCCACGCTGCCCTCGTTGCTCCTGGATGCAGAAGTAAAATGTGCCCGTCCCGGCGCGTTTTACTTCTGCTTATGGGGGTGACATGGGTGACGCAGGCCGGGTGAATTGGCGTCTGGGGCCAGATCTGGACCACAGGCCATAGTTTGGGCACCCCTGTGTTAAAAGGTCATTTTCAGCTCTTCTTAGGTGATATTTTGAATGGAGCAAATGAGTCAATGGGCTCAAAGTGAAAACTCATAAGTGTTTGACTTTAAGGCATTAGGGTTTGTTCCTGACGAGTGCCTTTGGCCATGCATTGGAGGAAGGGGATTGGGGGGTGGGGTGGGGGGTGTCCCTGGCTTCCCTGGTCCTGACCACCCCACCCCCACCCCAATTTCTGCTTCCAGGTCCCTCGTCCTGAAGTGTAACAGCTACCGCCAGGCCCGCTGGTGGTCGCAGGAGATCACGGAGCTTGCCGAGAACAAGGGCAAGGACTTCCTGCAGGTGCATCGCTACGAGGCCTTTGCCCCGGTGCGGGAGGAGACCCCTGCCCGATGGTGAGAGGGGGCACCAACAGGGGGTGGGGCGGGGGACCCACCTTGACCTCCCCGACCTTTCCCCTCTCTCTCTCTCTCTCTCCACATTGAGGTTTGTCAATGGTGCCGATTATTTCGCGGCTGTGGCTGATGCCCTGATGCAAGCCCGGGAGGAGATCTTCATTACGGACTGGTGGTAGGGCTCTTCTTGCCAGGGGTGGGGGGTGGGGGGTGGGGTGGGGGGTGGACCTGGCTCAGGTTGGGTGGGGAGGGTATGGTAGGGGGGCAGATGAGGTGGTCCCAGAGAACCCTTGTGGGCCTCCTTAGGGCAAGGAGGAGATCCGTCGTCCCCTGGTAGCCGCAAAGCCACTTCCCCAACAGCACTACTTCTTTAAAAAGTAACTACGTACTTAAGTTACAGTTCCAAGAACGACCACCTGGCCAAAGTCATTTCTTACCATTGGAGCTATAATTCCCTCCTTGTTGCTTTCTTGGACATAATTGAAATTGTATTTCCTTCTTGCCTTTGAAAAAAGTCCCTTCTTGATGCGAGCAATTTTACCCTTCCGAAGGGGTGTCTCTGCTGTTGGTAATGTAATGCCATTACACACACGTGGAGTCTTGGGCGGAAGGAGCCACTGTTGTGGTTTACAACCAGGTACCTTTCACCTTTGCTGGGTCTGACCTGCTAGTTTAGAGAGAGGGGGAACCATTTGGGGACCCCAGCAAGCTCTCAGGTGCAGCAGCTCCCAGGGACGGCAGGAGATTTCTATCAAACTGGTGGGAATGGGGAGACCTTTCACAGTCTGTCCCCGTCCCGTCCATCCTCCCCCCCCCCGGCATTTCTCCCCCTTCCAGGCTGAGCCCCGAAGTTTACCTGAAGCGCCCGGCCCAGTCGGATGAATGGCGGCTGGACCTCATCTTGAAACACAAAGCGGTGGGTGAGCAGCAGGGGGTCCCTTAGAGGGCACCGGGGGGGGGAGATGCCACCTCCCCTTCCAGCTGCTGACAGTGCCCCCCTCCATCCCTGTCTTTCCCCCTGTCGCCCCCCTTGCTTTTCCCTAGGAGGAGGGGGTCCACATCTGCATCCTGCTCTTCAAGGAGGTGGAACTGGCCCTCGGCATCAACAGTGACTACAGCAAACGGGTCTTGATGCTCCTGCACCCCAATATCAAGGTGAGCCTTCCCCTCCCCTTCACAGAAGCCCTGCCCCCCTCATCCCCCCCCTCGTCTGCCCCCCCCCCAAGTTTCTAACCCCAAGGCTGCTCTCCCACTCCCCTGTGGCTCTGCCATCTCCCACCCCCAATGTCTCCTCCTGTTTCTTTCAGGTCATGCGGCACCCCGACCACGTCTCCTCCATCATCTTCCTCTGGGCCCACCACGAGAAGCTGGTGGTGGTGGACCAGGCGGTGGCCTTCCTGGGGGGTCTGGACTTGGCCTACGGGCGCTGGGACACCCATGAGTACCGCCTCACCGACCTGGATGGGGACGACACGCTCGGCTGCAAGGTGAGGGCACTGGACGGACCACAGGGTGGGGAAGTGGCCCAAGACGAGGGACCCTTTCCCTAGAGAACGAATGGCAGGCTGCTGTATGTGCGGTAAACCCATTCATGTGGATCCACAGAGACCACCAAGAAGAACTTGATAGAACGTAGGGGCAGAGATAGACGTTGTAGATAGCCCAGAATTAGAACATTATTAAATTTAACCAGGATTGTTATATTTTTTAAAATGTTATATTTAACAAGGATGTAGCAATAGCAATTACAATTACACACACACACACACACACACACACCTACCTTTCTTAGTGCTGGTGGCGCAGTGGGTAAACTGCTGTCCTGCAACCAAAAGGTTGGAAGTTCGATTCTGACCAGGGCTCAAGGTTGTGACTCAGCCTTCCATCCTTCTGGGGTTGGTAAAATAAGTACATTACTCAGTATGTTGGGGGCAAAATGGTAATTAACTTGTGAGCCGCCCAGAGAGTGCATGAAGCGCTTATAAGGAAGGGATGGTCGAGAGAAGTGTGGCTGCTTTGCTTAGTGCACTCTCTGGGTGGTTCACAAGTTAATTACCATTTCACCCCAAAATACATCCTGGGTCCTCCTTTGCCCCACCTTGGAAGGATGGAAGAGGCTAAGAGTCAACCTTGAACCCCCCCATCAGGATCGAACTCACGACGTAGAGCTGTTTAACCCCGGCACCACCAGGGCTCTAGCAGCCGACTGAACCTTGGGCTTGCCTTCCTGGGCCACTGGTCCTTCCTCTCTCTCTCTCTCTCTGTCCGTTCCTGCTTCTGACTCTTTCCCCCTTTCCTTCCTTCCTTCCTCCCTCCCTCCTCCTCCTCCTCCTCCTCTCTCTCCTGTGGTCAGGGATGCCTCCAGCCGCCACCCACGGTGGCCTTCTGACCGTCTCTTTCTCCCAGGGAGGGGCTGCTGCTCCTTTGGGGTGGGGCGAGGCCTCCCGTGACCTGGCCACGAACCGGCGCCTGTGGCTGGGCAAGGACTACAGCAACCTCATAGCCAAGGACTGGGTGAGGCTGGAGAAGCCCTTTGAAGGTGAGTCCGGGCCCAGGTCCATCCGTCCGTCCGTCCGTCCGTCCGTCCGGGGCTCAGTCAGCCTAGGGAAAGATGGGCCACCTTCTGACCATTGCCTTCTCTGTTCAGACTTGGTGCCAGGTTTGAGGGGAGAGTTCCCACACACCCCACATCATCTAGGCCAGGGGTGCCCAAACTATGGGCATATCTGTGGGCCAGATATGGCCCCTGACACCAATTCATCTGGCCCACACCACCCTTGACACTCCTGGAAGCGGAAGTAAAACGCACTCGTACAGGCATGTTTTACTTTTGCTTCCAGGAGTGCTGAGGGCGGCGGGGGCCGGATGAATTGGCATTGGGGGCCATATCTGGTCCACAGGCCATAGTTTGGGCACCCCTGGTTTAAGCAGAGAAAATGGCAGCCTAAAATCTATCTCATCCTGTTGCAAAACACAGATTGCAAGGCACGTTTTACTTCCGCTTCCCCGGTGGGAGGAATCACATGACCGGCCCACTGAACCACATGACTGGTCCACGGCCCAAAATGTTTGGCCACCCCTGATCTAGGCAGCCTCACGTGAGCCAACGTAAGGGGAGGGGCTCTCCTGGACTGTCCCCGATTCCCCCATTGCTTGCTGGCATTTCCACCCTTTTGATTCTTGTTTCTGGAGATAAAACCATTCTAAGAGCCCGTGTGGTGTAATGGACAGAGAAAGAAGGACCAGGACGTGGAGTCCTGGGTTCAAATCCCACCTAGGGAGAGTAGGGTCAGCAGTGGCAGGACCACTCCTCCAATGGGAAATAACACTAGCCACAAAGGGGGGTGGGCACAATGTGTGTGTTTCAGACAATGACCCCCCCCCTGCCCCTGCCCCCGCCCCAATCTGAAAGACCCCTGAGGAGGCCTGGCGTTGCGGGCAGGCGCCCTCCTACTCTTTTCAAAGCCCCTCCCTATCCACTTCGAGTGGGGCTGTGCTGGCCCAGGACCCTTCAGCTGCCTCTGCCCCCCTCCCCCCCCCAACACCCCCCCCCCCAGCCCAGCCCCAGCATAGCTTTGGCAGTTCAGGAACAGCCAGAGTGGCTTTGGGTCCTTTTTGTGAAATGAAGCAGCCACACCATCCTGTAGCTTCTTTTCCTTCCTTCCTTCCTTCCTTCCTTCCGGGGTTGGCCAGATTTTATCGACAGGGCCGAGACCCCTCGGATGCCCTGGCGGGACGTGGGGGTGGCCGTCCACGGTGCAGCCGCGCGAGATGTGGCCAGGCATTTCATCCAGCGGTGGAACTTCACCAAGGTGAGAGAGCCTGGAGACGACGGAGGAAGGAGACCCTCCTCCTGGCAGACCCCGATCCGGCCTTCCCCTCTCCCAACCATTGGGCCGGGATCGGAACACCATTTCTAGGCCTGGCATGTCAGCTGGAGCCAGGATTTCTCCCGGGGGTGGGGTGGGGGGCACAGGAGGAGGAGGAGGAGGAGGAGGAGAGCCAGGCTCCGGCTGTCAGCCCTGGCCCCTGCTGCCTGCCTGGGGGATCCTGGGACGTGGAGTCCAGCAAAGGAGCGGCAACCAGCAGTGGTGGCTATGACTTATTCATTCATTCATTCATTCATTCAATGATTCCCCTTCTATACCCTCCTGAGGTCGGAGGCTTTCCGGGTGTCTTCCGGGGCCTTGACCGCTCCCCCTTCCTCTTCCCCAGACCGTGAAGCCTAAGTACAAGGGCCCCGAGTACCCTCACCTGCTCCCCAAGTCCCCACAGGGCCCCCCTCAACTCTCCTTTGTCGTGCCGGGGGCACAGAGCACGCGGGTCCAGGTAAGAAGCCAGGGCGGGGGTGGGGGTGGTGAGAGGGAGGGGGGGTCTGGCTTGCAGGCTCAGGGGGCTTTGGCGGAGGCAGCCAAGTCGATCTGCCCCCTTCCCCCACACCTGGCTGCTCCAGGAGCCTCAGGTGGCCGCACACACACACACACACACACTTCTCCGCTGGTGTCAGGTTTTGGTCAATAGATGCCTCTTTCCTTGGGGGTGGGGGGTGGGGACCTGTCCTGAGAGCTGCCCCCCCTCTTCTGCCCACCCCTCCCCCTTCCCAAGGTGCTGCGTTCGGTGGACCGCTGGTCGGCTGGACTCCATGAGTGCTCGATCTACAACGCCTACCTGGGCGTCATTGAGAGCAGCCAGCACTACCTGTACATCGAGGTAAGCCATGGTGGGGTCACAGGGGGGAGGTGCAGAAGAAGGGATGGGGGGAGGGAGCCATGGGGCAGAGAGGGGAGCCCAGCTCCGGCAGCTGTCCTGCTGTGTGCAAGGCCACTGTTTTTCCCCAGTGAAGGAAAGTCCCACTCTGACCTTCCGCTTGTGGGTTGGGGGTCAAGTAGAGAGAGCGAGAGAGAGCGCATGCACATGTCCTTCTCCCTTCCACTTCATGTGAGGGTCCAGTGGGGTCCCCCCTGGTGCCCAAAACCTGAACCCATTGAGCTGCTCAGCCACGGGGCACAGATGGCCCTGGCTTGGGTGGGACTAGATGACCACCTCAGGGTGCCCCTCCCTCCCTTCTGTCTGTTCTTTCTTCCCCAGAACCAATTCTTCATCAGCTGCGCAGATGGCCGGTCGGTGCTCAACACTGTGGGAGACGCCCTCGTGGACCGGGTGCTGCTGGCCCATAGGTGGGGGTCATCGGGGGTGGGGGGTTTCCCCTCTCCCTGGGCCTCCCACCTTTCCTCCAGGGCACTCGAGGCAGTGTTGTCTCCTCTGCCCCCGTCTCATGACCCTCACCCCCCACCCCAGGCAAGGCAGGTCAGCCCGGAGAGAGAGGGATTTGCTGCCCTTCCTCAGGCATGTGCGTGTGGATGCCTTCTGCACCTGCTCAGGGGCACAGCTCCAACTGCACATCTCTGCCAGGTGGGCCCTCTCCTGTCCCCCGCCCTCCGGTCCCTGATGTGAAGAAGGGCCTTGAGAGTTGCCCTGGAAGGCTCTTTACCCAAACTACAGCCCATGGGCCAGATCTGGCCCCTGATGGCAATTCATCTGGCCCACACCACCCTCGTCGTGCCTGGAAGCAGAAGCAAAATGCACCTGTATGGTTTTACTGCACCTGTATGGGTGTGTTTTGCTTCCGCTTCCAGGAGTGACAAGGGTGGCGTGGGCCAGATGAATTGCTGTTGGGGGCCAGATCTGGTCCGTGGGTCATAGTTTGGGCACCCTTGCTCTTTACTGCTCAAGCCCCCCAGCCCAGCCCTATTTATGGCCAGAGGACGGCTGAATCGCGGATGCTGCTGGCTCACAGGGAGAGATTTGGCAAATGGCCGTCAAATGTGGCCCAATTGGGCCCCTGGCCAAGAACCACTGCGCGCGCACACCCTTTTTGCATGCTCTCCCGTTGTTCCCTGAACACGAAACCTGTGTAGCCATAGGTTGGGGGGTGGGGCAGGTCACTTTGCAGGGAGGCTTGTGGGAAGGGGATTCACCAGTGGGGCTCTCCCTGTTTTGGAGGTTCCTGTGAGTCCAAGGCATGCGCCGCCAACTGTGTGTGTGGGTGTGGGGGGGGGGAGATGTGCTCCCAGGTGGTGCAGTGGTTAAGCTGATGTACTGCAGCCAAAATGTTGTGAGTTCCATCCTGACCAGGACTCTTCCATCCTCCTGAGGTCAGCTAAATTAGTCCCCAGCATGTTGAGGGCAAAATGCTAATTAACTTGTTTACCGCCCAGAGAGCGCACTAAGCGCTTCTTTGGGTCGGCATAGAAGTCGAATTGCTGTTTCTATATCCTTAATGAATAGAACAATATTGTAATTATAGGCTTTCTACAGTGTCTGTTTCTGCCCCGATGCTCTTACCACATTCTTCCTCGTGGTCTCTGTGAATCCACACAAATGGTTTTACTGCGCGTATGAGTGTTAAACCCATTCATGTGGATTCACGGGACCACGAAGAAGAAGAACCGTTACGGGTAAGCAAGAAGAGAGGGTATGGAAGTGTCATGGCTCTCTCATGCCTGGGGGGTGGCGGTCCTCATCCTGCCCATCTCCACTCGGGACCCTCTTCCCACCTGCAGAGAGAAGAAACCGTTCCGGGTTTTCGTCCTGATCCCACTCCTGCCGGGCTTCGAAGGGGACATTGCCCAGGGAGGGGGCAACTCGATCCAAGCCATTCTGCACTTTACCTACCAGTGAGTTTGGAATTGGGGGGGGGAGGCTGCAAGGGGGGGTTGAGGAGTATGGAAGGTGGGTGGAGGGAGAACAGGGTCCCCAGGGTTTAGGGGGTGGGAGGGGACAAAAGAGTCAGGCTGCCCTGAGGCTCAAGGAGCAGGACCAGGCGCGGGGTGGGGGGGCTTCCTTGTCTCAGCAGCCCCCCACCCCACCCCACCCCTTGAAAGGCTCAGGATGGACCTGGGGGAGGGGGGGAGAGCGCCTCTCAATCCATCCGCCAGGCATTGAACTGTCTGGGGAATTTGGGGTGCTCGGGTTGATCCAAAGGTGGGGGTAGTGGTGGTAGACGATATGGCTCTCCTATGGGTCAGCAGTCTCCCCTCCTCCTCCTCCTCCTCCTCCTCCTCTGCAGGACTCTCTGCCGTGGGGAGGCCTCCATTATCAGTCGCCTCAGAGCTGTCAGTAAGTGTCACCTGTGCAGACAGAAGCCCCCCCCACCCCCCTCCAGGGACCCCCCCCCCTCCCTGCCCCACTGCAAAGGTTGCTCGGAAACAGCAAACTGTGTAATCCCTTGGCTCTTCCCAAGTTCGGTCTGAGCCGTTTGGGAATGGGGGGAGACCTCCACCCCTCCCCTTAGCCCACAGTTCCCTGACAGAGCTATGGGTGTGGGGTGGGAGGTTGTGACTATGGGGGAATCCAGGGAGGGGGGATGCAACTCTGCCCATGCCCAGAGGTGTCCTTCCCATGTTTTGATGTGCAAATTCTGGCCCCCGTCTCTCGCTCTGGAAAGAAGGTCCCTGGGCAGGAGGTGTGTCCATGCTTTGCTCATGATGCTCAGCCCTTTCTCTTCACTTTTCCCATCCACCACGCAGTGGGCGAGAACTGGAAGAACTACCTCTCCTTCTGTGGGCTGCGGACGCACGGCGAGATGGGCGGCCGGCCCCTGACGGAGCTGGTCTACATCCACAGCAAGATGCTCATCGCAGACGACCGGCGCGTCCTCATCGGTGAAGAGCAGCACCTCTGGTGTGGGGCCGGGAGTGCCCTCTACCCCCCCCCACACACACACACCTCTGCTTAGCCCATCAGGCGGGCCAGGGAGGGTCAGGGTGGGAGGGGAGGGCTTCGTTTGACCTGGGTCTCCACCTGGGCACATAGGCTGAAAGGCCACTTGTCTGGAGCAGCTGTGCAGGGGGGGTTGGGGTTGGAAAGAGTCCCATTTCAGAGAGATGCCCTGGCACTGAACCACCTGCGGGCATGTTATTCCCACCCCTTTGCCAACCCGTTGCTAAAGCAGGGCAGAAACAGGACTCGGACCTTGGGCTTGTGGGGGGGGGGGGTGGGGGTGAAATGCCCCCCCTCTTTAAGGAGGCCGCCCTCCCTCTTTCCGCTCTCAGGTTCTGCCAACATTAATGACCGGAGCCTGCTGGGAAAGCGCGACAGCGAGTTGGCCGTGCTGGTGGAGGACACGGAGTTTGTGGCATCCGTCATGGATGGGCAGGAGTACCAGGCGGGGAGGTTTGCCCTGAGCCTGCGCATGGATTGCTTCAGGTGAGTGGAATGCCTGGAAAGGGGGGGGGGAGGACACCCACCTCCTCTGCCCAGGGAAAGCTGCTGGCATGTGATGCAATGCGCCACCCCCACCCCCACCCCATGCTTTAACTTTTGGATCTCAAACCTACTTCCTATCACAACAGTTTACCCCCCACGGTGTCTTCCACTCTAGCTATGGGCTGCCTACAATGTCTATTTCTGCCCCTACACTCTGTCAAGTTCTTCTTCGTGGTCCCGTGTGAATCCACACAAAACCCATTCATGTGGATTCACAGGGGACCACGAAGAAGGAACAACAGTTACAGGTAAGCAACCTGTCATTATAGATGCCTAGTGGCACAGAGGTTAAGCTGCAGTCCTACAGCCAAAACGTTGTGAGTTTGATCCTGACCAGGGATCAAGGGTGGCTCAAATCCTTTCATCCTTTAAACGAGGACCTAGCATGTTGGGGGCAAAAGTGCTAATGAAATTGTGAAGCCCTCAGAGAGGACACGAAGCACTTCTATGGGGCAGGATCGAAGAAGTGGACTTGCTTTTCCAAGCCACCTTCTTGGCTGGGAATGGGTGGGGGTCCGTCCGGGGGGGGGGCTTCAAGGGGCTACAACAGCCTTGCCAAGTAGGACTGGAAGGGCTCAGTTCTGAATGTTTCCAGCAGATCTTGAGCTAGGTTAGGGGGGTGGGGTGGATTCGGGACCCAGGGCTGCCCCCCCCCGAGAATCTTTCCCCTTAGAGACACCTTCCTCCTTTTTAGGTAGTAGATTCCAACCCCTTTGGGCGGGGGCAACATGGGGTTGCCACCCTGTTGTTCCTTTTTGAGCATTTCACTGAGCCCCCTCCCCTCCCTTGTAAAAGCTTTCAGGGGAGGCAAACCGACGAGACTGTTGTAGAGCTTCTCCATATCCCCACCTGCCAGGAGACTGTACTGTAGGCTCAGTGGCCGAAGAACCCAGGGAGACCTGCCTTGGTCCAGCGTCAGCCCCTCAGCCTGGCTCTGACTGGCAGCCACTGTGCCCCTCTGGCATGCCAGGCGCGTGCAAGGGCTGCCCACCCAATCAAGGCTCTGCTCGAGAAGAGACGAGCGGGCCGGATCCCTCCCTCCCTCCCTCCTTCGAACTGCTGGATCCCCAGATCAGCCCCTGAGCCTGACTTGAGATGCCACGAAAGGAAGAAGGCAAGCAAGCACTGCTTCCTCCAGTAGACGGCAGCCAGCCAGTGTGAGCCCGGGGAAAGGGAGGCTGTGGGTGGCTGCCAGGGGGTGATGGCCGCCCTGCCCCATTCTCCCCCCCCCCAGGCTGCCCTCCTTCCAGGGCCAGCTGTGGGTGGGGGTGAGCAGGTGGCGGGACCTGTCAGGGGTTGGCAGCTCCCAGGAGAGCTCTGGAGGGCCAGAGGACACATGGAAATGCTTCAGGCAGCCTTTTGTGGCTCTCAGGAGGCCACTTGGGTAGGAAAATAAAACTATCCAAAGAAGTCACAGCCTGCATATAGATTTAATTTGGGTGTGTGTGTGTATTTTTGGCAACACATCTAGAATGGAAGATTCCTTGAGACATGGGTTCAGCATTTGCTGTGTCTAATGACTTGGGTGCATAGAGAATGCTTAGCTTATCATAGTTGAATTTTTTGCCATAGGAGCCGTGTTGGTCTGTCTTTCAGGCATATCAGAGAATACACAAAACAAAAACGCTGCAGCACTTTAAAGACTACCTGTTCTATTTCAATGTCAGCTTTCGTGGATCAAGTCCACTTCATTCGTCTGATGAAGTGGACTTGATCCACGAAAGCTGACATTGAAATACAGTATACCAGTTAGTCTTTAAAGTGGCACAGCGTTTTTGTTCTGTTTATTCTCTGATATGCCTTCTCCTATCAGGGCCATTAGGCTGTTTACCGGAATCTTTTCAAAGCTGACAATCCCCGTGTGGGTCTAGTGCTGGGGTGGCTTCTTCCATGCATGGCCTCCTGGTTCTTCTAGGGGGGAAAAAAACCCTTCCTTCTCCTGTCTGGCAGGTGTGTTTTGGGGGTGACCTCTGACCAAGACGTTGAGATTCAAGACCCCGTCAGCGACCGCTTCTTCCATGAGGTCTGGCAAGCCCGAGCGTCCTCTAATGCCCACATCTATGAGCAGGTCTGTGGCAACCCTGTTGGGCCAGCCAGGGTTTGTTCTGCAAGTGGAGGGATCAAAACCGGGCAGGGAGTATTTGAGCCAGAGAAGGGATGTCCAGCTCTCCTCCAGAGAGGCAAAGCTGAGGCCCTGGCCTGGCCGCAACCCAGGGCACATTCCAAAAGCCCCTGAGGACCGATTCCCAGGCAAAACCTGCTGGCTTGTGAAGGCTTAGCTCCTGCCTGCCAGCCAGAGTCCAGCCTTTCAGCATAACAAATCCTGAGGAGACCTAGGAAGGTGTGGGGATGAAATGAGGCAAGAGTCGGGAGGGGGGCTGCATCTCCTCTTGCTCCCTGTCCCCCCCCCCTCCTTCAGTTCACTCCCCCTTGGCCCTGACCCTCTTGGCTTGGGGGAGTGGGTTGGCCCATGGAAGGAAGGAAGGGCTGGCTCCTTCCCTGGAAGGGCAAGCAGGGAAGGGTGTCCCTCTTTCTGCTTGGTGGTCCAGCCTTGAAGGGGGTGAGGGCCACACCTAACTGTGAGCTTTTCCTCCCCTTTCCTCCTCTCCCCTCTCCATTGCTCTTGGGCCAGGTCTTCCGCTGCCTCCCCACCGATGCTGTGCAGTCCCACCGGGCCCTGCGGGATTACGTTGCCGTGGAGAACTTGGCCCTGGCCAGCCCCGCCATCGCTCGGGACCACCTGCAGCAAGTGCAGGGACACCTGGTCCAGTTCCCGCTGGACTTCTTGGCTGAGGAGTCCCTCCTGCCCCCACTCAGAAGCAAGGAGGGCATGATCCCCGTGGAGGTGTGGACCTGAAGCAACAAGACCAGAGCGGGTCCACCTTCTAAGTGAGCTCTGCGGTGGTCCAGGCTTTGGCACCTCTTGGGCCCCACTTGTGGTGCAGCCTGCGTCCCACACCCCCAACTGCGGGAGAAACACGTGCAGCCCCTCTACAAGGACAAAAGCCCCTTCTTCTCCCCTGGGTCAGGTGGGCCTTACTCTGTGAGCCCCACACCTGCCCAGCCCAACCGGGGCCGCTTCTTCCCAGGATGAATGTTGGAAGCCTGCTGGTTTCTCCCTAATCGCCCAGGAGTTCTGTGTTTCACAGTAGCTCTTACACTACAGTATTTGAGGGCCTCGCGCCTGGTTCAAGTGCCACCCCACCCACCCCTCCCGCCCGAAGAACTGTGGGAGCTCTGCTTTTTGGAAGAGGCACCGAGGAAGAGGCACCTGCCGGACGGTTCATAGGGGGCTGTGGAGCCAGCTGTGCCTACTACTGAAACCCAGGCTCAGGCCGCCCTCCCCACCCTCCAGAGAAAGAGATGGGTTTCAGCTCTGGGCATTTCCATTCTGTAGGATGATGGTGCTGACCAGCAGAGTTGGGGTCAACCTGCTCAATAAATCTCCTTGCTTTTCCTTCCTGATCCTGCCTGGCAGCCCTTCAAGTGCGGTCAGCGACTGATGGGCAGGGTGGCACCTGGTGCCATTAACCCTGGGTGCCCTGGGAAGCTTTAAGGCAAGCCCAGGTGGGGGGACAGGGTGTGTGTGTGTGTGTGGGGGGGGGGGGGAGATGCCTCTGGAGCCCCAGGGCGGGGGTGGGGTAGGGGTGGAAGGGAGCTGGAGAAAGAAGTGGTTTGGGAAGGGAGGCGGCGGGGGGGGGGGGCCTTAGGCTGCTTGTGAAGGTTGGCAAGGCCAGAAGGGAAGAGATAAACGCCATCCCTGACAGAGATGCGGGGGGGGGGAGGGGGGAGAAGCTTCGTCCCACCCCGGTCTTCGGAGGCCCCCGTGCGCCATGGGGTGGGGGTGGGTCCCTCCTTCCATCCCCGCGTTTGGAGCGGCTCCATAGAAGAAATCTGCCGCGAGCAAAACTCCCTCGGAGGAGGAGCGGTAGCCGGGATGGCTGGGGAAATCCCAGGGGGTCCCGCACGGTCGGACCGCAAAAGGGAGAGGGCCCCCCCCGCCCCCATAACCCCCACCCCTGCCAGACTCCCCAAGGGAGGGAAGAGAAACCCCATCGCCGCCGCCGCCGCCTCCTCCTCCTCCACCACGGGTCGGGCGGGCAGGGGGGGAGGAGAGAGAGAGAGAGGCCCTCTCTCCGTGCTCAAGAGTGAGCCGCCGGAATGGGGGGGGCGGGGGCGCCAGGGAGGGGGGGGGAGGGACCTTTTCTGGAAGCCAGCCCCTCCCTCCCTCCCGGGAATGGTGTAGTAATGTACTAGGCCTCCTTCCGCCACACTTCTTCTTCTTCCGCCTCCAGCGCCGTTTCCGGCGGAGGCCTTTCGTGGGTCCCTGACAAGTTCCTTTTTCCTTCCTTCAGACGCCGCGCCTACTTCCGCCACTCTCTGGCCACTGCGCATGCTCGCGCACCACAGCGGACCGAGCGCCGCCCTGGCAGCTGGCTACGCATGCGTCCGCTTGCCCTGAGGCGCCTGCGCAGCCGCGTCCTCTGGGTGCCGTGGCTCGTGCGCTTGCGCGCGGACGTCCCCGCCCCGCAGGCACGGCGCCTGCGCACTGGGACGGCGCTTCCCCTCCTCCCGGGCGCTAGTGTCTGTCACTTCGCCGGTCCGCCGGAGCGAGCGGAGGAAGGAAAGCAGCAGGGCGGCCGGGAAGCCGGAGGAGGAGGAGGCGCCCACCCCACCCCGCCACCGATGGCGCCGCAGCCCTGAGCGGGAGCCCGACTGGCCGAGGAGGAGGGAGCCGCCGCCGCCGCCGCCGCCCCCCCCATAATGGCCGACCCGACCCCCGCCCGCAGCCTCGACGACATCGACCTCTCCGCCCTCCGGGTGAGTGGGGGGGGGTCAGAGGTCAAGGGGGCACCGGGGGAGGGCGGGGGTCAGCCTTCGCGGGGGGGGGGAGGGAGCCGAGGGGCCTCCCCCTTTCCCGCCCGGATCTCCGCCACCTCCTGCTCGGTGCAAGACCCCCCCCCCACCCCCCATCCCCCTCGTTCGCTGCCGGGCCAGCGCCGTGTGTGTTTCCCACCCCACCCCCACTTTGCAACCTGCAGCAGAGGCGAGGCGCGGGGGAGGGAAGGAGGGGGGCAGGGTTGGGTTGGGTGCCTTTCCTTGCCTTTCCCTTCAACGTCGTCCCTACCCCCAATACACACACACACACACACACACACCGGCCAAACACCCGTGACGCCCCCTCCCCCCCCTGGCTCAGGCTTCCTTGTCGGACCCACCTTTCCGCCCCCTCCCCTCCTCCTCCTCCTCCTCCTCCTCCCAAACCCCCGTCCTGATCGGTTGCTTTGGAGTGGGGGGAGGCCCCGTTGCCTTCCGGCGCGCGCGCGTGTGTGTGTGTGTGTGTTGGGAGAGCGATCGGTGCCTGGCCTGTGTGCCTCTTCCTTCCTTCCTTCCCTCCTTCCTTCCTTCTCTGCTGCTGCTTCGTCATGGGTGGGTGGGGGGGCCCCGGGAGGTGTGGGGTGTGACGGTGGAAGAAGGCGAGTTGCATAAGCGCTCCTGGCAGGCAGGCAGGCAGGCAGGCCGGCCTCCCCCTCTCCCTACCCCCCACCCCCCACCCCAATACACACACACACACACAGGGTGCGGGTTTTGTGAGGGTCATCCTGCAAACAGACACAGAAGACCCGCATCGCAGACACCCCCCCCCCTTTCCCCTGTGTGTGTTTGGATCAGCCCTTGGGTCTGCTGCTGAAGAGTGATTGGGGTGGTGGGGGGGGAGGGGGTTTGTAGGGCTGAGCCCTCCCTCCCTCCAGCCCTCCCTCCCTCCAGCCCTTTCCCCCCTGCCCTGCTGTGGGTGGGAAGGTGGTGTCTCTCCTCACCTGCCTGACCCCTGGATGGCCACTTGTCTTGTTCCTCAGGTGCATCATGTGCAGACTCCTTCCTCCCTCCCTCTGGTCCCTGGCTCACCCTCACCCCTCCTTCCTTCTTCACTTGCTGCCCCAGACTATTGAGCCTCCAGTGGGGTGGGTGGGGTGGGGTGGGGGGCGCTTGTTGTCTTCCTTGTTGCCTGCCCTGTGTTGTTGCAGGCCAGGGATAAGTGGCCGGGAGGGGCTGCAACTCAGTGGCAGAGCCAGATTTGCCACTGTGGGTGAGGAGGAAGAGGAGCTGGCACTGGCACTGGCACTGGCACGGTTGCCTGCTGTTTCCCACCCGGTTGTTCTCTTATCAGGACTTGCCTTCACAATTGCTTTCCTCCGCTCTAGGTTGGGGGTGTTTTGCCTCTACCTTGTCACTCCTTTGGAAGGCCTTCTCTGCCTGCCAGCCAAAGGGAAGCAGGAGGCAGGAGGAGGCCTTCTGGAGCAGAGAGGGTGGGGGGGATTGCACAGGGTTGTCTTCCAGGTGGATGGGGAGCCCCCCTCCCTCCCTCCCTCCCTCCCACCTATGGCTCAGCTGATCTCTTCCCCCCACTGAGAGAGCGCCTGCTTCCCTGGAGGCTGTCTGGTGAGAATCCATCCTAAGGCCTGGGCACGAGAGGAAGACCTGGGGAAGAAGGTCAGAAAGATTGTCTTGGACAGAAGTTAAGAAGGAAGTTCACGGTCAGAATGCTTCAGCGTTCCTGGAACAGTTTTCTTCTGGAGGAGGAAAACCCCGCCGGAACGCTGAAGCTTATTCATTTCTCTAGCAGTATAAGGTGGCACAGGACCAGTAAACTTAATCTGGTTTATGCTCTTCCTGCCCTTTCGGACTGTTGCCCGTCTCCTTTCTGGGGAGCCAGTTTCCATCCCAGGAAATGGAGCCATCGTAAAACACTACAGTATGTAAACAGCAAGGAGGGAACGGGGGGGGGGGGGGGCTCTGTCGCAGCAAAGGTAAACATGAACACCAAGTAGATTTCATTTGGGTGGGTATAATATCGCCAGAAGCAGATAAACTGTTTCAGCACCAGTTCTGGTTTCGTCAAGGTGGCCCTTGCTCAAAAGCCAGTCATATCCAACTCTAGGGTTCAGTGCTCATCTCTGTTTATAGCCAAAGAGAGCCAGCGCTGCCTGTGTCTGCAGATGTTTCCATGGCCATATGGCAGGCATGCCTCAACACCGGAGTGCACGGAACACTGTTTGCCTTTCCCACCCAAGTGGTCCCTGTTTATCTACTTGCCATTTCGTGCTTCCGAACTGCTAGGTAGGCAGGAGCCTGGGACAGACGAAGGCAGCTCACTCTGTGACGCATTACCCGGGAATCGTACTCCGACCTTCCAGTCAGCAAGTTCAGCGTCTTCACCTCTAGAGCCACTGCAGTCCCACCAATTCATAATGTGCTTTTGGAAGGAAGCTGCTTAGATCACATCAACTTCTCCTCCTGCCTTGCCTGTCTGAAGGCTTATGGCAACAGGACCAAAGGAGTTCCACCCATTTGCTGGGGGCCCCTGCAGCTATGGCCTTCTCTCTTCCACAGTCACCAGAGGAGTTCCCCAGTTCCTGGCGGTGGGGTGGGTCAATGGATGTCTGGCCTGGAGTCTGTCTGTGCCCCTTCGTGATGCCACAGCTAGGCACACCGGGGGGGGGGGGGAGATGGGCAGGTAGCTTTGGCCCAAAGTAGTCGCAAGATGTTTCAAAGTCTGGCCCTTCACTTTGGGTTGGTTCTGCGTGGCCGGCAGAATAGCTGTGAAGCTCTGGCCGGTCTCCTCAGGCAGCAGCTACCTCCGGCAGGAAGCATAAGTGTGGGGGACGTGGCAGGAGCCTCACCTTGCGTACCCATGGTGACTTTTGGACTTGGCAAAGTGGGTCGTTTTTCACTCTGATCTGTACCTTTAAAACAGTGCTTTCCTTGCTAATGGAGTGTGTGTGTGTGTGTGTGTGTGTGTGTGTGTGTGTGTGTGTGTGTGTGTGTGTGTGTGTGTGTGTGTGTGTGTGTGTGTGTCCTCTCCTCCTAACAAAGGACCATGAGGAGGGTTTGCCAACCACAGCTCTTCGTCCCATGACCCTTGTTCGGCAAAGCAGTGCCATATCCCACTCCGTAGTCTTCTGGCGAGGGTAAAGCTCAGGAGGCCTGGCCTGCATCAGGGGGCTGTGGCAGTCTGGCTTTCCGCTCTGGCTAGGAGCTTCCTGATCCTTCTGTCCCTGGGGGCAGGGGGTGGGTGGGCTGGGGTTGGGACCAGGGCACCTCCTGAAACGGGGCTGCCACCTTTGCCATGCCTGTCCTGGCCTGGGGCTCCTCCAAGCCAGTATCCGTGCCAGAGGCTGCTGCTGAGGCAGCAGGAGTTGCCCTTCTCCTCCACAGTCATCAGGGGCAGCTGGTCAATCCCAGCCGCCCCCTCCCAATTCAATTCTGCTGACCACCGCGGCCCATGGCAGGTTGCCTCCTGGTGGCAACAGGAAGCCTTTCTTCCCACCCCACCCCACCGGGCTCTTTGCTCTCTGTGGAGCCTGCCTGGAGGTTCTCTGGCTGCAGGTGCTTGCCGCCAACCACCGTCCCATCGTAGGGGAGGTAGTTCAATGCTCCTCTGGACAGCCTGCCCCAGAGCAGAAGTGGGCCATGGAGCTTGTGGCCTGAGGCGGGGCCTGGAGGCAGGCAGGCAGGCAGGTGGCATCGCAGCCGTGGGGCAGTGCCTTGAGCCAATGGCCAAGGAACCGGAGGAGCATGGAGTTGGAAGAAGAAGAAGGAGAAGAAGGGGACCTTTCTTTCAGGCCTTCCAGTCCGACCCCGTCTGCTCAAGGCAGGAATCCAATAGGTTGGCTTGCTCAGTTCTCACTTGAAGCCCTCCAGCATTCGAGCGCTCACCACCACCTCTCGAGGCAGTTGGGTCCCACTGTCATAGTGTTTTCTGAGGGGGCCACTTGGGGGCCCAGAAGCTCCTCCAGGGCTCCTGGAGTGTAAATGCTCACAGCCCATGGAGCACCTGCATGCACATACACACCCCAAGCAAGTGTAAGTGCGCAGAGGAAGCTGTGTCCAGAGCAGCCCTCCCGCCCAGGTGGGGTGGGGTGGGGTGGGGGGAGCTGTCAGGTCAAACCCGGAGGGAAAGCGCTGAGAGGCCCAATCCATCCCCAGGGCTAGGGGGCTGCCCTCTTTTGCCCCAGGCCTCAGAGAACCAGCCCCACATTGCTGGAGGTGTGAGATCTTCCTGTGGCCCAGATGGGTGAGGAGGGCCTGGCCCGGCCCAAGGCATTCTGCCAGTGAGGGGCTGCCGTGCCCCTCCCTGTGCCCATTTTTCCTTTGCCCCTCCGGCTGTTGCGGCTCACGCTTTCCCTCCTCTGGTTCCCCCCACCCTTCTCTCTGGGCTGCAAAAGAGTTCCCTGCCTGAGAGGTATTGCCTGTGGATTTTGGGGTGGGGGGGTGGGGGGGTGCTTCCATGTGGACTCTGTGTGTGTTCCCTTGCCCTGAGACCCTCCGGCCCACCTTGGTGGCTCTGCCAGGGCTCCTTGCTGCTGCTGCTGCCGCCGCTGCCGCCGGCTTGCCTGGCCTTGGCCCAAGGGCTGTTTGTGCTGTGTAAGCAGCAGAGAGAGGCTCTTACGGTGTGGGGCTTTGTGCATTGGGAGGTGGTACGGAGCCTTGGCTTCCCTCCAGCCCCAGAGATGCCAAGGCCACTTAAACGCTTAAGTCATGGCTGGGGGTGGTGGGGAGATTACCACGCTTTCCCTTGGCCTCCCCTCTCTGCCTGCCTGCCTGCCGCCGCCCCCTCCTTTATCCTCCTCCCCCCCCCATCTGCTTCCCTCCTTTTCCGCTGGGGCAGAGCTGGGCTCCTGCGCTCTCCTAGTTTGGCCTCCTCCATGCATTGGAAAGAGGACCCCCACCCCACCCCTCCCCACCCTGGGCTTGGCTTGTTACCAGGAAGGACTTGTTGCCTGGAGAAGGCTGGACCCCCATGAATTACAGCTGTGCCTCCCCCGGAAGGAGACCCACAGCGTGCTGGGGGGAAAGGGCGTGGGTGGGTGGGTGGGTGTTTGAGCTCAAGCGCTCAGGCAGCGGCAGTGGGAGAAGAGCCCCTCTTGCGCCAGTGGGCTTCTGCCCACCAGAGCTAGTGGCCACTCACCGCAGGCGCCCACCAGCCCACCCACCCGCCCGGAGTTAGAGCCCTCACCTGCCTCCCAGGGTAAAAGGGGCTGGTGGAGGCTTGGAGGGAAACGGGCCCTTGGCTGGCCGATGAGCCCGGGTGGCGCAGGGGTTAAAGGTTCTAGTGATCTACTCAATGTCTCTTTCTGCCCCTACTAGCCTCTATCCGGTTCTTCTTCTTCTTCGTGGTCTCTGTGAATCCACATGAATGGGCTTCCTGCACAAGGGCATACATGTGGATTCACAGGTGACCATGAAAAAGAATAAGAGTTACAGGAAAGCAACCTGTCCTTATAGAGCCCTGGTGGTGCAGCAGTTAAATGTCTGTCCTGCAGCCAAAATGTTGTGAGTTCGATCCCGACTGGGTTCAAGGTTAGCTCAAAGCCTTCCACCCTTTCGAGGTCGGTAAAATGAAACTCCAGCAAAATGCTAATGACCTTGTGAAGTGCCCAGAGAGTGCAGGAAGAGCCTAGGGGCCAGGGATAGAAGTGCCATTGCTATTGCTCATGCCCCCCACCCCACCCACCCCTTGGATAAAGGGGGCCCAGGATGAACTCCCCTCCCCCCCCCAGAGCCTCGTGGGTCCTTCTCCTGCCTGCTCTGCCCCAGGCAATGGGATGTCTCGGTTGGTTTGCTGTGCTTTCTGGGTCCGCAGCAGGATGGGTGAGCTGGGTGCCCCCACCCCACCCCACCCCCAATTGGCCACCCAGCCCCTCCCGTGCCCTGAATCCGGCCTGCTCTGCATAGGGTGGGGCCGTTCTCTTTGCTCAGGGCGGACCTGCCCGGACCTGCTTTCCTGTCCCACTGGCTCTGGGTGAAGAAGGATTTTGTCAGCTGGCTGAGAGGCAAGGCGTGGGGGGGGGGGCTGTGGGCCCATGGTGGGAAGGGCTCCCCCCCCCCCCCGAAAGCCAGTGGGAGTCCAGTCAAAAACACAGGGATTGTTTGCCCTCCCCCTCCCCTCTCTCCCAGCCCTGGTGGCTTCTTGGTTCTTCTCTGGGGAAGGATCCTATCTCCCCCCCACACCCCAAAAAACTGCACAGAAGGGGAGGTGCCTGACGGGCATGCCAGGCGCCATGGAGGAGTAAGAGGAGGGAGGGCCTTTGGAATGGCCAGACTGGGGTGGAGGAGGAAGGCACTTTGTACATGCCCAGGGGAGCAGACAGAGTGCCTGAGCCCCAGTGGCCTGGGTGGAAGGGTGGCAGGCACCTTTCTTGGGGGGTGGGGGTGGGATGGGGGGCATTGTCAGCCATGCTGGTTCTCAGCTGGGGTCCTTGAGAGCTGGTGCAGTGGGGGTGGGTGGAAAGGGTTTGGGGTGCCCAGTGAGGTGGGCAGGGAGAGGAAAGCGTCTGTTGGCACACTCCCTCCTTCTTTACCTGCAGGCCTCCTTGGTGGCCTTTTCTCTGCAGCCTCTTATCCTCCCCCCCCAACACCGCCCCCCCACACACACACACACCTATCTCTCCGCCCGCCCCCCGCCCCCCCAATCTGCCATTCTCGTTGCTGCAAGAAACAAACTGACCCCAAGCCTGGCACTCTGAAGGAAAGGAGCAGAGCTCTGGGGCAATTGGGGGGGGGGGGGGGATATTGGGGGTGAGTGGGAGGTGTTGTGGGAGCTTTCAGGAACATCAGATTGGGCTTCCTCTCACATGCACCACCCACACACCCCGTCCACCCCTGCCAGGCCTGCTTCCCCAGCCTCTTCCCTTTTCTCCCCCCCCCCTTTCCACAGAGGGGAGGCTCAGCCTTGCAGAAGGAGAAGCTTTTACTCCTCTCTGAGATGCCCACTGGGAGCAGGAGAAGAGCTTGGGGGGCGCAGGGGGGGGATTGATAGCCAGGTTGGGCCAGGAGGGATTTCCTGCCCACTCCCACCCCCCAAAAAGAGACCGACTGAGCCGGAGGAGGGCCAGGGGAGTCAAGGGGCCTTCCAGAGCAGCCTTGCATTTGGGGAGGCTGCCATGGAGACCAAAGTGGGGTGGGGGTGGGGTAGGGGGTGACTCTTGCTCTCCAAGAGAATGGGGGCAGGTGGATTGGGGGGAGAGAGAAAGAAACTGCATTCTTCACATGGGGTGGGGGGTGCTGGCAGTTCTACAGCTCAGTCTGTCAGAGCATAATGCCTTTGGATGGGGGAGGCCAAGCCACCCCACTCCCCACCATCAGCCTTGCCACCCCCCTGACCCCCACCCCACCCCCCTGTGGGCAGGGCTTCCTGCTTTGACCTGAGTGTGTGTGCTTCCCTTCTGCCCTGCCCTGCTGCCCCTCTGCCTTGGGAGAGGTCTGGAAGGGGGGGGGGCGTTGGGGGTCCCTTTCCACCCCACTGCCTGCTCCTACGCCCTTCCTGGTGGAGAGAGGGGTGGGGGGGGCGGGGGCTGCCTGCCTGTTTGCTTGCTTTCCTCCCAGGGCCCTGCCAGCAGCACCAGCAGGGCCGGCTCCTGAGTTGGCCCACAAATCTCCTTAGGCAGTTTTGTGTAACCCGATTACCAGCATCCCACTGGCTGGGGGTGGGGGGGGGAGAGAGAGAGAGAGAGAGAGAGAGGACCTGTCACTAAGGGGGCAGGCGGCTTTCTCAGCAGGGTCTCTGGGCCACCATTGCCTGGTTGGGAAGACCACTGGGTTGGGGGGCTGCCCTGCCCTGCCCTGCCCTGCCCTGCCTGGGAACCAGCCTGAAGTGGTGGGGCTCTCCAGGCTCTCTGGGGCCGTGGCAGTGGGGAGAAGAGGGAGGGGTGTGAGAGCCTGGAGGCAGCAGATGAGCCACTGAGTAAACGACTGGGGTGGGCAGGGGCGGGGGGGGGGACGTCTGTGCCTGGCCTTCTCCATCAGGCCTGAGCTAACACGTATGTACATACGTGTGCCTGTGGCTGGGTGTGGGCCAGGTTTTGGGAAGGAGGGCCCGGGTGGCTCTCCCAGGCTGCCCAGAGAGCCTGGCCCAGGCTAGAGCACTCTCACCACCACCACCCCAGCCCATGCTCTGGCAGGAGGGAGCCTGTCATGTGCCTTGGCAGCTCACAAAGCGAGTGGGTGCCCAACCGATCAGTGTGCCTGTGTGTGTGTGTGTGTGGGGGGTCCCTTAGCCTCAGCCCCCCCCCCATCCCTTCTTGTCAGGGTGGGAGGCAGGCAGAGTGGAGGGGGCCGGGCTGTGGCTCCCCACCCTTGGGGCTGGGCGGAGAGGCCTGTCTAGATGGGTCAGGAATGGTGCCAAACCTGTGTGCCCTACCTGCCTCTGGATGTGGGGCAGCCGTGGGGCCTCGTCCTCTTCCTCAATGCTTCCTCTTGTGCTATTTTGGGATCTGGAGCTCTACTTTTGCAGGGGATAGAAGAGAAAGGGGGTTGGTTTCTCCCTCCCCCCCCCCCCCACTGCCCCGTTTCCCCTCCCTGTCCCAGATCCTGCAGGGAAGAAGCCCCAGAGAGCAGCAGGGCTGAACGGCTCAGCTCTCCTCCTAATGTGGAAAGTTCCTCACTGGGGGGGGGGGGGGAGAGGTTGGGGTTGGGGCCTTCCTTTGCCCACCTTCCTCTTTCATGCAAGGGCCAGACCTGCACCCACCCCCACCCCCGTGTCCAGTCGATGCAAAGAGCTGCCTGGCCTTGTCTCTCATGCACTCTGCATATGGGCTCTGGAGCTCCGATTTCCCAGCTGAGGAACTGAGGCAGCCTCAACCATTTCCATGGCCTTGCTCCTGCTCAGGCACCCCTTTGCATCCTGTCCTTTCCTGGCAGTGGCGTGTGGCCATCCGTAGAGTTTGCATTTGGCTGCCTCCTCTCACCCCTCCCAAATCAAAGGCAGCCCCCCCCCCCACACTTTCTGTTCCCAGGACAGGACAGGAGGCTGCCACGTTGACCCAGGGCCCTCCTCTCTCAAGCCTGGCTCCATTAAGCATTCCCTCGGTTTTACCTTTCACCTCAGCCCATGACCGACCCCACATTCCCATGCCTTTGCGCATGTACCCACCACCCCACAGAGTGCTGTGCCTGGCCTTGGGGGGGGGGCTAGCGAAACCTCCCTGGGGCTTCCCTGGGGTCCCAGCCCTTCCTCCCCCCCAGCCTCTCAGGACGGCTGCTGGTGCTCCCAGTAGGACCAGGGGTGTATGTCTCTGCAGACCCAGGGCTAGCTGCCGCCTGAGGAAGAACCACTGGGGACAGTCCCTTTGTTTGGGACAGATCCGGCTCTGGCTTCAGGTGTTGCTCCTGGGAAAGTGGCTCTTCTTCCTGCCCTAATGAAACAGCTATTAATTAACACGGGTCTCACGGGAGCTGACCCACAGAGCGTAGAGTCTGGCAGCTGCCGCCACTGCCCCCACCGAGCCAGATCCTAAGCCTTGGTGGGAGGGTGTGGAGAACTGCCCCCAATTTGAGAGGCATCAGCCAGAGAGAGAGATGTGCAGAATGGTGGGCAGCCTGGACCTTGTCCCCTTCCACGCAAGGCAGTCGTGCCTCTGAGCATGTGCAAGCCACTCTGCCCTTGCCATCCTTCTGGGGTGAAACTCGCCCGTATGGGCACGTTGTACTTCCTCTTCCAGGAGCGACGAGGGTGTCGGGGCCTGGGTGAATTGGCATCAGGGGCCAGATCCAGCCTGCAGGCCGTAGTTTGGGCACCCCTGATTTAAGCAGAGAAAATGCCAACTTAAAATCTAGCTCATCCTGTTGCAAAACAGATTGCAAGGCGCGTTTCCGTTTCCGGTGGGAGGAACCACGTGACCGGCCCACGGCCCAAAAAGTTTGGGCACTCCTGTCCTAGATGGATGGGGGGGGAGGTACCGTTGGGCACAAAACTGGCCAGTCCACATGTGGCTCTTGCCGGGCCCTTCTCCTGCCTCCCATGCCCAGTGCATGGCTGTGGAGCCTCATTGCCTGCTCCCCCCCCCCCCCCAGCCTGACAATGTTTTTTTCATCCTCCCGCACCCCACCCTCAAACTTTGGCTTTCTCTAAGCAGCTCATCTCTTGCAAAGTCTCTAACTTGCCTGCTTCTCCCTCCCTCTCTCTTTCTCTCCTTTTTGTAGGATCCAGCCGGCATATTTGAACTGGTGGAAGTGGTTGGCAATGGGACATACGGGCAAGTTTACAAGGTGAGTGAGAGTTCAGTGTGTCTCCCCCCCCACACACACACACACACACACATACACATACACACATATGCACACTTCCGAAGGAGTGGCTTTTCCTCCTACAGACTCTCTCTTAAGCTGAGCCTTGAGCCTCTGCTTCTGTGGTCACAGGTCCTCCCTCTGTGAGCCACCCAGGAATGGGTAGAACAGAGCCAGGTTTGTTTGAAGGCAAAACCACAGGATCTCCCCCCCTTCAGTGCCATGAAAGCCCCACTTAATGCCACCTCCAGCTGTTTGCCAGCTCTGGCATTCTGTGCTGGGGGGGCCGGGGGGGCACCATGGGGCGTTTGCTTTGCTCTCTGAGGGTTAAGAGTCCTGATCATCATTTCCTCTCTGAGGAGTTCAAAGCCACATAGAACATCTCTCTTCTCCCCAGCCGTGTCCTGCGAGGTAGGCCAGCTAAAGACAGAGAGTTTTGTCGGGTGTCTTACAGAGGGTTAAAAGTGAGAACGGACCAGAGGCAAAAAGCTCGGCTTAAAAGGAGTCGGCAGAAGTAGGAAAAGGGGGCTGAGATGCCCAAGCAGGGGCAGGAACAGGGTCCGGACTGGGGGTGGGGTAGGGTGGGGGGCAGAAGGCGGCATATGAGTAGATAAGTAAAGATGCAGATGACCAAAATGGCAGTAAATTAAAGTACTGAGGTTGAATTGAATTAAAGCTGCTTAGACCCTTGCTCATAAGGATCTTTTCCCCCCTTGGTCTTAAAGTAAGGAAAGGTCAAAGCCACCTGTGCTCGAAAGCCAGCCATAACCGACTCTAGCATTCAGTGCTCATCTCTGCTTACAGCAGAAGAACCGGCCGGGGGCCGCCCCACCCCTGGCCCCCTCCCTCCTCCCAGGAGCCCTGGAGTCTCTCTTTCTCTCTCTCGGGCAGGAGGGGTTGGGGGGGGGGAGAAGCCCTCCTAGATCTAGGGTGAGCCTTGCCTGCCCTCCCTCCCTCCCTGGGGCCTCCTGGGCTGTTGCTCCGGCAGTCTCTGGCCCTTGGCCATGCAAGCTGAGGGGGGCAGATGGGAGTTGTGGTTCAAAGCCTTAGGAGTGGCCCAGGTTAAGGTGGGTGGGGGATCAGAGAGAGAGAGATCTGGCCACAGGCCTTAGGCAAATGCACTCCCAGAGGAGTCCCACGGCCCTTCCTTGCTTGGCTCTGGAGCCAGGGAAGGCACTCTGCACATGCTCCAGAGCCCTTGAAGGCAGAGGGCTCAACCCGACATGTCTGCCACCTCTCTGCTGCTGCTGCTTGGCCCTTGAAGCACCAGAGCCACTCTCCCAAGGGGCAAAGCGTGCCCGTGACTGCCCACCTTCTCTGCCCGGGGGGTGGGGGGAGAGGATGGGGGGAAAGCCGGGGGTGTTTTTCCTGGCCAAAGGCCGAAAGGGATGGACCTGGCTGAAGCGGGTTGCCTTGTGCACAGGTTGGGCAAGTGAGGCCGGTTTCCATTTTTCCCTCCTCTCTGGCACCTGGGACGTGGTAGTGAACTGCTGCAGGAGGAACCCAAGTGCCCTTCTTCGGCCCTTAGGTGTGAAGTGGCAGCTGGGTAGCAACCCAACCCCCCCCTCCACCCAACACCCCCCCTCCACCCAACACCCCCCCCCTCCCTGCGTGCGCAGAGAAGGTGGGCAGTCACGGGCATGCTTTGCCCCTTGGGAGAGTGGCTCTGGTGCTTCAAGGGCCAAGCAGCAGCAGCAGAGAGGTGGCAGGAACCGGTCAGGCTGAGCCCTCTGCCTTCAAGGGCTCTGGAGCATGTGCAGAGTGCCTTCCCTGGCTCCAGAGCCAAGCAAGGAAGGGCCGTGGGACTCCTGTGAGAGTGCATTTGCCTAAGGCCTGTGGCCAGAGCTCTCCCTCTCTCTGTGTTCCTATGGAAACCAATGGCATGTGTGCTCTCCCCACCTCCCACCCCGATTTCTGGAATTTATTCCCATTTATTTTTTTATTAATATAAACACCCCAGCTCTCCTTCCGTGTAAAAATAGCTCATGCTTTGCTCCCAGCCGGCCCCAAAGGAGCAGGCAGGCAGGCAGGCAGGCAGGCAGACAGACAGACAGACTGACTCCTAGACACGCAAAGGCGAGAAGAGGGAGGGAGGGAGGGAGCTGCCATATAATGGGGGGGTGCGTCCTTCTCTCCCCCCCCATCTTTGCCTTTGAAGAAGGGGAGCAGTTGGGGAAATGCGTCTTGCTCTGATTTCATCACTCCTCTTCCTTTGATGGCAAACCTGTTTTCCTTTGGAGAAGAAAGTGGGGGGGGGGAGAGATCCATCCGTTGGTCTGGAAGCAAAGAGCAGGGGAGGGGAGGTGGCAGAAGCATCAGTTGTAGGGATGGGGAGGGGGTTGGGGGGACAACCCCCCCCAAAAAAAAATTTGGGTGCATGAAGAGAAGCAAAGGCCCTGCTCTTCTGTTCCCACTCTAAGGCTCCGTCGGCTAGCCAGACTTCTCTGCCCAAGAGGCTTGGGGGGGGGGGCGTTCATGGCTCTTTTCACCCCCCATCCACCTTTGCAAGTGGGGGGGGGGACAGGAGATCCCCCCCCTTTTCCCAAACTGTGTAGCACAAGCTTCCTCTGCTCCCCCCCCCCCCACACACACACACACGCACACTGCCTATGGCTTTCTTGGTGGGGGAGCAGTTGGGGTGCTTACAGTGTCCCTCCCTCCCTCCCCCCCTTCACTGCCCCCCTCCCTCCTCCATGGCAGCTTCCACACCTGGGAGGTGCACAGCGAGGTGTGCTAGATCGTTCTGTTCACGCAGCAACGGTGGTGGTGGTGGCGGGGGGGGGGGCTGCTTTTCATTGCGGGTAGCACTTGAGAGGAAGAGGGAGGCCGTTGCCAGGAGACGGCGGCCCACGCCAGGCTGCGTGGCGGCATCACAGACAATGGCAGCACATGGCGGAGGGCACGGGTGGGGGTGGGGAGCAACGCAGAATTGGCTCTCAGCAAATACTTTCCCCCCCCTTTTGATAATGGGGTATGCAGGGAGAAGCGGGGAGAGGCTGTTGACAGGAGGCCCAGAGCCCAGGCAGAGGTTGCCTCGGAGGGCAGCAGGGGTGGGGGGGGGTGAGCATTGACCAGGGCAAGGCCTAAGAGACCCCTGAGATACTGCTGCTGAACCCAGTCCCCCCCCCCCTCTAAAAAAAAGTCCAGGGCTTCCCCTTCCTCACTTCAGGTGGGGCAGATGCAAAGCCAGGTGGGCAGGCAGGATGGCCAGAGCTACAGGTATGGGCTCGTTTGGGACCCTGAGGCAATTCTTCCCCCCCCCCCCTGGTGGTAGCCACATGGCCTTTTGGGCTTAGGCAGACCCCCACCCTCCCCTCACCCACACTGAGCAGCTGCCCAGGGTCTGCAAAGGCACCCTCTGGGTCTCCCGGCCTCTTCCAGGTCCACCTGAGGCAAGGGACGGGGCGCTTTCCAACCCTCCTTGGTCACCCCCAGATCCACCTTTCCAGATGGCCAAGGGGAGGGCAGGGGGGTTTGCAGGAAATCTGTTGCCACAGACCCAGGAGGGTCTAGGCTCGTGATGGCAAACCTTGGCACTCCAGATGCCATGGCTACAGAAGTAAAATCACCCATACGGTTAAGGATCTTCCAGGTTAACCCTTCCTCCGTATGGGCGCATTTTATTTCCGCTTCCGAGAACGACAAGGGCAGTGCGGGCCGGATGAATCTCAGTAAACCCATTCATGTGGCTTCACAGGGGGCTTGGGCTTCTGGGAATTGAAGTCCAAGAACATCTGGAGTGCCAAGGTTCGCCATCACGGGTCTAGGCAGTGGCTGGCTGTAGCCTAAGAGCCTCCCCTTGCCCAACAGGAGGAGCGGCTGCGTCCCTTTTGCTCCCTCTGCTGGGCAGCAGCGGCAGTGCAGCGTGGAGCCCCTTCCCTCCCAAGTGGGGAAGTAGTAGGGTGGGGGTGGGGGGCTCCTGGCTAGGCCTTCATCCCCTTCTCAGGGCAAAGCAGCAGCAATAGAGAGCCCAGTGCAGGGAGATTTGGAAGGGCCTGGTGGGTGGGGTGGGGGTAGATGGAGCATGGGAGGGGGGGAAGAACATGCTGACTGGTGATGGAGGCAGAAGCCAAAGGGGTGGGGGTGGGTTGGGGGGGGATGGAATGGGTTTGGAGGAAGGAGATTTCGAAGCGAGAGGGAAGAAAGAAATGTACAAGACCCAGACCTGGGGGGTGGAAGGACTGCAGCCCCTGAGATCTGGGTGGTGGGGCATGTGGTCCTCTGGCCAACCAGAGTAATCCTGAAGCCAGAGGACTTCAGTGCTGGGTGGGGGTCCTGGTGCCCATCAGATCCTTCTCCGCTCCCAGGGAGGCCCAGCCCTTCCTTCAGGAAAACTGCCCCGTGGGCCTCAGTTTCTCCTTGGTTGCCCCCGTGTCATTGAGGGGAGGGGGAGAAGCACTGAATAGCCCTCACCCAACCTCCCCTGCCTGGTGCCATGGGTCTCGGGACCCACAGGTCTGCCTTTCGGCCACCCCTCACTTTGGCCCCCCTGACCTTCTTCCTTCCTCCTCCTCCTTCCAGGGCCGGCATGTCAAGACAGGCCAGTTGGCTGCCATCAAAGTCATGGACGTCACAGAGGTAGGGGCCACCGGTCGTGGGGGTGGGGGGGTGGGGGGCAGCAGCCGCAGTGGGGCTGGCACTGCTGGAAAGGGAAGGCCCTGCTGTGGCAGCCCCAGAAGGCTGAGACAATGTGGTGAGGCGGTGGGGGGTCGGCTGATGTGGCCCCAACAGCCCCAGGGAAACGAAAGGTGGCTGCTCCCTCCCTGCCCGGCTTTTGTGCCCAGGCAGCCATGGGTCTGCAGTGCCTGCCCTAGAGGCTACTTGGGGGGGGGGTTCCCTCTTCTGATGCCCCCTCTTCCTCCCCCCCCCCCACAAGGATGAAGAAGAAGAGATCAAGCAGGAGATCAACATGCTGAAGAAGTATTCGCACCACCGCAACATCGCCACTTACTACGGTGCCTTCATTAAGAAGAGCCCCCCTGGGAACGACGACCAGCTCTGGGTGAGGCAAGCGGGACCCACGGCTTGTGGGGCAGGAAGGGGAGGCTGTGAGGCCACAAGGCCTGGCCCGGGGATCCCTTGGGGCTGCAGTAGGGAGGCCGCGGTTGTGCTCCTAAGCAGTGTGTGGGAAGGATGTAGGGAGGGGGCCCTACAAGTACACTGAGTGAGGGGCAGCATGAGTGGGGCAGGCACCCCAGGCCAATGGACACACATAGCCCCTTGGCTGACCAGGCCCTCTCCCCCCCCCCCAACCCTTCTTTCTCTCGCACCCCCTTCCGGCCCCTCAGCTGGTCATGGAGTTCTGTGGTGCCGGCTCCGTGACAGATCTGGTGAAGAACACGAAGGGCAACGCCTTGAAGGAGGATTGCATCGCCTACATCTGCCGGGAGATCCTACGGGTAGGGAGGGAGGGGCCACTGGGGAGCCCTGGGCAGGCCGGGTGCGGGGGGGGGGGGGGCACCTGCTTCTCCTACTCCCTCTTGTAGGGCTGCTTCTCCCGGGTGCTGCTGGAGCCGTCGGGTCACACCTGAGAAGTGGCCCTTCCGCCTTCCTCTTCCTCCCTGCAGGGCCTGGCCCACCTCCACGCCCACAAAGTCATCCACAGGGACATCAAGGGCCAGAATGTCCTCCTCACGGAGAATGCAGAGGTCAAGCTAGGTAAGACCGGGGCAGGGGGCAGAGGGAGCAGGCTCACCTGGGGTCACCTGGGGTGGTGGGGGTGCTCCCTTCCCTTGGCTCATGGCAGCTCTTTCAAGTTGGCCTTGAGCGCCTTTGCCCAGACAGGGGAAGCTAAGCTCCTTCCTCTAGCCCAGGGCTGCCCAAACTACAGTCCGTGGGCTGGATCCGGCCCCTGACACCAATTCATCCAGCCCACGCCAGCCTTGCCGCTCCTGGAAGCGGAAGTAAAATGCGCCCATACATTTACTTCCGCTTCTAGGAATGGCAAGGGCGGTGTGGGCTGGATGAATTGGTGTTGAAGGCCAGATCCGGCCCACACTCATCCTGTTGCAAAACAGATTGCAAGGCGTGTTTTACTTCTGCTTCTGGTGGGAGGAACCACGTGGCTGGCCCGCGACATGAAAAATTTGGGGGGCCCCTGCTCTAGCCCTTCACTGGCCCTGGGAAGGGGGTGGGGGAGGCAGGCCTTCTTCTTTTCTCCCCACTCACACAGGGGTTACTCTGCGCACCCCCACCCCCTGCACTCTTTCTCTTTCTTTGCACCCGGTGAGATTCTGATGCTTTGCCTTTCTATAGTTGATTTTGGGGTGAGCGCCCAGCTTGACCGCACGGTGGGACGGCGGAACACCTTCATTGGCACCCCGTACTGGATGGCCCCGGAAGTGATTGCCTGCGATGAGAACCCGGATGCCACCTATGACTACAGGGTAGGTTTCTGTCTCTCTCCCCACACCACCCCACCCCACCACACCACACCCCAACTGAACTGCACCCATGACATTCTGCTGCTAGCCCTGCCCTCTCCCTCCCTCAGTCTGTGGGGAGGTGGGGTGGGGGGAGAGGAGGAAGGGGTTGGTGGGGGGAGGAGAGGGGAGCTCACCCAGAACAAAGGCAGGCAGAGAGGGAGGGGGGCACCTCGTGTGTCTCTCTCAACACCCCAAGTAGTAATAAAAGAAGATTAAGAAGAGATCTCAGGAAGAAGTTGAGCCCTGGTGGCACAGGGGTTAAACTAGCCCAAACATTGAGAGTTTGATCCTGACGGGATCAAGGTTGGCTCAGCCCCTTCCGCCCTTCCAAAGCCAGTAAAATGAGGGCCCGGCATGTATTTTGGGGACAAAATGCTAATTACCTTGTGAACCATCCAGAGAGTGCGCTGAACACTGATATAGGGCAGGGTATAGAAGTACATCTTATTGCTATATCCTTGTTAAATAGAACAACGCTCTAATTACAGGCTATCTGCAATGTCTATTTCTGCCCCTTCTACTGGGCTCTACCCAGTTCTTCTTTGTGGTCCCCTGTGAATCCACATGAATGGTTTATTACTGTGCATGTGTGGATTCACAGGGGACCACAAAGGAGAAAACCCACAGTTGCAGTTAGGCAACCTGTCCTTAGAGAGCCCTGGTGGTGCAGGGGTTAAACTGCTGTAAAGGTAAAGGTTTCCCTTGCTCGAAAGCCAGTCGTATCCGACTCTAGGGCGCAGTGCTCATCTCTGTTTCTAAGCCGAAGAGCCAGCGCTGTCTGCTTCTGCAGACATTTCCGTGGTCATGTGGCAGTAAACTGCTGTACTGCAGCCCAAATGTTGTGGTTTTGATCCTGATGGGGGTCCCGGTTGACTTAGCCTCTTCCATCCTTTCGGGGTCGGTCAGATGAGGACATGTTGGGGGCAAAATGAACGTGAACTGCCCAAATAGTGCACGAAGCGCTATGGAAGTGGGGGGGGGGGGTTCTAGAAGTGCCGTGGGTCTTGCTAAGTGGACGAGGGGGGGGGAGAAGAATAAACGAAACGCTTTAGCACAGCCCCTTCCTACCTCTGTTCCTCTCTCTCTCTCTCTCTCTCTCTCTCTCTCTCTCTCTCTCTCTCTCTCTCTCTCTCTCTGCAGAGCGATATCTGGTCCTTGGGCATCACCGCCATTGAAATGGCCGAGGGGGCCCCCCGTGAGTGTCTGTTGCTGGGGGAGGGATCCGGCCCAGGGTGGGGGGAGAGATCTAGTGGCCAGAATGCCCTGCAATCCCTTCTGGATCCAGGACTGCTGGGTTGGTTTTCCAGGGGGGGAGGGGGGAGGTCGTGGCCCTCGCTTGCCGGACCGAGGGGGTGGGTAGTCTTGAGGATCCAGGTCCTGTTGGTGGGCCAGAAGTGGACCGGTCTCTTCTTCTGCCTCTTGCCCCCACTTTTTCTCTCTTCCTGCCCCCTCCCCTCACAGCCCTGTGCGACATGCATCCCATGCGAGCGCTCTTCCTCATCCCACGCAATCCGCCCCCCAAGTTGAAATCCAAGAAATGGTACGTGGACCCCTTGGGGGCAGGTGAGGTCATGGGGATTTCCCCCCTCCCTTCCCTTCCCAGGCTATCTGAGAGTTCTGGCCAGGTGGGCTGTGCTTTTTAGCCCACCCCCAGCTAAAATGCTGAGGTTGGTCCTGACCCCTGACCACCGACCCCTTGCCAGGTCCAAGAAGTTTGTGGACTTCATTGACAACTGCCTGATCAAAGCCTACACCAGCCGCCCCCCCACCGAGCAGCTGCTTAAGTTCCCTTTCATCCGGGACCAACCCACCGAGCGGCAGGTGCGGATCCAGCTCAAGGACCACATTGACCGCACCCGCAAGAAGAGGGGAGAGAAAGGTCAGCCGGGGGGGGGGGGGTGACATGGGTGTCGGGGGGGGGAGGCCTGGGCCCCGATCCCTCCTCCTCTTTGGGGGGCTGAGCTCACCTTTCAAGCGTGTTTCCTCCCTGCAGATGAGACAGAGTACGAATACAGTGGCAGTGAGGAAGAGGAGGATGGGCGTGGTGAAGAAGGGGAGCCCAGGTATGGGGGATGGCAGAGATAGGCTGGGGGGTGGGGGCTGGTGAAGGTATTTTCCCCCTCCCTCACTGGTAGAATGTGGGGGTCTTTCCCCCCCATGTCTCTTTGGAAACCTTGGCTCTTGCCTGAGGCCCCTTTGTTCCTCCTCCCTGGATGACCCATGGCTTTGCCCTAAGGCCGTGATGGTGAACCCGGGCACTCCAGGTGTGTTCTTGGACTTCGACTCCCAGAAGCCCAAGTCTCTGTGAATCCACACCGATGGGTGGATTCTGGGAATTGAAGTCCAAGGACACACCTGGGATGCCCAGGTTCACCATCATGGCCCTAAGGATTCATCCCCTGGCATTTGGCTGATGGGCAGGCCTGCCACAGTGGGGCTCTATTAGTGGGAGTGGGGGGGGGAGAGATGGGGGTTGGACCCAGCCTCATCATCCCACTGAGCCTCTCTTCTCTCCCCCCCCCCTGCCTGGCCTTAGCTCCATCATGAACGTCCCGGGTGAGTCCACCCTGCGGAGGGAGTTCCTTCGCCTCCAGCAGGAGAACAAGAGCAACTCGGAGGCTCTGAAGCAGCAGCAGCAGCATCTGGCCGCCCAACACCGCGACTCGGAGGCCCACATCAAGCACCTCCTGCACCAGCGCCAGCAGCGCATTGAGGAGCAGAAAGAGGAGAGGAGGCGGGTGGAAGAGGTGAGGGCAGGAGGGGGAGGGGGGCCGGGCCGGGGGCTCCCACTCCCCTTTTCTACATTTACAGTTCTCTCTGCGCATTGTGGGGTGGGTAAGCATTGTATGTTGCAGGATAGGCCTCAGGTCCCAGGGTAGGAGTGGATCTCCCACGGTCAGCAGTACTAATTAGCAATGGTAATTAGATCTCCTCTATACCTGTTCCCATAGTGCTTAGAGGGCCTAGGACAGCACAGGCCAAGTGCCTGAAAGGTCATCGTCAAGAGGAAGGGCAGGATCTGTCCTCTCTCATCCCAGAAGCCGGAAATGGAGGCTGAATGCCAGGAAAAACTTCCTCATGGTTAGAGCAGGACAAGAGCGGAACCCACGGTGGCCTCGAGAGGTGGTTGTGGCAGCAGGGCTGCAATGTAACCCCTGTGCCACATGTGGTCAGACCTTTGGATTCCTGGCTTTGACTGTGGACTGACAACATTGGGCTGCCCTTGATGACCATCCAGAAGCTACAGCTGGTTCAAAATGCAGCTGCCCGCGTGGTGGCGATGGGGTGCGGGCATTATGCCTGTGCCTCGCCACTACTGCAGGAGCTGCGTTGGTTGCCAGTATGCCTCCGGGTGCAATTCAAGGTGCTGGTTTTGACCTTTAAAGCCCTTCATGACAGTGGGCCATGATACCTAAGAGACCGCATCGCCCTAAGGTTTTCGACCCATCCTACGAGGGCAGACCGTAGGGGCTCTCTGGGGGTCCCATCAGCCAGGGACCAGGAGGAGAGCCTTCTCGGTGTCCACCCCGGCCCTTTGGAACCTCCTGCCACCAGAGTTGCGCCTCCAGGCAGAGCTGGACCCCTTCAGGCAGGCTCTAAACACCTGGCTCTGCCAGCAGGCATGGGGGTGGGTGGGGCGCGCCTGGCAGCACAACCGAGCCGCACTGGCTCTTCTAGCCCTGTTTGGGGTTTTAATTAAGGGGTTATTGGTTTTTAGTTTTCAGTCAGTTTACTGTTTTAGTGTTGGGCTTTAACGTACGAGATGGTTTTTGATGGATGTGAGCCGCCTTGGGCCGCCGATGCGAGGAATGCAGCCTATAAATATAGTAAATAAATAAAAATAAACAACAAATCCCTTTTTCTTTTCTCTTTGCCCTAACCCACCAGCAACAACGAAGAGAGCGAGAGCAGCGGAAGCTGCAGGAGAAGGAGCAGCAGCGGCGCATGGAGGACATGCAGGTGATGCGTCGGGAGGAGGAACGCCGGCAGGCTGAGAGGGAGCAGGTAAGGAGGCTGACCCTCCCCAGCCCCTTTGCTAGGAAGCCTCCAGTGGGATTGGGCCCATTATTTGTGGCGGTGGTGCTGGCTACAGCCCCGGAGGAAGAAGCCAGTGTGTTGGGGGGGGGGAGGTCCTGCCCCTGTCCCTTCCCTGCCCCAAAGCGCCCCCACGGGTTGGCCAGGAGGAGTGGGCTCTGGGGCTGTCCTTGTTGGGTTTGGGCTCTCTGGGTGAGGCGGGGGCTTCCTTCCTGGGTGCTGTTCTGTCCGGTCTCCTCCTTCACCCGCTGCTGGTCTTTCTCTCTCTCTCTCTCTCTCTTCCTCTCTCTCTGTTTCTCTCTCTCTCCCCCCCCTCGTTTCCACTCTCCCCTCCCCTCCCCTCCCCCTCCCTCCAGGAGTACATAAGGCACAAACTAGAGGAGGAGCAGAGGCAGCTGGAAATCCTGCAGCAGCAGTTGCTCCAGGAACAGGCCCTCCTGTTGGTAAAGCCAAGGGCCCACCGGGCCAGACAGGAGCCAGCGGTTTCTCCTCCCCCCCTCCGCTCAGGGCCCCCCTCCTGCCCCATCTGCCCCAGACCGAAGGGAGGGGGAAGGGTGGGTCTTTCCCCTGGGTCTGTCCCCAATCCTCCCTTCCCTCCCCAGGAGTACAAGCGGAAGCAGCTGGAGGAGCAGCGCCAGTCGGAGCGGCTCCAGCGGCAGCTCCAGCAGGAACATGCCTACCTGAAGTCCCTGCAGCAGCAGCAGCAGCAGCAGCAGCTTCACAAGCAGCAGCAGCAGCAACAGCCACCGGCGGGGGAGAAGAAGCCCCTCTACCACTACAACCGCAGCAGCGCCAACCCCGCCGACAAACCCACCTGGGCCCGTGAGGTGGGTGGGACTCTGAGCCCCCATACCAGGAACCAGGGTGGGAGTGGAGACCAGGCCTCCCCCTGGGGCTCAGAAGTGGGGGTAGGGGGCAATAGGGGCCGGGGCAAGGGCAAGGGCATCCGGTCTTCAGCCCTAGGAGAGGCCAGGGGGTGGGGGGTCTGCTGGAGCAAAGGAAGCCGGGGTGCAGCCCCTCAGCAGCTGCTGCTGTTCCCCCCTCCCTCCATCCCTTGGGCAGGTGGAAGAGCGGACCCGCATGAACAAGCAGAACGCCGCCTCACCGGTGGGCAAGACCAAGCTGGGGGCCAGCGGGCAGGAGCCTGCCCCCCCTTCCCGGGCTGAGTCAGTGTCACTCAACGCCTCCCCTGCCTCCCAAACGCCTCCTATGCAGCGCCCGGTCGAACCCCAAGAAGGACAGCACAAGGTGGGTGCCTCTCCCCCCCCTCACCTCCCCCCCCTAAGCCTGGCTTCTTCTGCTCGTGGTGGGCAGGACCTGCACCCGCCTGCCAGCCACCCACCCAAGCGCCTCATTGCCATCTCTTGCTGCTGCTGCTTTTCCTCTTCCCATCAGCCACCCTCAGGCCCTTCTGCCTCTGGAGGGTGGGCAGAGGGGGCTTTGGGGTCTCATGACCCACAGGGGGAGGGGGCTGTTTCTCTGTGGGTCACAGGATCCGAGAAGTCGGCCTCTTGAGGGCTGGGATCCTTGAGTTTATTATTCAATTATTTTATTTATTTATTTTATTCAATTTGGTTTCTATGGTGGGGGCCAGCAGACCTGATGGGGCTTCTCAGGGGGGCCCTATTGACCAGAAGAAGAGAAGGGGCCCCCCTCAAGCACCACCAGGGTCTCTCACCCCCACCCCTGGGTGTCCTGGGCTCCAAAGGGGTCTTGGAGGGGTGGGCTGCCAGCAGAGAGGTCAACCCTTGAGTCTCAGTGCTGGTGGGGCTGTTCCCAGAGATCCAAGGTGCCCCCCGGGAGGAGGGGGCAGGGAGCAGCCCAGCTTCCTCTGCCTCCCCAGGTGACCCCTCTGCCCACCCTCTCCCTCTCCCTCCCTTCCTCTGTCCACAGAGCCACCTGGCCCACCGCGTCCCACTCAAACCCTACGCTGCCCCCGTCCCTCGCTCCCAGTCGCTTCAAGACCAGCCTGGCAAGAACACGGCCGCTTTCCCTGCCGCTGCCGCCACTGCTGCCACCCATGACTCTTCCTCCTCCTCTTCCTCCTCCTCTGCCGCCCCCTCCCCACCGCGAGCGGGCATGATCCGGCAGAACTCTGACCCCACCTCCGAGGGGCCTGCCCCGCAGCCAGCGCGGCCTAGTGCAGAGCAACGAGGACCCTGGGTCAGAATGGACTTGGACCCCCCACCCAAAGTAAGAGCAGAGGGGGGAGAAGGCTGGGGGGGGCGGTCGGTGGTCGGTCAGGCATCCAGCCTTTGGGAGGTCCTTGAGAGGAGACACAGCCTGGTGGAAAGACCGACAGCAAAGCAATCCCACTGGCCCTCCGGGCTGTGGGACCTTCCTGCTCCCCAGGAGCCACCTGGGGCCCTGATCCTGTGTGGCCTCTGAGCTCCCCCCCCCCTTCCTTTTCTCCCACCTCCAGGTTCCCCAACGGACCTCCTCCATTGCAACCGCACTCAACACCAGCGGGGCCGTGAGCGGCGGTGGCATCCGGAGCGCCCATGCCATCCGTGCCAGGTAAGCGCTCTGCTCCCCCTGTGGAGGGCAAGAGAGGGCGTAGATAGAGACTCCTCCACTGGGTGGGTTGTCTGTGGTGGGCCGCCTTCCAAGGTGAAAGCCCAGAGAGATCGTGGTGGGCGTTCCCACCCACCCACCCTCCTAGACTGGGGGCCCTCAGCCTTTCCCGGCAGGTGATGGTCCTGGGGGGCGATTTGGAGCAACTGCCAAGCGGGACCCCACTGAGCACCCCGAGAAGGCTTTCCTCTTTCTCTTGGACCTTCCTTCCTGCCACGTTTTCTTCCCTTCAGACATGACGGAGGGTGGGCAGGACCCTTGTGTAGCTCAGCAGAGGAGGAGGAAGAGGCAGAGATAGACCCACTGGCCTCCTCTTCTCCTCCTCCTGACACACACACACACACACACACCAATTAACCCTGACCCTCAGCCACGGCTGCCCTTCCTCCCAGATCCATTGCGATGTGGCCTGATCCATCCCCCCCCCCGCCCCTCCCTTCCCCCCACCCTTGACATGCTTCTGCTCCCCTCCCTCCACAGACCCCGTAGCAAGTCTGCCTGGCATATCCACATGCACAGCCGGCTGGAGCGGGGGCCCAAGTGGGGGGGTCCCTCACCAGCCCCCCCTCCTGCTCCTCCCCAGCCTGCAGGCCGGACCCCATCCCGGGACCCCTTGGCCACTGTGCCAAACGCCAGTAGGTAATGGAGCCACAGCCCGGGGGTCGCTGGCGTCACTCAGAGGCTGCAGTGGTGATGGTGTGCTGGCCGGATGGATTCCTTCTTGGGGGGCTGGGGGGAGGCTTCCCCTCTCTCTCTCCCTCTCTCTCTCTGGTGACGGGTCCTGAGCTTTGCTGCTGGTGTTGCCATGAGGAGGGGGTGGGGTGGGGTGGGGACGGGACAGAGCGAGTCCGGGGTGGGGGGAGGTGTCTGCTGGCAGCCATTGACCAAGGTGTGCCCCCCCCGCCCCCGCCCTCAACCTGCCTGGCTTGTCCCCTCTCAGCAACCCTGACTTGCGGCGGAGTGATCCTGGCTGGGAGCGTGGAGACGGCCTGCTTCGTTCCGGAGGGGCCGGCCTGCCCCAAGCGGGGTCGCTGGAGCGCAACCGTGTTGGAGGTGAGAGAGGGCGTGAAGTGGACAGGGCGGCACCTGGTTTAGGGGCAGCTCCAGGTGGGCCCCTGGGGGGAGTGAGTTGTGGGTGGGTGGGCTTGCTGGCTGGCTGGCCGGCCACAGCCCCTCCCAAGAGCCATGGCAGTGCCTTCCACGGCCCACTTGGCCTCCTCCAGGCGACATACAGTATGTATGGCTTTGGAGCCCTTTCTGAGCTTGTCTCCTTCCATTGCCCTTGGGCTTTAATTTAAAAACCTCTGGGACGAGTTTGTCCTCCTCCTCCCTCCTAAAGCAGTGGTGGCCAACCTTGGCACTCCAGCCCAATTTCCTGTGAATCCACACGGATGGGTTGAAGTCCTGTAAAAGTCCACTTTCCTCCTGTCCCTTCCATTCTAGTTTCCCTTTCTTCCCCCTTCCTTGCCTTCTTCCCTCCATCCCTTTGCTTTCTTCCCTCCCTTTTCTCTCTCTCTCTCTCTCTCACACTCACTCCTTCCTTATCAAAGTGCCAATCAGAGGCTTGTTGGTTTTCCTACATCGCCTTCATTCATTCTCTCTCTTTTCCTTCCTCCTCCCGCCTTACACGTGCGTTTCAACCAGTAGGAAGAAGCATAGAGGGATACCTTGTTCCCTTGGACTACCACCCATGAAACCTCTGCCGGTCACATGGTTCCAGGGGCTGGTCACTACTGCCCGTGGGCCGGATCGCTCCCGGAAGCAGAACCAGATGGGCACGTTTCACTTCTGCTTCCGGGAGCGACGAAGGCTTTGTGGGCCGGATGAATTGGCATCGGGGGCCAGATCTGGCCCATGGGCTGTACTTTGGGTACCCCTGCTCTAAGGGGTTTCAGAATCTTCCTCCTCTCTCTGCCCTCTTTGGGTTAAACAGAGGCCGTAGCACTGTGACCTAAAGTTGATGCTGTCAGCCCTTGCCAATATCCAAGCACCAGAACATGGCATTTTGAACCACTGTAAAACTTTTATCCAACTTTCAAACAATCTGCTTCCAATAATGGTATGCTCAAGGAATGGCATTTCCATGACACCAAGGGTTCGCCACCCCTGCTTTCGGAGGATCTGCGCCGCCCTCGTCTCTCCCTTTCTCTGCTGGGCAGGATCTTTGAGACAGCAAGGGGGTCCTTGGAGAAAGAGAATGAGATCCATCCCCCAAACGGGGCAAAGGGGCGCATGTCCTCCATGGGAAGCCCCCGAGTGCAGAAGCCCACAGCCCATGGCCTGCGCTCCTCAGCCTCTCTGCTAGGCACGCGCAGAACGCCTGGCTCGGTGGGCCGAGGGTTGTCCTGGCCCCATCCTGCTTTCTCCACCCCCAGGGAACCTGGGGGTGGGTGGGGCGTGGCAGGGGTGCAGAGATTCCCCCTTGGGATACAAGGCCATTTGGGAGGGGGGGGGTCTCTTCTCCCCACTGCCCTTTTGGGGTCTGGAGACTAGAGTGGCTCCCTGGGTCTTTGCCCTCTGACTTGACCAGTACCTGCCTTCTTCCGCCTGCTTTCCAGCTCCCCTCAAACTGGACAGTTCTCCGATCCTGCCACAAGGAAGCAAGCCCAAAGCGGAGGACCATCGCTCCCGCCCCGGCCGGCCCGCAGTAAGTCCTCTCTCTCCCCCCCCCCCCCGGTCAGCCCCCCCCCCCTCCTCCACCTGGTGGGTAGATCAGCCCCGGGAAGGAGGCCACGGGACTCTGGTCCCAGCCAAGCTAGCAAAGGGGGCTGTTAAGGCAGCCTGGACTTGGAGGGAGGAGGGGGTGGGAGACTGGCCCAGAGGTGGGGGTGGGTGGGTGGGTGGGGAGGCCAGGAAGGGGGGGGGGTATTTCTACTCCCTCCCCTCCTCCTGCTCTCCTCACTGCCTCTCCACCTTGGACCCCCCCTCCTCTGCTTGAAGGGGTCTTGGAGAAGGAGGGGGTTCTTCCATGTCCAGGATAAACCTTGGCTGGTGGGGCTCCCTGAATAACAAGGGGCTTTCCCCCCCCTGCTGCCACCTCCATAGGAGGAACTAGGGACCCACCCCCAAGCTCTGCACAACCCTGTCATGGCAGAGTTGTAGGGGAGGGGAAAAGAGAGCCAAGAGTTGGGCATGAGCTTAACTTCTCCCCTCTGTTGTTCTTCTTCTCCTCCTCCTCCTCCTCCTTCTTCTCTCTCTCCTTCCCTCTTTCCTCCTGCATGGCTCAGAGCTATAAGCGGGCAATCGGAGAGGTTAGTGCTCCCCTCAACTGCAGCTCCCCCCTTCCTGCTCCTCCTCCTCCCCGGGTTCCCCACTCACGGTTTCTGCTCCAGGAGGGTTCCTGGGCTCCCCAATGAACATCCCTCCACCTCACCCTCAGTTGCCTTGAACTACCCACTCTCTGCCCAAACCCCCCCTGCCCTGCCTTCTCTTCATCTCAGGGGTGTCTTTGTGGCTGCCGGAGGAGGGCCCAGGGTGGGACGGAGCTGTGAAAGGGGGGTGGGGTGGGGGGTGGGGGTCTCCTCCATTCTTCTCTCCAAAGGATCACATACACGTCCCCTTCTCCCTCCCTCAAGGCTACCTGGCTTTCTTGGGATGGGCTGAGCAGGCCTGGGGCAAAGAAGGGGGGGGTCGGATCCTTTCCTTCCAAAGTCTGTGTCTGGAGACCTGGGCATGCCTGGCTGGGCCTGGCCGAGCCCCTTTGGGCCGCCACCCACCCACCAACCCACAGGCTGGGCTCCTAGCGTGGGCCCCATGGCTGCCTTGGTGGTGGTTTGGCTGCCCTTTGTTTTCCTGGCATTAAAGTGCAACCTTTCTTTCTTTCTCCCCCCCCCCTTCCCCCCCTCACTTTTTTGCCCCTTGGATGGTCTCCTCCCTCCCTAGAACTTTGTGCTGCTGAAGGAGCGTCCGGAGGAGGCAGCCCCCAAACCCCTCAAGAAGGCCATGGACTACTCCTCTTCCAGTGAGGAGATGGACTCCAGCGAGGAGGAAGAGGAGGAGGAGGAGGAGGAAGAAGAGCGCTCTGAGCCAGGCACCGACACCCCAGGAGCCAGGTGAACCCTGCAGGCTCCCCCCTCATGGGCACTCACCCCACATTTTCCATAGAAGGGTCATTTTGCTAGGCGTTTGGCGTGTGGGATCTTGGCTGCGCCCCGTCGTTTCTGGCTGAGGCGGGCTTTGTGGGGCTCTTTCCCCCCATCAGGGCCTGCCAGTGGCTTTGCTGCCCTCTAGAAGGCAGGGGCCCTTGGGCTGGTGGAGACAGAGGGTGGCTTCCCGGCCCATTCCTTGGGGGTGGGGGGGTCATTGTCCCTATGCCCAGCTGAAAAAGACTTGGGCAGCCTTTCTCTGGCCGGCCGGCCTCCTCCTGAGACCCACGGGACACCCACACACCCCTTTTGGCCAGGCTCTCCTGTATTCCGCCCAGAACCTGCCACCGTCAGATTTCCCTTTGGCTGCCCACCCACTGTTTGTGTCGGCCACAAAGACCGAGAGGAGGGGACACACACGCACAGATTCCAGCTGGTGGTGAGCAGGTCACTTTGGGGGGGGGGATGCATTGCATTCACAGGGTGGGGCTCCGGCCAAAGGTCACTCGGCTCTACCACATCCCAGGAGTGACTCTGCTGCTGTGTAGGCCCCGCATCTCTTTCTCTCTGGGTATAACGTGGCAGCCACGCAGTGTAAGAGTGGCTGTGGCAGGTGAGTCACCTCCTCCTCCTCCTCCTCTTCCTCCCCACCCCCAGGGATGGAGATACAGACTCGGTGAGCACGATGGTGGTGCACGACCTGGAGGAGCTGGCCAGCAGCGGCGGGGGCGGCGGCAGTGGAGGCTCTGAGAGTTCGTATGGCGAGGGCACCATGCTGATCCAGCGAGTGAGTCTTGGCCTCTCTCTCCCCCCCCCTGAAACCTGGTTGGGGGGGTTGGGTTTGCAGGGCCTGCTCTCCCCCCCCCCCCCCCGCCCAAACCAGGGATGCCCTTCTCCATCTTAAGGTTGCCACCAGACAGGCACATGGACACAACCAGCCACTTCTGTTCCCCCGCAAAGGATGAGGGAGACCCCGGGACTGGTTTCCCTGGAGAGCCTTCCTCGCAGATGCAGGGGAGGCTAGGCTTGGCTAGGCTTGGTCTCCCTTGCAGTGGAGTAGTGGGATAAGCCAGGGCTGCCTGTCTCCTGGACGCCCGGCTCTCAGGGACAAATCTGGGCCTCCCACTACTGGCCGTCTCCCCGCCAGACAGGACCCCTCCTTGCCTCGGTCCCTCCTGCCACCTGGCCAGACCTCTCTTAGACTATATTCCCAGGGCCAGCGCAGGTCTACCACCCAAGACTCTCGTAAAAGTCGGCCTGGACTTTCCAGCTCACTCACACACACACCCTGCCGCCCCCTGCCCCCCAGCTGCCTGAGACCTCCTGCTTATTAGAGCCATCTCAGAGGAGGAGGCTACAGAGGAGGGCATCTCAATTCTGTAGCCAGGGGGGCCTTAGGGCCACTCTTTCTTGAGACCCTTTTCAATCACCACTCCTGGTGTTTAAAGCAAAGCGTTCTTTGTTGAAGGTTAGGCAAATGTGTTCCTCATGCTGTTTTGAAAACATGACAAAAGTTCACAACACATTCTGTCAATACCAGCCCCCTCTCTGGAACTTACAGGTACAGCAAAAACCCTACTTATGGGGGGGAAGGGGGGGAAAGAGTCCGTTCCGTAGGCTTTTGCTTACATCGGTTTTTTATGTAACTCGAAGCAAACCCATAGGAAATCATGTAAATTGGGACATGGTTTTAGCACAAAATCATTATGTAAGTCGAATTTTATGTAACTCGAGGCATATGTGAGTCGGGGGTTTACTGTACCTCATTTACCCCAAACATAAATAGAGCCTAACTGCTGTTCTAAGTCTTGGTTTCCCTTTGGGTAGGAACTCTCCTCCTCCTGCTCCTGGTTGTAGAGGATCTCTGCTTCCCTCCCTCTCTCTCTCTCTCTCCTTCTTCTTCCTGCTCTTTCCTCTCTCTCTCGATTGCCTCCTTCCTTTTCTCTCTCTGGTTATCCTACTACCAACGAGAGGCTTGTTTCTGTCTTGTAGCAAAGCCTGGTTTCCTACCACATTCATTCCCTCTCTTTTCCTTTCTCCCGCCTTACTAAGCATCCGTATTAACCCAGGAGAAGGCACAGAAAGGGATGATGCCTTTCCTCGTTAGTATGTATATACATATGCGCCACCCATGAGATCTCTGTCCCTAAGGAGTAACAGGGTCTTCTTCTTCACTCTCTCCCCCAGCGACACGAGAGTTGCACCATCCCTGCCTCCGCCCTCTGTGGCTTAAACAGAGGGCGCGGGGCTATGGCCTAAAGGTGGCACATCCCATTCTCTAAAGAGTAAAAGCTAATAACTTGGCATTCCAACAACCCATTCAACCCCTTTACCCAATTCTTCACTTTAAGGAAAGCTCTGCTTCCACGATACTGGCAGCCCCTCCTCCTCCTCCTCCTCTGAGCTTCAGGGTTGGCCTCCTTGGCAGTGGGTCTTGGGGGGTGGGCGGTGGCACGGCTTGGTTGCCCTTGACCCTCCTCCTCCTCCTCCCTCCAGACCCCCGAGGAAGAGCGTGGCCTCCTGCACAGCGACAGCAACGGTTACACCAACCTGCCTGACGTGGTCCAGCCCAGCCACTCGCCCACCGAGGCCAAAAGCAGCAATGGCTCTTCCTCGCCCGTCAAGGATGCCACCCTCGATGTAAGCCCTGGGAGTGTGTGTGTGTGTTGAAGGACGGGGTGGGGGGCTCTGGGGGTCGTGGCTCACACACACACACACACACACACACACACACACACACACACACACACACACACACACACACACACACACACACACACACACACACACAACTGGACGGAGTCCCCTGAGCCTGCCCTGCTTTATCTCTTTCCCCCCCCCCTATACACACCCCTCCAATCTCCTCCTCCTTGCAGTACCAGTCGCGGGGGCTGGTCAAGGCCCCTGGGAAGAGCTCCTTCACCATGTTTGTGGACCTGGGCATCTACCAGAGCTCACCTGGCGGTGGAGACACCATTCCCATTACAGGTGAGGGGGGGAGAGCTGTGAGCGGTGGACAGGGGTCCTTCCTGCCAAGGAGAGGTTGAAATAGAGTCCAGAGCCAACATCATGGCATCCAGCCTGTGACTGCGGAGCCTCTGGGCCTTTGCCCCTGCCCACTGGGAGGCCATGGTCACTCCTCCTACGGCCCCACTCCTCCTGTGGCGGAGGGAGCCCTTGGGACACTGGACATCCCATGTGGTCCTCCTTTCTGCATGCAGCTCCCATGCACTGAGGCCTCTGCGGGCGCCATCCCCCACACCAGGGCCGGCATCAGAAATTTCCGGGCCCAGTACGTGGCCGCCCCCAGACACACATTTTGGCCACACACCCCATGGTTTCTGCTCTTGCATGGTCTGTTTGTGCATGCGTACATTGTAGGTTTCCCGGCACCGCCACGCCCCCGTGGTTTTCTGCACATGCATGGTCTGTTTGCGCATGCGTACATTGTTGGTTTCCCGGCACCGCCACGCCCCCGTGGTTTTCTGCACATGCGTGGTCTGTTTGCGCACGCACACATTTATTTACTGGCTCCGGTGGGCCCCCATCATCTCTGGGCCCGGGACGGGAGTCCTATTTGTCCCCCCCCCCAATTGCGGCACTGCCACACACACACACACACACACCAGTCTGGATTGCCAGTCAGAGCCTGAAGCAGAAGGGCAGGCGTTTGGACCCTAACCCTAACTTGGAGCCCTGGTGGTGATACTGTCCTGCAGCCAAAAGGTTGTGAGTTCAATCCTAACAGAGGAGATTAAGGTTGGCTCAGCCTCTTCCATCCTCCTAAGGTGGGTCAAATGGAGACCCAGCAGGTTGGGGTGGGAGGAAGCAAAATGCTAATTGCCTTGTGAAGCGTCCAAAGAGTTCACTAAGCGCTTGTGTATGTGTGTGTGTGTGTGAGAGAGAGTAATAGAAGTGTCATTGCTAACTACTAACCCTGTCCCTAACCCTAAACCCATCATCACCACCACCACTAGCCTTTGATGCGGGGCGGCTGGAGCAGCTGCAGCTGGAAGCCCGGAAAGGCTCAGTGGTCAACGTCAACCCCACAAACACGCGGCCCCACAGCGACACCCCAGAGATCCGCAAGTACAAGAAGCGCTTCAACTCAGAGATCCTGTGTGCCGCCCTCTGGGGTGAGTGCGGATATAGGCTGGGGGGGGCTGGGGGGTTGGGGTCTCACGCAGCTGCCCTACGAGGAGGGTCCTGACCCCACCCCCACCATTCCCTCCCTCCATATCTCCCCTTGCGCGCCCACAGGGGTCAACCTGCTGGTAGGCACAGAGAACGGGCTGATGCTTCTGGACCGGAGCGGGCAGGGCAAGGTCTACAGCCTCATCAACCGCCGGCGCTTCCAGCAAATGGATGTCCTGGAAGGGCTCAACCTGCTGACCACCATCTCTGGTGAGGCACCTCCACCTGGCACCGGGGGGGGACCCCTGGTGCCCTCCATGCAGGGATGACTCCATCAGCCTTAGAGAACTGCCCCCTGCCCCATAGAAGGGGGCTGGGGACCACAGGCAATGTCTGAGTCTCTAACACACACACCCTGGTTCTCTCCCCCCAGGGAAGAGGAACAAGCTCCGCGTCTACTACCTCTCCTGGCTGCGGAACAAGATTTTGCACAACGACCCTGAAGTGGAGAAGAAGCAGGGCTGGACCACGGTGGGGGAGATGGAAGGCTGCGTCCACTACCGCGTAGGTAAGCAGGCCGAGGAGGCTGGCATAAGCTTCAAACCGTCTCCAGGCCTTGCCCGAGGGCCTCTCCTTATTACCCAAAGACTCTGACCTGTCCAGCCCCCAAAGACTACATGCAGTTCCCTAGGAAATTACCTGCCATAGCAGAACCCAGCGAAATATTATGGAGAGTTATTAGAAAAATGTGTCTGTAGGCTTAACTCTTGTCTTACCCCCTTCCAAAGATCAGGCTGGTCGTTGAAGTAAAGTTGCTTTATTGTTCTGGTAGCATGAAAGAACGATAGAAAGTTCATACGAAGTTTCAGGATACAAAAAGATCAAAATACAAACTAATCAAAAACAGAAGCTAGGGTGTCAACATACAGGCTCTCACACACACACACATCACAATAACCTGACTACTCCTTAAGTAAACATCTTGGAAGTAGCGGCAGCTCCAAGGGTTTGCTGTGCCCGTCCCTTGGAACATCAGAATCATGATCCAACCCTCCAGTGTTTCTCAACCTTTGGCTTTTGGACTTCAATTCCCAGAAGCCTCAGTCAGTCCATCGGCTGATCAGTGCTTTGGGAAGTTGACTGAGGCTTCTGGGAATTGAAGTCCAAAAGCCAAAGGTTGAGAAGTCTAAGCCATGTGGTTCTTCCCGGAAAAGAAGGATGCGCTTGCCAGCTAGCCTCACCCTCTTAGCGCAAAGCCAGCCAGAGTCCTCCTCCGGGGTTATCTAACAAAGCCCTGGCTTTCCAAATGCATGGGCTGTAGTAGGTAGGTGTCAGGTGAGGTGATGCAAGGAGTGCATGCAATCCCAGCAGGCCCGAGTTGTAAAACAAAAGGGACAGCCCTTCCTGACCCATTAAGATAATGAAGATCGAAGATCAACAGGGAGGGGGGGCTATGTTGAATGGCTTGAGACCAGTCCATTACCGGGGGGGGGGGAGAGGAGCAGGCAGGCAGAAGTGCTGCTACCTGGTCCAATCACTCCGCCCCCCGCCTGCCACATTGGAAGGTTTGGGAAGGGTTTGGAAGGAAGTCCCTTTCTGGCTTACTTGGGTTGGGGTGGGGGCTTCCCGTCATGCAACCTCCTGCAGGAAGAATGGCCCCTTTCAGGAAGAAGAAGCTTCAGTCCTTGTGGCTGAGCCCAGAGCTTTCCCCCTTCGGAGTGGGGGGGGGGGGGGGTGGCAGGGCCACCATCAGAAATTTCTGGACCCCATACTGAGCAATCCTATTGGCACACACACACACACAGTAATGTCACAGTTATGGCCAGTGGCGGCAGGGCCCCTGTCAGCTCCAGGCCCTATACGGCAGTACTGGCACTCCTGCCCTGATGGCAGCCCTGGATGGTGGTGTTTCTCTCCCCCCCCCCCACGGCCTTCCTCCTCTTCTTCCTCCTCCACACCTGCAGTGAAGTACGAACGGATCAAGTTCCTGGTCATTGCACTGAAGAACTCGGTGGAGGTTTACGCCTGGGCCCCCAAACCCTATCACAAATTCATGGCCTTCAAGGTACGGAGCAAGAGCTGAGGGGGGGGGAGGGGCAGCACTAGAACATGTGTGTGTGTGTGAGATCTGTGAGATCTGTGCACTGATGCTCTTGGCTCTCTGGCCCTGTGGATGGAGGTCCGTTTGGGTGACAGATGTCACAAAGGGGGGGGGGGGGGAGAGGGGTGCACAGCCAGTGAGGGGCACAGACTGACTTGGCTGCTCCCCAAAGCCAGACCTTGTCCAGAGGCTCCACGGCCTGCCTGGGCCCAGACCTAGCCCTCCCCTCCAGGCCAAGGGGGGCTGGAAGGGGGGCATCTTTCTCTGCCCCTGACACCCCCCTTCCTTCCTGTCTCCCACGCCCCCACCCCTCCTGCCCTACTCTTAGTCTTTTGCTGACCTGCCTCACCGGCCGCTGCTGGTGGAGTTGACGGTGGAGCAGGGGCAGCGGCTCAAAGTGATCTACGGCTCCTGCGCCGGTTTCCACGCCATTGATGTGGACTCAGGAAACAACTACGACATCTACATTCCAGTCCATGTAAGCCCCAGGGCAGCAGCGGGAGGGGCTGGCGGAGGGTGGGGGCACCATGCAGTGTCCCCCCCCCCGCCCGGCTGGATTCTTCCACCCCAGACCTTGAAACCCTCTGTGGGTTTAGGGGCCAAGTTTTGCCACCCTCTGGGACGCACCCCCCCAAAAAAAAGATAAAAAATCCCAATCCACTTCCCAAGGCTGAGGGGTCTTTTTCTTCCCCTTTTAGATCCAGTCCCAGATCACCCCCCACGCCATCATCTTCCTGTCCAATACGGAGGGGATGGAGATGCTGCTTTGCTATGAGGATGAGGGCGTCTACGTCAACACTTATGGGCGCATCATCAAGGACGTGGTCCTGCAGTGGGGGGAGATGCCCACCTCCGTGGGTGAGCCTCTGCCAGGGCCAGGTGGGGGGGGCAGGGGAGGGGTCTCCACCTTCAATGCTCTTAGCCTTAAACACCCCTTAACCACCACCACCCCCTCCCTCTCTCTCCTGCCAGCCTACATTTGCTCCAACCAGATCATGGGGTGGGGCGAGAAAGCCATTGAGATCCGCTCAGTGGAAACGGGTCACCTGGACGGGGTCTTTATGCACAAACGGGCCCAGAGGCTCAAATTCCTGTGTGAGCGCAACGACAAGGTGAGTGCCAGGGAGGGAAGAGGGTGGGGTGGGGGGCTCACAATCCAGGCAAGAAGCCCCTGCAAGAAAGACAGGCTGGGATGTGATTCCAGGACAGGGACAGGAACCAGCTTTCTCCGGGAGGGGGGGGGGAGGGCATCTGCCTTCCCTCCTCCTCCTCCTCCTCCTCCTCCTCCTCCCACTGGCCCTTCCTGGGCTGGACCTGCTGCCCCAGCCCACAGCCATGGTCAGGGCTCCTCTTAGGAAGTGGGGGGGGGGGCAGGCATTAATAGGAGGCGCAAAGGAGGAAGCCAGAGAAGATCCTCCCTGGGCAGGATCGGACCCCCGCAGGGGCCCCAAGGGAGGCAGCCCCATTCTACCCAGGAAGGGGGGGGGGAGACACGGCCTTGTCACCCCATTTCTTTCTCTCTCTCTCCCTCTGTCCCCACAGGTGTTCTTTGCCTCCGTGCGTTCAGGTGGCAGCAGCCAGGTCTACTTCATGACACTGAACAGAAACTGCATCATGAACTGGTGAAGGGGGGGAGGAGGAGGGGGGGGCTTGTTCAGGCCTCATTCCCACCCCCCAGGAGAGGCTGAAGGAAGGAAGAGGAATTTGGGGGGGGGGCGCAGAGGCTGGATGCGGGGAGGCTCTGCCAGGGAGCAGATGATAATGCCACTCATTAGACACACACCATGCTCTCCCCCCCCCTCCCACCACCCTTTGTTTGTGCTTGGGGGCCCCCCACATTTGGCCCCTGTTTCTGAAAGGAGAGCTTTGGGATGCGGGGGGGGGGGGGGGTGGCAGGTCAATTCCAGGAAGGGTTCCCACCCGCCTGGGAAATGTTTCTCTGGCAGCCCTTCTTTTGGGGGGGGGGGGTCAGAATCAGGAGGAGGAGGAACCCTACAAATGTCTCCCTCCCTCCCTCCCTCCCCCACCCCACCCTGGGTGTGGGAGCTGGGCCTTCTGGGGGGGGGGAAGATTCTCATCAAAGCCACATCCCGTAACCAAGCAAGACCCCCCCCTTCTAGCAGGAGGGGGGAGGGGCTGGTTTTGCACTGACCAGCTGGCCAAGGAGGAGGAGGGGTTGTCAGTGCCGGGAGTGGGGGGGGGGGGATGACACATGATGACCCAGTGGTGCGCTGCTCCAGGTTCCCACCGGAATATTCCGGGAACCGGTAGTGGAAATTCCCCAGGCCACGCCCACTTGGCCGGCCACGCCCACCTCCCTTCCCCAGGCCATGGTGTGGCTGGACAAGTGGGCATGACCCACAGAGTTAGCCACGCCCAGGGTGGGGGTAGTAAAAAGATTTGCAGTGCATCACTGGACACCCCTCCCCCTCCCCCCGCAGAGTCTGTCTCCCCTTTGGTTCTCCCCCTTGTCTCACCCATGGTTGCCTCTACAGCAACTAAGCTTTGGGAACCCCCAGCCTCCCACCCCCCCCCTGCCCTGCGCCCCCCCCCCCTGGCTTCTTCCCCCACAGATCCCCTTGTACATATACCGGTGTGGCAGATTGGGTGGCTAAGTATGGGGGGGGTGTCCCTCTGTTTTCTGGGTTGAGCCCCTTTACTCCCCCCCCCTCCCTGAAACACTTCCCTGGAGCCGTGGGGTGGTTCTCCCGATGTCCCTCCCTCACACGCCCGCCCCCCCCACGCCCCCCCTGCCAGGGAGAGAGCTATATGTATATTTTGCTTTAAATCTCCTTTTTGTCATGGCGGCTTAAGTAACTGAACAAACAAAGCACTTTAATGGCCCAGCTCATCAAGGTGGCCCGTGGGTTTCGGAGGGGTGGCCCAGGGCCCCCCACCCAGCCCAAACTGCACAGGGGGAGGGGGCTCTGACCATGGCACGCCTGGCCTGAAAGGAGGGGGCCCACAGGTCCTCCTTATGTGGATGGGATTGGGTTACCCTCCACCCCAGAGCTGTGCAGAAAGGCTTGCTGCTCTCCCAGCCCTTCCCTGTCCTGCTGGGGGTGGAGGAAGAGGAGGAGGAGGAAGAAGAAGAAGGGGGGGGGCGCTGGACTGGGGCTCACCTGGTAGAGATCAAGAGATGCCAGCCAGGAAGACCTGACCTCCGACACGACACCCCCCCTCCCTCCCTCCCTCCCTCCCTGGTCAACTTGGTTTCTTATGTATTTTGGCTTGCATTTGTACATAACCCCCTCCTGCCCCCCCACCCCCACCCCACGTGGAAGAAGGGAGTTGCCCCCACCCCCCTTTCGAGACATGGGTGGTGGCCTGGCCTCAGTGTCTCCTCTGTTAATAAAAGAACCAAAACCTTTGACGTCTCCTTTTCTCTTGTTTCCTGCCTTGGGGGGGGGGCTGAGGGCCACCCTTCAAAGGGGACCCTTGAGGGAGAAAAGGGGGGAAGGGAGGTTAAAGGGGGGGCCAAGCTGGGGGGCATTGACCCATGGCACAGCAGTGAGAGGCCCAGTGGGTGAGTGGCTGGGTGGGTGCCCGCTGCTGCTGGTGGTGGTGGTTCTGCCAAGGTGCTGGCACACCAATTGGCGGGGGGGGGGGGGGCTGTCATTGAGAAGGAAGGGACAGAGTTGAGAGGGGGGCCTTTCCAGCCCCAACCCACTCTTGCTGGGGGGGGGGGCAAGGAGCATTTCTCCCTTGGGGGAGCCCATGTGTGGGGGGGGAGCCCCTTTTGCATATTGGCGGGGTGGGGGTGGGGGGGAGGTGGTGTCAACCAAAGCGTTTCGATCGATCAGTTGAAGGCGGCTGTGCAGCATTTGTGCCCCGAGGAGGAGGAGGAGGAGGAGGAGGAGGAAGGCAGGCGCTTTCACCAGACTAGTAGGGTTGGGTTTATTGACTGACACGGGGGTTGCTGGCAGGGCAGTCAAAGGACCCCCACCCCACCCACTCCCCAACCCCACCCAAGAGTTCACCCGACCCGTCCAGCGCTGTGAACGGAGGATCCTGCGCAGCCCAGGGGGGGGGGGGGCAGAGGTTGGTGCCTGGCCCTGGCTGGAGAGGGGCCCGACCTTGGCCCCGAAAAGGAAGGAGGGGGGGGGAGGCGAAGCGAGGCAGACCCTCTTCGCCGCTGCTGCTGCTGCCGCCGCCCTTCCTCCTCCTCCTCCTCCTCCTCCTCGAGGACTGGAGGAGAGCCGGAACCAGGAGGGAGGGAGGAAGAGCAGGGATTGGAGGGGGGGGCAGGGGCTGCCAGCCGGAGCAGGTGATGCAGATGATGCCACTCGTTTGACGCTCCCCTCCTGCTCTTTGTTCGGGGGGGGCGGGGGCGGCATTTGGCCCCGTTTTTGACAGGTGGGGTGGGGTGGGGGGAGCAGGACAGTTCCAGGAAGGCTCGGGGGGGGGGGGCTGGGAGCCGCCGCGGGTCTCCTTCCAGTCCGCGTCCTGCCAGGGGATGGACTCGAGTGGGTGGGTGGGGGGCACTTTTTCCTGCCCCGGAGGGAGGGGCTCCCCTCCCCTCCCCTCTGCCTCGGGATCCTCGCCGGGCGGGACGAAGGAGGAGGAACCCCAACCTGGCACACGGGGCTTCGGAGCTGCCCAGGCCGTGTGTGCCCACCCACCCCCGGCCAGGCCTCCCTGGGTCACGGATGAGGAGCCCCCCCCTCCCCCCTAGCATGCCTTTCCCTTCCTTGTGTGTGTGTGTGGGGGGGGGAGGAGATGGACTGCACGTGATGGGGGTCCTCCTCCCGCGCCCCTCCCTCCCCACTTTTTAACGTCTTAAGACCCCGGCGGTGGCGCCCCCCCCCCTTCGGAGTTCTTCCCAGTTGGGTTCTCCTCCGGACAGACCTTTAAAGAAGGGGGGGAGGGGCCCTGGCCGCCCCACGGGCCCCACCCGCCCCCGCTACAAGGAGTCCGTGCCGTACCGCACCGGCACCGTCCCGAGGGCGTCCCTCCCCCGGTCCAGGCTGTGCCACGAGGGCCGCCGCCGCCCCCTGCCGCCCCCCGCCCTGGCCGGCGCGGGCAGGCTGACCAGGAGCCAGCTGGCCTGCCGGGAGGGGGGGCCCACCAGGCGGAAGGTCCTGCACACGCGGTACCGCCGCGGCGGAGCCCCCCCGCGAGCTGCCGCCCCTGCGCTCCAGGGCCGGGCCCCCTGCCCCCCCTCCCCCAAGAGCGGCGTGGTGGACTTGTGGGGCTCGGCCGCCGTCGGGGGGCCAAGGGGGCGCAGGAGGACGACGAGGAGGCAAAGGCAGCCCAGGGCGGCCAGGCAGGGCAGCGGCAGCAGCGCCAGGCAGGCGGCGTAGAGCGCCAGGCGCAGCGGGCAGCAGTGCCGCACCAGCCAGCCGGAGCCGCCGCGCGCCCCCACCCGGCCAAGGCCCCGCCGCCGCTGCGCTGGCGCTGGCGCTGACGCTGGCGCTGGCGCTGACCCCCGCGGCGGGTGGGCCGGGCACAGGCAGCAGGGGTCGGCGGGGCGCCAAAGCAGGGAAGTGGGGGCGGAGGTCAAGGGTGGGGAGGAAGGAGCAGAGGTCAAGGGCAGAGGGGTGGGGGGGACAGAGGTCAAGGGCGTCGTAGCGGAGGAAGAGGTCAAAGGCAAGGGGGTGCGGGCAGAGGTCAAGAGTGCTGTGGTGGGGGCAGAGGTCACAGGCAGAGAGGCGGGAGCAGAAGTCAAGGTCGTAGTAGTGGAGGCAGAGGTCAAATGTATTGTGGTGGGGGCAGAGGTCAAGGGAGAAGAGGTAGGGGCAGATGTCAAGGGCGTAGTAGTGGAGGCAGAGGTCAAATGTATTGTGGTGGGGGCAGAGGTCAAGGGCGTAGTAGTGGGGGCAGAGGTCAAGGGAGAAGAGGTAGGGGCAGAAGTCAAGGGCGTAGTAGTGGAGGCAGAGGTCAAATGTATTGTGGTGGGGGCAGAGGTCAAGGGCGTAGTAGTGGGGGCAGAGGTCAAGGGAGAAGAGGTAGGGGCAGAAGTCAAGGGCGTAGTAGTGGGGGCAGAGGTCAAAGGTATTGTGGTGGGGGTAGAGGTCAAGGGAGAAGAAGTAGGGGCAGAGGTCAAGGGAGAAGAGGTCACTGGTGGAGAGGTGGGGGCAGGGGTCAAGGGCACCATGGTGGGTGCAGAGTTCAAGGGCATCATGGTGGGGGCAGAGGTTAAGGTCAGGGAGGTGGGGGCAGCTGTGTGGCCAGTTAGGCTGGTTGTGGGGCCACCATGGTCAGGCGAGGTGGGCTCGTCCTCTGCCTCCTGACATCCCTTGGCCTGGAAGCTCAGGACGGGGTGGCCCCGGAGCTCGGGCGGCTGATGGCACTGGACGCTCTCGGGGTTGTTCTCAGTGATGGTCTTGCCTGGGCCAGGCGTGCGCGTGTAGATGCTGAGCTCGTTCTCAGCCAGCCAGCTGCTCAGGTAGCGGTTGTGGCAGTCGCAACACCATGGGTTCTCGGCCAGGTACAGGTAGGCGAAGGCAGTGTCCTCGGGGAAGAAGCCACTGGGCAGCCGCTCCAGCCGGTTGCGCTCCAGCCGCAGGATCTCCAGCTCAGGCAGCCCGGCAAGCAGTGCCACCGGCAACGCTTCCAACTGGTTGTCGGCGAGGTCGAGGTCACGCAGTGCCCGCAGCCCCTCAAAGGCGCCTGGCGGGAGGGTGAGGAGGCGGTTGCCCTGGAGCTCCAGGTCCCGCAAGAGACCTAGGCCACGGAAGGCCCCTTCAGGCAGCCCGGCCAGGGCGTTGTGGTCCAGGGCCAGGCGCCAGAGGGCGGGCAGCCCCTGGAAGTCTGGCAGGCGCTCCAGGGCGTTGTGCGAAAGGAGCAACTGCTGGAGGCGGGGCAGGGTGGCGCCCGTCTCCACGGCTGACAGGCTGTTGTTGGTCAGGTCCAGCTCACTCAGGAGGCTCAATGGCTGGAAGGAGGCCAACGACACCTGGGCCAGGCGGTTGCCCGATAGCTTCAAGATGCCTGTCTCCTTGGGCAGCCCGCCGGGCACGCCGACCAGGCCTTGATCCACACAGCTCACCTGCAGCAGGTCCTTGATCTTGTTCATCTCGGACTCACAGGGCTCTGGCGATGGGTCTGGGAAGGGTGCCGCTGCCACCATGGCGCAAAGGGTCAGGAGGGCCAGGGGCCAGGAGGGCATGGCATCCTGCAGCATCTATGGGGGGGGGGAGAGAGTGAGGGCTGAATTTCAGGCAGCAGAAGTCCTCTTTTCTGAAAGGATGCACCAAGTGCCCAGTGCCAGAGCTGGCTGATAAGTGGCAGAAAAACCACGAGAGAAGGCAGGGGGGGGGGGAAATCGGCAGGAAGCAGCGGGTGCCACCCATCAGCCGTAAGAAGAAGGGGGGGTCTCTGCCCAGTCTGCCCTCCTGTTAAGGTTTGTGCTACCCCAAAGGAAGCTGGCACTTCCCTAAGAGGAAAAGTTTATCCTGCCTGGGGGTCCCGCACGTGCCTTCTCTTTCTTGGCAGCCCACCCCAGTGTCCATGATGCAGTCATGTCCCCCTCCTTCACCTCTGCCCCCCCATCCTTCTTAACAGCCCATCCTTCCCACTGGAAGACTTCCAAGGCCCTCCACTCCGTTTGGGCCATAAGAATGGACCTGAGTCCACAGCAGCCAGTGGTGTTTTCTCTCTGAAGTGCTCCTAGACTTTTTTGGGGAGTGGGGGTGGGGGCTGAAGGTGGGTAAAAGGAGAATCCTTCTTGCCCACCCCCAGCCTTACCTTATCCTTCCGTTCTCCTCCTGCTGCTTCTTTGCACTCTCAACTCCTGCCCAAAATGCCGCCTCCAGCTGAGCCCCGTCTCCTGCTCTCGGGGCAGCGCAAGCCCCAGCCGCCTCCTGGCCAAGGCCCAGCAAGGTACCACCACCACCACCACCACCGGTCTCCTGGCTCAGTAGAGGGTCTGCTGCTTGGTCCTTGGGGCCTCCACCGCCATCGGGACAGGCAGGCACCCTTCGCGTGGAAGGGAACCCAGGGAAGATCAGGAACCAGGGAAACGAAGGCTTCTGGTTTTATCTTGGGCAGCCCAGACGGAACAATGAGGAGTTGGAGGGGGAGGAAGAGGCCTGAGGTTGAGGGAAAGGACTGGCCTCCCCTTATCGGCCCTCCCTGACACTTGGGGGTTGGAGGCAGGCAAGAGGGAAGAAGGCCACATGTCTTCTTCTTTGCCATGCTTGGTTCTCCTCCTCCTCCTCTACGGAAAGCCCCCCCCCCGCCATTTCCTGCAGGACCAACGGAGAACGAGAGAGGTTAGGGAGAGGAGGTTTCCCATCATCCCCAGTGGGCAGGGGCAGCAGCAGCAGAGGCCACCGCTAGGCTTCGAGCAAAGCTTTTCCTTTGTATGGCATGCCAGGTGAGCACTTCTAGCCGTTCATCCTAAGGTCACTTGTCAGATTTTTAAAGAAAGAAGAAGGCAGTGCGGAACGTGTCATGGATGGCAGACCATGGTAGGCAGCTTCTTAGCCCAATGCGCATTGTGACAGACAGAGGTGCCAGGCGGACTGTCGCCCTCAAAACACCCTGGGATAGTTAAGCATTCTGTGCCAAGGACAACAGCAAAACCACCTCTCCTGGGAGCTACACATGAAGCTGCCATTCGGACAGCCGCCTAGGGCTCCTCGTGGCCAGCAAGCCAAGCCTAAGCCAACAGCCTGTCACACCCCTTGTGCTTCTGGGCTGCATCCAAGCCAGAGGAGAAACACAGTCTCCTGACCCACCCAAGGGAGTCCTATATAGATATAGTCTCTCGCTCTCCATATTCTCTTGCAAGTAGATGCTATGCTCTGCCTGCCTCTGCAGAACCCACTTAAGAACATAAGAACAGCCTTGCTGGAAGAGGCCACAGGAGCCCATCCAGTCCAGCATTCTGTCTCACACAGTGGATCACCATTTCCTTCAGGGTATTCCCAAAGAGATGCCTTTACCTGCTTAGGATTCCCTGGAAATGATATTGAGAGATATCCTGCCTATCTCTCCAACCCGGAGGTTGTCCTTAAGTATCCATAATTATAGCCATTGATACCCTTGTTGTCCTCCATGAACTTATCTAATCCTTTCTTGAAGCTGTCAAGACTCACAGCTGTCACCACTTCTTCTGGCAGGGAGTTCCATAGACCAGTAATCCTCTGGGTGAAAAAGTACTTTCTCTTATTTGTTTGAGAACTAGTACCCAAAAGTTTCATGGAGTGTCCCCTAGTTCTAGTGTTATGCGATAGGGAAAACAGTTTTTCCTTATTTACTTTGTCCACACCGTGCATGATTTTATAAACTTCAATCAGGTCACCTCTTAGACGCTGTCCATCGTTCAAGAGTGAAGAGGCCCAACCGTTGCAGCCTCAGATGGTAAGGAAGGTGTTCCAGTCCTCCTTTGCACTTTCTCCAGCTCCATAATATCCTTCTGGAGGTATGGCGACCAGAACTGTACACAGTGTTCCAGATGGATGGGGCCTCACCATAGATTTATAAAGAGGCAAAATGACACTTGCTGACTTATTTTCTATACCCTTCCTAATGATCCCTAGTGGCTCTGGTCTCTGTGCCTGCCTGGGATGGAGCTTCCTGCTCTGGGCACCCGAGTGGGCAAGTGGGGGGGGGCTGTGGGCAAGGGGGAAAGCGGGACCAAGATGGGAAGCACTCCAGAAGCCAAGACCGTGAAGGGAAGCTGAGGAGGTGAAGCCTGGCAGGAAAATCCATGCTCAGCCATTTGGAAGGCTGGTGACACCAAGGGAGGAGAGAGGGGGAGGGCTGAATTTCAGGCAGCAGAAGCCCTCTTTTCTGAAGTGGCAGAAGAACCACAAGAGAAGGGGGGGGCAAATCGGCAGGAAGCATCAGACGTGCCACCCGTCAGCCGTAGGAAGAGGCGTTCCTGAGGTCACCTCGATCAGAGACAGTGGAAGGAGTCCCTGGAGCTGCCTTCTTCCCAGGCCGCAGTTTCTGCATTTCTAACTGAAATCAAAGAATGGGGGTGTGATCCCGAGGGAAGGGGAAGGCCTAATAAGAGAAGCCATCTGCACATAGATCTAGAAAACACATGGGGGGAGGAGGGGATGCCACCAGGGCTAACTCTCTGCCTCGCAGGGCCATAGCCAGGATTCTAGATCCGGATGGTGGGCCAATATTTTTTTCAGGATGGGCAACAAAGCCTCTTTTCAATGCATTCCTATGGGAAACCGCATTTTGCCAGGGTAGGCAAAGTGCTAACTCAGGGTGGGCCAAGCCCACCCTAGCCACCCCCTGGCTACAACCCTGCTGCCTCAGCCACCCCACCTCACCCACCCGCCACAGTCCTCCATGGTTGGTGGCTTCCCCACAGGTCTCCTTCCCTGCCTCCCAGACAAGAGAGATGGTGTGGCGTGTGGCTGGAGGCGGAAGCTTTAACTCTCTTTGGAGGGGGGGTCCCCCTCCCTGGAAGCAGTGCTCCCCTTGTCCTTCATTCTGTCCTTCCCTCTACCCCCTTTCTTTGGGGGTTCAGCATACCTACATGCAGGAAAACAGAGTGAGTGACAGATAAGCTAGGCTGGCTCTGTCCCTTACAGCCCCCCCCCCATATCTAGGCTCAGTGCCAGTTCGGCCCTAAGAAAGGACTCCTCACTTCATCATAAAAGTGGCCATCATGAAATGTGGGGGCATCCCTAGGGTGGCCCCCAACCTTTTTGCTCAGAGCATACCCTGTGTGCTTCATCCTGGCAAGGCATCCAGAGTGGTTTGAGACGGGGCAGAGAGAGAGCTGGGTTTAGGTGGCTACTCTGTCATGGATCTCACTGGATGACCCTTGGCTAGCCACTCACTTTCCACCTGGCCAACCTCAGAGGGTTGTAGGGAGGAGAGCCACACAGCCCCCCCCCCAACAGTAATTTGCAGGTAAACATGGCTGAAGCGATCTCCCTACTTCCATAGGATACCTTCCTCCTTATGATATGACTTGGAGGTGACTCACAGCTTATGGGGGGGGGGGCACATTCTCTGTTTATGGCTACTGCTGTCTGGGGTAATCACAGATTTATGTATGTTAGAATCATAGAATCCCTGAGTTGGAAGTTGGGTTCTGTGAGGCCATCCAGTCCTGCGCAATGCAGGAATCCAAATCAAAGCAGATCACTTGATAGATCAGGGATGCCCAAACTTTTAGGGCTGCGGGCCGATCATATGGTTCAGAGAGCCGATGCCAATTTATCCGGCCCACGAAACCCTCGTTGCTCCTGGTAGTGGAAGTAAAACGTGCCCGTAAAGGCGTGTTTTACTTCTGCTTCCAGGAGCGATGAGGGCTTCACGGCCGGATGCATTGGCGTCAGGGGCTGCATTCGGCCCCGGGGCATAGTTTGGGCACCCCTGTGATAGATGGTGGCCTAGCTTTCTCTTGAATACCTCCAGCAGCAGCATCGGTTGCAGTGCTGTCTGCTCCTCCTCACCACCACCACCTCCTCCTCCTCCTCCTCTCGAGGCAACCGTGGCTCCCACGCTGTCCTTGTGCTGCTCTAACTGTTGCGAAGCTTGTCCTGGTGCTCAGCCTCTCGCTCTCTCTGGCTTCCCGCAGTTTGAACACATTATTTTTATCATGACCGTCCTGCACTCTGGGCTGATGGAGAAAGAAAAGATCCCCTTCTTCTTCCTCTTCTTCCTCTTCTTCCTCTTCTTCTTCTTCTTCGTGATTACCTTTTGGGTATTTTCCCGGGGTGGGATCATAAATAACCTTTACTTACATTCCCTTCTTGCCCCAAACGTGGATGGGAACGAAGGTTTGTGTGTGTGTGTGTCTGCTCATTTTAGAGGTGTGTGTGTGTGTGGGGGGGGGGGGTTATTCTTGGTCCCACATGGCAGGGTTCTCCAGAGCTCTCTCTCTCTCTCTTCCCCCCCCCCTCCCTTTCCATGCGGCCCAACCAAGTGAGGCATCCGAGTCATTCGCCAACAGGTGCAGGGGAGGATGTGCGCCTGCTGCTTCGGGAAGCCACTCTTGCCTCTCCTCCTCCGGCGTCCGTATTCGGTTCCCTCCGGGCTTTCCGCCTCCTCGAAATAACCTCCTTGCAAGGGGGGGGGGCGCCCCTCCCCTCCCGCCCCAAGACTTTGCCGCTTCTCCTCGGTCCGGAGGCTGCAGTGGCGAGGAGGAGGAGGAGGATGGGGAGGAGGCCGGTCTGGCTGGGGCTCCTTCTTCTCTGCTGGGGGGCCCTTGGTGAGAGAGGGGGGGCCGGGAGGGGGAGGGCGTGTTGGCCTGGGGAATCGCGTTTCTGGGGAATCGCTGGATCCTTGGGGCGGAGGGGGGGGCGGACGCCTTGCTCTTCTGGGGTGAATGGAAAGTCTCTCTCCCGCCTGCCCCCCCCTTCCACCCCCCCCCCCCCAGGGCTCCTGGAGGCCAACGAAGAGCTTCGCCTCTTCAACACTCTTTTCGCCAACTACGACCGGACGGCGCGGCCGGTGCGCAAGGCAGAGGAGGTCCTGGACGTGTCCATCAAGCTGACCCTCACCAACCTCATCTCCCTGGTAAGGGGGGGGGGCGGTGGGGCTCCGGAGGGGAGGCGCCCCCCTCCCTCCCCCGCACGTCACTCGCCTGGTGCTTTTGCTCCCTGGCATCCCGTACCTCCTCTTGGGCAAGGATGGCAGGCAGTGTGGAAGCACCTGCGGATCAGGGCCAGGCTGCGGCCTTTCCAGGTGAACCACCTGACCTGATCGGCTTAGCAGGTCTCCCTTTACCACCTCCTCCTCCTCGTCCTTCTTCCTCATCTTTGTCCTTGGCCAAACTTCAAACCTCATCAGTGCCTGTTCCTGGCAGCCGTCCACAGACCAGTAAATGAAAATAGCCAGTAAACAGAAATAACAAATACAGTACAGTATAGTGGTTTGCCCATGGAGAGAGATGTGTTGGGATTCCATACCATACCCAGCATATGTGGAAGGAGGAGAGAAACAAAGAACACGAGGGCAGACCTCCCAGAGGAAGGTGGAGAGATAACACTGAAGACGTATTACAAGAAGAGCACTAGGAGCATGCTAGAAATGCAAGTGCAGAGTAAGAACCTCACATAGACTGGGTGAACTGTTGTTCAGCACATGATAAAGAGATAAAGTTCCTAGGATATTGTTGGATTCTCACAGGAAGTAGACTAGAACGCAGCGTGTGGGTTAAGCATAGTGACTCTTTATTCAGATCGGGAGACAAGAGTGAGGATGTGGGGAAAGATGGTATCTTATATACAGCGGTTTTCCGTTTCAACAACAACAAGGAAACATACCAGCGGACACTCACAGATTACTACCCCCATTTGGTCTCCAACGCCGCTTTGATATGTGCCCCTCCTTTGAAGAGGGCGCCCCTCTGGCGGATCCAGTTCACGCGCTGTGTTCCTTTGAAGTGAGTAACACTAGGACACAACATCCCTCCCCCCTCAGTGAGAAACAACCTTTCCCCAACGGATGGGTGGCCCACAAACTCGTCTGGGCCGCCCGTGCGTCTCTGGCACCAGGGTAGGCTCAACGGACACCCCAACTGGTTCGGAAGTGGGGGGAGAGCTCAGAGTGCCCCCCCTTCCGTTCCTGCCTCTGAGCTCGGGGTAGCTTCCCCTCCCGCCTCGGACTCTGGGGAAGACATGGGCAGGGGGTCACTAATTAAATCCCACTCCATATCACTCTCCATATTCCCCCTTGTTTCCCCTTGTGGCTCCCTCCCTCCCGAGTTAGAGTTCTGCCCCAGGACCCGGAGCCGCATTTGATCTGTGTGTCTCCTCCAAATCGCGCCATTCTCCATTTGCACTCTGTAAGACACCGGGCCAGTCTGTTCCAACACCTCCCCCCCCCCAACCATGGAGGCCCATCAGCATAATTCCTGCAGTGGACTGGTTGCCCAACCTCAAAACCTTTTAAATTCGGAATGTCTATATTGAGGCCCCGATCCTCTTGGCGCTGAGGATCTAAATGGTCAAAAACAGTCGGCAGCTTCCTTTTCATTAACAGCTCGGCTGGCGACAACCCCGAGGCCAATGGGGTGACCCTGTAGGACAGTAGAAATTGACACAACTGCAACTCCAAATCCCCCGGTCCCATGCGCGAGAGCGCGTCTTTGACCGTCCGCACCTGCCTCTCGGCTTGACCATTTGTGGCAGGGTGAAAAGGAGCGGCCGTGATGTGTCTAATCCCATTACGACTTAGGAAATCCTGGAATTCTGCCGACATGAAGCTCGACGCGTTGTCGGTAATTACGATGTCGGGCAGGCCTAGGGTACTAAAGACCCGCCTTAATTTGCGGATTGTGGTGGCAGAGGATGTTCCTGACACCGGGATGACATCTACCCACTTGGAAAAAGAATCTACAATAATCAGAAGTGATGTTCCCCTGAACGGTCCGGCAAAATCTATATGAATCCGAGACCAGGGGCCTCTGGCCGTATCCCATTCCCTGCGGGGAAGACGTGGTTCTTCGGGCCTTGAAGCCTGACATTCCCTGTATTTCCCCACCCAAGCCTCAATGTCCTGGTCCAATCGGGGCCACCAGAAGTAGCTTCGCGCTAGCGCTTTTGACCTGACAATACCTGGGTGGCTAACATGGAGTGTGCGAAGCACTTTGTTCCGAAGTGCAGATGGGACGACCACTCTGTCCCCCCAAACCAAGCAACCCCGCTCCAGTGACAGTTCGTTTCTCTTGGAGTAGAACACCCTGAATTCCTCAGGGGTTGGTGGCGATGGCCACCCCTTCTGAACCCACATGACAACCTTCGACAGGAGGGGGTCATTTTTTGTTTGGGCCGCTATGTCAGCAGCGGAGATCGGGGGAGAGTCTAACACATCCAACATCAGGACCTGTCCTTCCACCTCAATTCGACCCACATACTCAACAGGGGATCTGGACAGAGCATCCGCGTGGCTAATGCTGATACCTGGGCGATGTTGGAGCATGTACTGGTACGCCTGAAGGAACATTGCCCAGCGTAACATCCGCGGAGACAGGATTTGGGGGGTGGGCTTGTCTGGCACAAAAATACCCAGGAGCGGTTTGTGGTCTGTGATAATCGTGACAGCCCTCCCGTAAATGAAGTCATGAAATTTCTTCGTTCCAGCGATCATGGCCAGCGCCTCTCTATCAATCTGAGCATAGTTTTTTCGGCCACCGTTAACGACCTGGAGTAATATGCGATAGGCGCTTCTTTCCCTCCCCCCATGTCATGGCACAGAACAGCCCCAACCCCCACCGGCGAGGCATCACATACAAGCAAAAGGGGCTTCTTCGGATCGTAATGTGTAAGGACAGCATCCGAAGTCAACAGCTCCTTGACTCCCTGGAATGCCTTTTCCTGAGGAGGCCCCCACTTCCACACCGCCTGTTTCCTCAGCAACTGATGCAGGGGCTCAGCCACAGTCGCCTTTCGGGGCAGAAAGGAGAGATAGAAGTTTAAGAGACCCAAAAATGCCTGGAGCTCCGTCTTTGAAGTGGGACGTGGGGCTTCCCAGACTGCCTGAACTTTGGATTCAGAGGGCTTGATGCCGGCAGGCGTGATTTTGAACCCCAAGAATTCAACCTCATGAGCAAAAAAACAACACTTCTCCCTTTTTACCCGCAACCCCGCATTTTGGAAACGCTCCAGCACCTTCCCCAGTTTAGTGGCCAGGTCCCCCTTGTCTGTCCCAGATATCAACACGTCGTCAAAAAAAAGTCAGCACCCCAGGGAGACCCTTCAATAACCTTTCCACAAGAGCCTGAAAAAGACCCGGAGCCGTACTAACGCCGAACTGAAGACGGTTCACACGGAATGCACCCTTATGAGTAGTAATAGTCTGACACAACGCAGATTCAGAAAAGTGCAGAGGAGGGCAACCAGAATGATTAGGGGACTGGAACACCTTCCTTACCATCTGAGGCTGCAACGGTTGGGCCTTTTCACTCTTGAACAACGACGTCTAAGAGGTGACCTGATTGAAGTTTATAAAATCATGCACGGTGTGGACAAAGTAGATAAGGAAAAACTGTTTTCCCTATCGCATAATACTAGAACTAGGGGACACTCCATGAAACTTTTGGGTACTAGTTCTCAAACAAATAAGAGAAAGTACTTTTTCACCCAGAGGATTACTGGTCTATGGAACTCCCTGCCAGAAGAAGTGGTGACAGCTGTCAGTCTTGACAGCTTTAAGAAAGGATTAGACAAGTTCATGGAGGACAAGGCTATCAATGGCTATAATTATGGCTACCTAAGGACAACCTCCGGGTTGGAGAGATAGGCAGGATATCTCTCAATGCCATTTCCAGGGAATCCTAAGCAGGTGAAGGCATCTCCTTGGGAATACCCTGAAGGAAATGGTGAGCCACTGTGTGAGACAGAATGCTGGACTGGATGGGCTGTGGCCTGTTCCAGCAAGGCTGTTCTTATGTTCTTATGTTCTTATGTTCTTATTCCGGGCTAACAGGCACTTGCTGATATGCTTGGGCCAAGTCCAGTTTAGCAAAACACTTTCCCCCATGGAGGGTGGCCAGCAAATGGCTAACCACTGGAACAGGGTAAGAATTAGCTCGGATAGCCTTATTAATCGTGCATTTGTAGTCCGCGCAGATGCGGATGTCCCCATTCGCCTTGATAGCCGTGACTATAGGTGTCTCCCACGGAGCAGAGTCCATGGGCTCCAGGACGCCCTGTGCCACCAGCTTGTCCAGCTCCGCTTCAATGCGGTCTTTCAGGGCAAACGGCACCCTCCGTGGCTTCATGCGAATGGGTTGGACAGTTGGGTCCAGCTCAAAATTAACAGGGGCCCCCTTGAACGTACCCAGCCTGGGTCGGAAAACATCTGGGTAGCGTTCACACACAGCCTGAATGGGGTCGGCCGTAACCACATTAATTCCCGAAAACCCAATACCCAGGGGCCCAAACCACTGCACACCCAAAAGGTTATTCCTACCGGCTTTCACCACGACTAGGGGAAGCTTTGCTGAGATGGCCTTGAACCGCACATCAAAATTTCCGATTCCCAACACTGGAATGTGTCGACCTTGCACATCGGTCAGGGCGACCTGCAGAGCCTGCAGTTTCGGCCGGTCTGCTGGAGGAAGTTGAAAAAATTCCCTCTGTGAGATGATTGAGTAGGCTGACCCTGAGTCGATCTCCATGCGGACGGGGCACCCTTGGAGGCGAATATCAACGAAGAACCTCCCGGACACTGACTGTACACTAGATGATGCCTTCCGTCCAACGCGGACCTTGGAAATTGGGTGTTCCATCCTGCGCTGACCTCCGTCCCCGGGGTGACCTTCGGATCGCTGGCGGCACACCCGTGCAATGTGCCCCTTCCGCCCACACTTGTGGCATTCGGCAGTCTTGAACGGGCACCGTGAGCGGAGGTGCCTCCCCCCACAGCCTTGGCATGGCGCGATGTTGCTCCTTGAAGCTTAGGGGGTTTGCTGGCGAATCCTCCAGACAGTACCTTCCTCTGACGCATTGTCTGTATCCACTGGAGTAGCGCACTGCTGCAGCTGAACAGCCGACTCACCACGGGCAGGAGCAACAGTTTCGGCACGGAGGATTTTCACCCCGGCGTGTGCAGCCTCGGACGCCAAGGCTTCCTCCAGGACCTGGGCAAAAGTCAACCTATTTCTCTTCATCAGCCGCCGCTGAGTAGCTTCGTCTCTGAGGCCCACGAGAAGCCGGTCTCTTAAGGCCTCCTCCAGGTCATGCCATTGGCACGGCACGGCAGCCTGTCGGAGAGCCGCAACGTACTCAGCTACCGTCTCCCCCTCCTTCTGATCTCGCCGGTAAAAGGCAACCCTGGCTGGGAAGATGGAAACGACTGGCTTGAAGTGTTCTCGGAGCACCGCCAGGATGTCGGTCAATGTGGCTTCCCTCAGTGCCTGTGGCAGCAGCAGATGCCCGGCCAGCTCAATCGTGGGCAATCCACAATGGGCCAGGAACAACGCCTTCTGTCGCCCTTCATCCTCGATCTCCCCAGCGATCACAAAGTTCTCGAACTGGATCTCATACATGGGCCATGCCTCTGGCTTTGCAATGTCAAACGGTCCAATTGAAGATGCAGTAGCAGCCATATCCCACCTTCGTCGCCAATGTTGGATTCTCGCAGGAAGTAGACTAGAACGCAGCGTGTGGGTTAAGCATAGTGACTCTTTATTCAGATCGGGAGACAAGACTGAGGATGTGGGGAAAGATGGTATCTTATATACAGCGGTTTTCCATTTCAACAACAACAAGGAAACATACCAGCGGACACTCACAGTTTACTACCCCCATTTGGTCTCCAACGCCGCTTTGATATGTGCCCCTCCTTTGAAGAGGGCGCCCCTCTGGCGGATCCAGTTCACGCGCTGTGTCCCTTTGAAGTGAGTAACACTAGGACACAACAGATATGCTCAGTGATTGTTCCCTGGGACAGATGGTTGAAGACCCAACTAGAGGTACAAGAATCCTTGACTTGGTCCTGAGTAATAAACTGATGGGTTCTGAACTCTCTGCGACAAACCAGGAAAGGGACCTTGGTGTCGTGGTGGACAAGAGCTCAATGAAGGTGTCAACCCAGTGTGCCTCAGCAGTGAAAAAAGCAAACTCAATGCTAGGGATCATTAGGAAGGGTATAGAAAATAAGTCAGCAAGTGTCATTTTGCCTCTTTATAAATCTATGGTGAGGCCCCATCTGGAATACTGTGTACAGTTCTGGTCGCCATACCTCCAGAAGGATATTATGGAGCTGGAAAAAGTGCAGAGGAGGGCAACCAGAATGATTAGGGGACTGGAACACCTTCCTTACCATCTGAGGCTGCAACGGTTGGGCCTCTTCACTCTTGAGCGACGGCGTCTAAGAGGTGACCTGATTGAAGTTTATAAAATCATGCATGGTGTGGACAAAGTAGATAAGGAAAAACTGTTTTCCCTATCGCACAACACTAGAACTAGGGGACACTCGATGAAACTTTTGGGTACTAGTTCTCAAACAAATAAGAGAAAGTACTTTTTCACACATAGATCACTTGTCTATGGAACTCCCTGCCAGAAGAAGTGGTGACAGCTGTCAGTCTTGACAGCTTTAAGAAAGGATTAGACAAGTTCATGGAGGACAAGAGTATCAATGGCTATAATTATGGCTACCTAAGGACAACCTCCGGGTTGGAGAGATAGGCAGGATATCTCTCAATGTCATTTCCAGGGAATACTAAGCAGGTGAAGGCATCTCCTTGGGAATACCCTGAAGCAAATGGTGAGCCACTGTGTGAGACTGAATGCTGGATTGGATGGGCTATGGCCTGTTCCAGCAAGGCTGTTCTTATGTTCTTATTTAACTGTGAGCTTTCGTGGACCAAGTCCACTCAACCAGATCCTCCTTGAATGTTGCTCCTTGTCCAGTGAGCTCCTTCCTCCATCTTCTCATTTGGTTTTGCTCTTTTGTACCCTCAAGAGTGTTTGTTCTTGCCATAAAGCTCTTCCTGGATCTGAGCCGGTGAACTTGAGGCTCGCCTCCATTCAGAGGACGTTGAAGGTCCTTCTCCCTTTATCTGCAGTCCTCTTCCAATGGAGATTAATTAGGTATCCACTGTAGCACAAAGGGCAGCACAGAGGCCAATTGTGTGGCAATTCCCACCCAGCTCCTTCCCAAAGAGGCTTAAGTTTTTGGAAGCTTCATTCAGGGGAAGGGGAGGGATTAGTTAGGAAGAAACCTGGCATGAGAAAAATAACAGCGAGTCACCACCAGCGGTGGCATGTGACGTTTGGTAGTGGCTTAAGAACCCTTGGCTAATATTTAGTCCACATCATGCCACATGCGCAAAGGGAGGGATCCTACTGGCTGCAGCTGATGTGGTACTAAGGGGAGCATTCCTGCTTAAAATTCAGGATGTGTGCAATGTTGTCTCCTTGCCTGTGAGTCAGGCACAATCTTTTTAATTCTTGGTAGTCCATGGCTGCTGTCAACCTCCTCCCCATGGCACTGACAGAACAATGGGACAGGATTTTGGCCAAAGATTATACACAGTAATGGCAAATGGGACAGATCTATTTTTTAGACCTGAGGTGGTCAAAATATGTGTCTTATTTCAATTCGCTCACATCCCAAGTGCTGCATTGTATAAGTGGCATCTAGTGAGACCATGCTGTCGTGCTAACATAGGGTAGAAGTTAAAGCAGAAGAAGGGAAACAGCTCATGTGCCCATGTTTTAAGTGAGAGGGGAGCTGACTTTGTATGCTTTTATGAGTGTAGCTTTAGCCATAATTTGTTTTTTAATTTGGAGAATTTCTAATTGGAGGCCCCAAAACATCTGAGGCCTTAAAATGTAGCTTATTTAATTTGTGCATGGCTCCATCACTGCTTGTGATCTTTGCCCTCGAAGTCAGCAAAGGAAGCTTAAAGTAAACCCTTCCCTTCCCTTTCTAGCACGAGAAGGAAGAGACCCTGACCACCAATGTCTGGATCACACAGGTAAGCAAGCAAGCAAGCACACATGGGCAGGCAGTCCTTCTTCCTTCCAGACATGACCCCCCCCCACCCCACCCCTCTAGACCAGGGGTGCCCAAACTACAGCCCATGGGCCAGATCTTGTCCCTGATCCAGCGCACACCACCCTCGTTGCTCCTGGAAGTGGAAGTAAAACACACCCTTACGGGCACATTTTACTTCCGCTTCCGGGAGCAATGAGGGTGGCATGGGCCGGATGAATTGGCATCAGAGGGCCAGATCCAGCCCACAGACCGTAGTTTGGGCACCTCTGGTCTAGACCTCTTCTCCTCCTATGTAAGACTTTGCATCCTTTCACAGAGGATGTCACAACCCAATAGGCAGCATTTCTGCCCCCAAGCCCAGGGGATAGAGGAGCAGAAGAACTACCCTCTCCCAGGATGGTTGGGGGGTGGGGCGTGCTGTTTGTGGGGTTCCAGCACCTTCCATGTCTGACCCTCCACCTGCCCTTCCTCTCAGCAATGGGTAGATTACCGCCTGAACTTCAGCAGTGACGATTTTGGAGGCATCGGCACAATCCGGGTCCCTGCAGAGTTGGTGTGGCTGCCGGACATCGTCCTGGAGAACAAGTGGGTGGCTGGACAGACAGAGGCTGTGGATGGCCGGGTTGGCCTGCTGGGGCTTCAGCTCATTTTCTCCTCTCATGCCCCCCCCCCCCGTTCCCCCGCAGCATTGATGGGAACTTTGAAGTGGCTTATGCGGCCAATGTCCTGATCTATGCTGGGGGCTCCATGTACTGGCTGCCTCCCGCCATTTACCGCAGCACCTGCTCCATCGAGGTCACCTACTTCCCCTTTGACTGGCAAAACTGTTCCCTCGTCTTTCGGTGAGAGGGAAGGGAGGGCCTGGTTGGAAGGGGTGGGGGGCAGGGCCTGACATCTGGGGGGGGGAGGGGGCGATGGGAGGGGAGGCTGGGGAACACCCCCCCCTCGGCCATTTGAGGAGCATCTGGCTGCCCACCTGTCTCTTGAGCCATAACCAAGCTGACAAAGGCTTTGTGGAGAACAAGGCAGGTGGGATTGGAGGGTGACTTTCCGGGGCTTCTCTCCCCCCCCCCACCCCCGGCCCGCCCCTCTCTTTCTCCCGCAGGTCCCAAACGTACAACGCCAGGGAAGTGGCCCTCTCCTTCGGGCCGGACGACATCACCGGGGAGCCCGTCAAGAAGGTCATCATCGACCCGGCGGCCTTTACGGGTGAGGAGGCCAGGCGGGTCCTCAGGAGGAGGGGGCGGGGGCTTCGTTCCAGGGACCGCCGTGAGTCTCGTCGGATCCCCCACCCCCACCCCCGGGTCCCCAACCTTCCTGGAGGGCGCCAGGGCTGCCCACCGCTGCTGTTGCTCCCGGGATTCCTCCTGGGGGGCCCCGCCCTCCCCCCTCCCCGGGACTGGAGGCTCCCTTCCCTGTCCCGAGCTGTGTGGCCTCCCTCCCTCCCTAGAGAACGGCGAGTGGAGCCTCCACCACCGTCCGGCCCGCCTGGCCTTGGCTCCCGTGGCCGGCCTGGAGGCTCCGGGCTTCTCCGAGATGCACTACTTGCTCATCATCCAACGCAAGCCCCTCTTCTACATCATCAACATCATCGTGCCCTGCGTCCTCATCTCCTCCCTGGTGGTGCTGGTCTACTTCCTCCCAGCCGAGTGTGAGCCTCCCCCCCCTCTGCCCCCCCCCCGTGCCAGGGAAGGGGTGCCAACAAGGCAGCAAGGAATGGAGGGGAGAGGGGGCCCTGGAGGCTCCCAGATGGGGTGGGCGGGGGAGACGGCTGAAGGTCGAGGACCCCCCACCCACCCACGCTCGCTCCCGCAGCTCGTGTGCGCAAGGGGGGGCGAAGCGGGGGGCCTGAGTGCCAAAGGGACCGCCCCCCCACCTTCCCCTCCCCAGAAGGGCTGGGCGCGAGCCTGGCGGGACCAAGATCTGCAGCAGCCCCCCACCCCCACCCCCAGCGCTGGTCTGGTTCCCCGGGCGGGCGGGCGGGCGGGGCGGCGGTTGTGGGGACGGGAGCAGCCGGGATGCCCGTCGGCCACGTCCTCCCTCCTTTTTGGCAGCGGGGGGGCAGAAGTGCACCGTGAGCATCTCCGTCCTGCTGGCCCAGACCGTCTTCCTCTTCCTGATCGCCCAGCAGGTGCCCGAGACCTCCCTGGCCGTCCCCCTCCTGGGCAAGTGAGTGAGTCGCCCTGGCTGACACGCTGACACGCACACCCCGGGAGGGAGGGAGGGAGGGAGGGAGGGAGGGCTGGGAAGCTTCCCTGGGAGGAGCTGGGCTTGGCAAGGGGGATGCGCCCCCCCCCCCCCCGCCCCTGAGAGACCATCCCCCGCGTGCCCTTTCTTTCGTTTCGTGGTGGCAGGTACCTGCTCTTCGTGATGGTGGTGGCCACCCTGATTGTCATGAACTGTGTCATCGTGCTGAACGTGTCTCTACGCAGCCCGAGCACCCACGTCATGTCGGAGCACCTCAAACACGTGAGAGGCGGGTGGGGGTGGGGGGCAGCTTCGGACCCTTCTTCTGAGCTAAGGCAGAACTTTGCCCGCCTTGTTGGCCAAAGTTTGGTCTTCAAAGTGGAAGGGATTGGGGGGGGGGGGTGTCGCTTCTGTCCTCCTGCCCCCCCCCGCCCCTCCCAGCGAGGCCTCGTCTTCCTCGAGTGTGAAATGAGACACATGTCCCCGGACAGGGCAGAGGAGCTCTTGCCAAGCACAGGAATCCCGGAGTGGCTCCCCAGGTGGAAATATCAGGAGAGCCCCCCCCCCCCAGTTGGAAAGTGAGGAACCGAGCAGTGCCTTTGGACCCTTTCAAAAGTCTCTGTCTTTCTCTCTTCTCCCCCCCCTCACCCCACTAAACCAGGGGTGCCCAACCTACGGCCCATGGGCCAGATCCAGTCCCCAAAGCCAATTCATCCGGCCCCCACCACCCTCATCGCTCCCAGAAGCAGAAGTAAAACACGCCTGTACGTTACTTCCACTTCTGGGAGTGACGAGGGTGGTATGGGCCAGATGAATTGGTGTTGGGGATGGATCTGGCCCATGGGCCGTCGCTTGGACACCCCTGGTTTAAGCAGCTTAAAATCTATCTCATTCTGTTGCAAAACAGATGGCAAGGCGTGTTTTTCCACTTCCGCTTCTGGACACTTGGTCCATGACCCTCCAGACTTTGGCTGCTGGGATCAGGCTGGCAGGGCCTTCTTCACGTTGGCCCCTTTGCTCAATAGAGCCCCGTCTGGCAGTTGATGCTTCTGGAAATAATGTGCGCTGCTAGATTGCTTTTCATGACCTCTTTTGAGGAGTCATAGGATAACCCTTGAGGTGTCCTTCCTCGATTGACCTGTTATTGGCTAATTAAATGAATGGACATCTAGAAGCCTAAGCAGCAAAGCCGCCGGTAGAATGAAGCTGCGCAGGGTTGGTTTGGAAGTGACGGAGGCGGGTTAAGGAGAGGCGCGGGAATTCCGGAGGGTTCAGGGCCTGCCCGGATACCTTTCCTTTTGCCTCAACATGCCACCTGTTCTCCCCCCTCCACCCCCAGGTGTTCTTGGAGGTCCTTCCTCGGTACTTGGGCTCCGGCTTAGAACCCGCAGGGCCTGGCGCATGGGAGGCACCCCGGCCTCCTCGCAGGCGCAGTTCCTTCAAGCTGATGCTCAAGGCAGAAGAATACATCCTGAAGAAGCCCCGGAGCGAGCTCCTCTTTCAGCACCAGGGGCCACGGCTTGGGCTGCAGAGGTTGCCGGGCTACCGTAAGAATGGCCCAGGCGGTCCTGTGGGTCACATAGGGCACCATGGGGTGGGGGAGGGGGGCTTTCCCCTCCCAAGAGCGCCTGTGCTCGGCTGAGGGATGAGAGTGGCAGCCTAGAAAGTGCCAGGAAATCCCCAAGAGAGACGGAGGAAACATTTTTGCCGGCCACACACCACAGACTGCAGTGGCTCAGTGGTTAAGACACTGAGCTTGACGGTCAGAAGGTCAGCAGTTCAAGACCCGAATGCTGCACAACAGAGTGAGCTCCCGTTGTCTTTCCCAACTCCTGTCAACCAAGCAGTTGGAAGCAAGAAATCGCAAGTAGATAAAGAGGTGCCACTTTGCCAAGAAAGGTAACAGCGTTCCGTGCGCTCTGGTGTTCAGTCATACCTGCCACATGACCACGGAAACATCTGCAGATGCAAAGAACGCTGGCTCTTGAGCTGTAAACGGAGAGGAGGGCATGGTCCCCTGCTAGACTCCTAGAGCAGAGGCTCCCCAGTTTCTGTTGTGTTAGTTAGCACACTCCTCCCTCGCACATGACACCCCTGGGGGCTGCTGTCCAGACCCTCCCCCAGAGAATAGGCCACCAGGCTCTTCTTCTTCCTTCCTTCCTTCCTTCCAGGCCCTCAGGACGGGCCTCCTTGCCTCTGAGTTGTAGGTAGCCTCCTAGGCAGCTCCTGCCCCAGGGCTGGAAGGGGCTCCCAGGGCTCATCAAGCCTATCCCCGGGCAAGGCAAGCCGTCCCTCCCTGGCCCCTAAAGCATCGCTAACCAGCGGTCGCCTCCCACTTCTCCTGATAAGGTAATTGCACGCAAGGCTGGACCCATGCCATGCAGGAGAGGTCAAGGTTAGAGGTCAAGTTAAGCTCTCCTCATGCCAGACCGTATCCGATTCTAGGCTTCAGTGCTCATCTCTGTTTATAGCCAAAGAGCCTGTGCGGTTTGTGTTTGCAAATGTTTCCATGGACATGCGGCAGGCATGCCTAGACACCAGAGAACTTGCATGCTCTCCCTTTCCACCTGTCCTTCTCTCCCTCCCTCCAGGTGAGCTGGATGTGGGGCTGACCCATTCCTTGTACAAGAACCTGGCCAGCCTGGCCCCAGAGATCAAAGAGTGTGTGGACGCCTGCAACTTCATCTCTGAGAGCACCAAGGAGCAGAGCGCAGACAGCACAGTAAGGCATGCATGGGGATGGGGGGAGGGGTCAGGGTAGGCACCTCTGTGGGGCCACAACTTGTGTGTCCTGACCCGACCCCTCCCTGCCTTCCTCCCCCCCCCCAACCAGGACATAGAGAACTGGATATTGATTGGAAAGGTGATGGACAAGCTGTGCTTCTGGGCGGCCCTCTTGCTCTTCACCATTGGGACCCTCACCATCTTCCTCATGGGCCACTTCAACACCGTCCCTGACCAGCCCTTCCCTGGCGAGGCCGGGCAGGGGGAAGAGTAAGGCGGGCGCTGCCCTCTTCCTGTGCTGCAAGGCACCATCCAGGGAGGCCCCGGCTCTCCCCACCGCCCCTTGCCCCACTGGGTCCGAAGCTGCACCAGGCTTGGTTCCCAAAGGCCACAGAAGTGCCACCAGCAGCCACTCCGCTTCTGAAGGATGCAAGAGCATGCTGTTTAACCTTCTGCTTTGCCTAGATCTCAGCTGTCCTAATGCGTCCACATAATAAACCTTGTGCCCTCCCTGGGGTGTCCAACGTGGCCCTCCCCATGCCTTTCATTCCTGGACGACGTCTGCCCCCCCAGGCCTGCCCCATGGCTGAGGAAGAAGAGGAAGGGTTTGGCTCCTGGCAGAACAGCGCCTGACAACCCAGACCAACCTCTGGAGCCTGGGTGGAGATTTTGGAGGCCGGGGGTGGTGGTGGTGGTGTTTGCTTTGGCACAAGGTGGCCCTGGGTATAGGTTGGGGGCAGCTCTGACGTTGCAGTGGTCAGCAACTGAGCAGGATCCATTAGATCAGGGGTGCCCAAACCTTTTGGGCCATGGGCTGGTCAATACATCCCAGGGCCAGATCTGGCCCCTGGGCCATAGTTTGGGCACCCCTCATTAGATGGTTTAGCATCCAGTCCTAAACGGAGGCTTCTTGACTTGCCATGAGGAAGGTGCCCATATCCCGTGTGGGAAGCGTGAAGGACCGAAAACAGGAGGGCTGGTTTAAAAAATGATCGCTTATGGGAGCAAACAGATGCCTTGGGATTCTATGGACGGTTGACCAGGGAGCACATGGGGCGGGGCGGGGTGGGGGATTATGCACCATGTGTCCATTTTGGGCAGCCGACAGAAGATTGCTGTCCCCACCCCCAACTAAACACCCCCCAAAGTTGTCTCATCTCCTTGGGGGGAGCCACTTTCTCCTGCCCGCCCGCCCCCCCCCCAGCCCTGCAAGGAAGGGGAGGGGGATGCCAAAGCATCTCCAGCCCCTTTGCTGACCCCCTGCTTGCCCAGGCGGTGCTCTCCCCCCCTATTTTTGCCTCAGGGTGTGGGGTGAGGAGTCCTCTATTCTCTCCTCATACCCAAGGCCACCCAAACCTTCTCTCTGAGTAGCTTTTGCATGCCAGGCAATGATGGAAGCCACTTCTTCACCAGAGCTCTGGTGGCTCAGGGGTTAAACTACTGTCCTACAGCCAAATGGGTGTGAGTTTGATCCTGACCAGGGCTCGCAGTTGACTCAGCTTTCCATCCTTCTGAGGGTGGCCACCCCTTTTGTGTGCGAGTCTCCTCCTCTGAACTCCTCTGGCACTCGCGGGCGCAACAAGGTACTCCTCCTGCGGAACGCAGCTGCACCCAGGCGGCCCAGGCTTTGCACCCTTCAGTACCAAAGGTTCACCCCCAAAGGATTTACCAGCACTCACAAGCAGGGCTATTCTCTGGGGTGAGCAAGGAGGCCTCGCGGTGCCTTCAAAGGTGTGTGTGTGTGTGTATGCACGTCTCACCCAGCGTAACCTTTCCACAGCTGTGCAAGAGAGGCAGCATCAGAGTCTGCTTGTGCCCCTCCTTCCGGTGCCACCAGGCTCCGTGGCTGTCCCTGTGGCAGGAGAATAAACAGCCGCCCCCACACCCCACCCCTAAGAAGAAGTGGGGAAACTGTAAGGGGGTGGCAGTGGGGGTGGAAGAAAAAGTGGGAGGGAGGGGAAGTCATCCCTAACAGGAGAGATGCCCCCACACAGCCCGGAGCAGGGCCAGAGAAGGGCAGCAGCCAGGAGGGCCGCCCGTCTCCCCCCCCCCCCCAGGACAGATCTCCCCCCCCACACACACACACACACCTCACAGAAAGAAGCAGAGCCTGGGACGTCTCAGGGGACGACAAAGACAGCCATGGTCCACTCTCCCTGCTATTGAAGGCAAAGATGCAAGGGAGGGGGGGATCCCGTCTGCAGCCCCCCCACCCCCAGCTAAGATAAAGGAGGCTGTGCGGTGGGTAAGGGAGCCCTCACCAGCGTTCCTCCTCCTCCCTCCCCACATGACAGAAGGACCTTTAGAGCAGAGCAAGGGATTAAGACCATGATTCTTTTTACTCAGGTGAAAACCAAGCAAGGGAATGGAGAGCCTCCCCCACCCCACACACACCGGTTGCCCCCCCCCGGGGCTCTTCAGGGGGGCGGGGGGCGGCAGTCCAGTTTGGGAAAGGCAACTTTCCAAGGCAAAACAATCCTCTTCCCTGCACTAAACAGCAACCCCAACTGTCCCTGCCCCCCAACCTCTTGGGAACGTCCTCATAGGCAGGGGTGCGGGGGGGGGGCAGGCCACTAGGGGACAAGCCCCCCACCCCCACCCCTCCCTCTGCACATGTGACAGGCCTTAGGGGTTCTTGAGAAGTGGGTGCCAGGGATCCCCCCTCCCGCCTCAGGCACTGAGAAAGAGCTTCTGGTAGAACTTGTTCATCTGCTCCAGGAAGATGAAGGTGAGGACCGTGTGGGGGCCGAGGCGGGCGTAGTAGGGCGTGAAGCCTTTCCACAGGCTGAAGAAACCCTCGTAACGGATCACTTTCAGCAACACTTCCTGCAAGTCGGGGGGGGGGGGGGGTGGCGACAGAAATGCCAGTTAGGGCGCACTTAATATGGCAGCCGGTGAGAAGCTAAGGCAAAGGAACCCAAAGTCAATGGGTGGGTGTGGTGCCCAAACTACGGCCCAGGGCCCAGATGCGGCCCCCAATGCCAATTCACCTTTTCCGGGGGGGGGGGGCTGTATCCTTTGGCTCCAGCAGAGCAGAGAAGGAATCGGGGACCCTGCTTTGGCTGGCCAGGGCTTCCTTCTGGGGATTGCAGCCTGTTTCGTGGGGGTGTGGAGGGAGGGAGGGAGGGAGGGGTCCTTGGCCCAGGGGGGGAGGGGACAGCTGCAGAGCCGTGAGCCGTGACGCACTTGCACTGGGTAGAATCATGCCATCTCAAACTCCCACCTTAAAGGTCCTCTAGTCTAACCCCACTAAGGCAGAGGGACCCTCAAAGACTCCCCCCCCCCGGAAAAGTCCAAACCAAAATGTCCAGTAGCCAACTGGACTTTGCCCCCCCCCTTGGAGTAGTGATAAAGCCTGTTTCTGTCTCCAATAAGAGCTGGGGAGGCAAGAGAGCCCATGCTCTTCCCACTCACTACCCTGGGGAAGAAGGGAGGGCGAGCAAACGTGGAGCTCCAGGAGCAGAGCACCCACCCACCCCCCCGCCCGCCCCCGCTCTTTCCCTCTCCCTTGGGGTGGGGGGCTTCAGGGGTGCATTCTGCACAGAGTCACCCTCACAGAAGCATCCATGCCCAAGGCTTGAGGGAAATGAGAACTGTGTGTGTGTGTGTGTGTGTGCAAGGCTAGAGAGACAGCAGGATGTTTCCACCCGAAGCTCAAGCCTTACACCCCCACCCCACCCCCACCCACCCCCTTCCACACACACACAAACACCCTCCACTCACCAGCCCATTCCGGTACTCTGGTTTCCCATCAATCATCCGCATGTTCTGAATCCTGTGGAAAAGCAAAGGTGGTGGTGGTGGTGGTGCTGGGAATCAGGGACTGAGACAGATATGCCAGTTCTCCAGGGCTGGGCTACGGCTGACCCCTATCCTTCCCTCCCTCCCTCCCTCCCTCTGGGGGTCAAAACTCTGCCAAAACAGAAAACAGGGTTTGCTCCTGTTGCCACAAAAATGGCAGGAGGCCTCCCTGGGCCCCCACCCCTGGGCCACCCGGAGGGCCATCCGTGGCCCACCCGGATGGCCAAGACAGAATGGCCTGGAGTGAACTCCAGAAGTCGTGCCAGAGCCGGGGCTGCTTGGAAATCCAGGCAGAGAAACAAACGGCCGGAGGAGGAAGAGGGGGGGGAGCTGCCCTTTCCCACCCCCACCCCACCTCTCCCTCTGGACTCCAGGCCACGTCCTAGTTCAGGGGTGCACAAACCTTTCAGGCTGCAGGCCAATCATGTGGTTGAGCGGGCCAGTCATGTGGTTCTTCCCACCAGAAGAGGGAGTAGAATGCACCTGCGCATGTGCAAAACGTTGCCACAAATGCACCCGCAGCTGTTGTAAGTACATTTACGGCGGCATTTTGCGCATGTGTGAGCACATTTTACTTCCACTTCCAGGAGTGGTGAGGGTAGCATGGGCCAGATGATTTGGTGCCATGGTCCAGAACCGGCTTATGGGCTGTAGTTCAGGCACCACTGTACTAGTATCTCACCTGGTCTTGACAATGTCCACCGGCATGGAGGCCGCTGTCGTCACCAACCCACTGATCATGCTGGCACAGAAGTGGCAGAGGATGTTGTCCCGGAAATACCCTGAGAGGAGAAGGGCCCGGAAGGTGAGCTGATGATGCAGGCGGAGGCCCAAGTGGGTGAGGATGAGCCACAACACCCCTGCAAGGCCCTCCCTGCATGGCACAGCTAAGCCAAGAGCCCCCAACCCAAAGAGTGGGGCGCAGGGAATGGGAGGCCTGCACTGGTCTCCCCCTTCCCCCTCTGTGCCCAGTGCCAAAGGAGGGCAAAGGGCAGTCCTCACCCACCCATCCCAGCTGCGCGCCCATGTTCATGAAGCCGGACAGGCAGGAGAGAGGTTATGGGCAGCAGAAGCCCCACAAGAGGAGGAGAGAAAAAGCCAACTGGGGAAATGAGGAGACACACGCTGTGATGCCCTCTCGTAGGGAGGACTTTGGGGGAGGACGGTCCTTGGCCCCCACCCCCATCCCCCAAGAAGAAGGGCCTGCCTGGAGCAGCCACTTACCAGAGTCCAGGAGGAACTGCTTGGACTGGGAATAGGAGGCCAGCTGGGCTGCGTTGACAACCACTGCGCGCGCCATGGTGGGGATGCAACCCTGGGGCACGGAAGAAGAAGAGGAGCAGGGCGTCAGTCACCAAGGGGGCAGAAAGTGGGCTGCCCCCGCCCACCACCCATAAGAACAGCCTTGCTGGAACAGGCCACAGCCCATCCAGTCCAGCATTCTGTCTCACACAGTGGCTCACCATTTCCTTCAGGGTATTCTTCCCAAGGAGATGCCCTCACCTGCTTAGGATCCCCTGGAAATGGCATTGAGAGATATCCTGCCTATCTCTCCAACCCGGAGGTTGTCCTTAGGTAGCCATAATTATAGCCATTGATACTCTTGTCCTCCATGAACTTGTCTAATCCTTTCTTAAAGCTGTCAAGACTGACAGCTGTCGCCACTTCTTCTGGCAGAGAGTTCCATAGACCAGGGATCCTCTAGGTGAAAAAGTACTTTCTCTTATTTGTTTGAGAACTAGTACCCAAAAGTTTCATGGAGTGTCCCCTAGTTCTAGTGTTATGCGATAGGGAAAACAGTTTTTCCTTATCTACTTTGTCCACACCGTGCATGATTTTATAAACTTCAATCAGGTCACCTCTTAGACGTCGTCGTTCAAGAGTGAAGAGGCCCAACCGTTGCAGCCTCAGATGGTAAGGAAGGTGTTCCAGTCCCCTAATCATGCTCATTGCCCTCCTCTGTACTTTCTCCAACTCCATAATATCCTTCTGGAGGTATGGCGACCAGAACTGTACACAGTATTCCAGATGGGGCCTCACCATAGATTTATAAAGAGGCAAAATGACACTTGCTGACTTATTTTCTATACCCTTCCTAATGATCCCTAGCATTGAGTTTGCTTTTTTCACTGCTGAGGCACACTGGGTTGACACCTTCATTGAGCTCTCGTCCATCAGGACACCAAGGTCCCTTTCCTGGTTTGTCGCAGAGAGTTCAGACCCCATCAGTTTATAAATGTAATTGGGGTTCTTTGCCCCAACATGCATCACTCTGCACTTACTAATGTTGAAACTCATTTGCCACTGTTTTGCCCACTCCCCCAGTGTCGAGAGATCCCTCTGAAGCTCCTCACAATCTCTCACAGTTTTCGCTACCCTGTATAATTTAGTGTCGTCAGCAAATTTGGCTACCTTGCTTTTTACTCCTACCTCTAGATCATTTATGAAGAGGTTGAAAAGCAGGGGTCCCAGTACTGAACCTTGGGGGACCCCACTCTTGACTTCCCTCCACTTGGAGAAGTGTCCATTTACTGCTACCCTCTGTTTCCTGTCCCTTAGCCAGTTGCTGATCCAGGACAAGACCTGTCCCTTTATTCCATGACTGGTAAGTTTATTCAAGAGCCTTTGGTGTGGGACCTTGTCAAAAGCCTTCTGAAAGTCCAGATAAACAATGTCAACTGGATCCCCCTTATCCACATGCTTGTTGACACTCTCAAAAAATTCCAACAGATTAGTGAGGCATGATTTGCCCTTGCAAAAGCCATGTTGGCTCTCCTTTAGCAGCGCCTTCTCTTCTATGTGACCCACCTTCACTGTCCCGGCCCCCTGGCTCTCTGTGGGCAGGTGGGTGGAAGGGGCCCTGGCTGGAAGGGGCCACCAGCCCCATAGCTCAAGCCAGACAGGATTTGCCAGAGGGGGAGGCCAGGCAGGTCTCTGGGGCAGAGAGAGGGACCTGCAGAAGGCCAGCACTGCAAAGCCCCTTTCCTGGCCATTTGCCGGCAACTGTGGGGCCCACTAACAAATACCCTCCGGGGGTGGGTACCTCTGCCCTGAGAGCAAACCTAGGGCAGCTATCAAGGGGAGGGGAGGGGAGGCAAGCCCCCACCTCTTCCTTCAGAGCAGACCAAGGCCCAGCCCAGCCGGCTCTTCAGGTTTCCTGGGAAGGGTCCCTGGGCCGTCCCAGCTGAGGTTTCCGCCATGGGAGCCCACCGGCCCTTCCCACACCTTGGATCCCAGCCAGCCCCCAGCAACGCACCCTCCAGAGCGTGACCACTCCTTCCTCCCGGGTTATCCGCACAAGCGCATTGAAGACATTTGTGTAGCCCCTCCTCTGGTCAGGAGGCAACCTGGAGCCAAGGTCAAGAGAAGGGGGGAGGAATTAGTAAAGGGGGGGGGGAGAGGAACGGCAGGACACTGACAGATCCAGAACCGGACTGCATTTCACAGCCTGGTCCCAGACTGGCTCTCGTCTCCTCTGCAAATGTGGAGACACGGCAAGGAATTGGGACATAGGACTCCATGCGCCCAGCCCCCCTCCTCCCCCCCCCCACACAACAAAAGCACCCCCGTCCACCTGCCATCTGCTGTCATCCGGATGAGCGCCACCTCAGCAGGGGTGCCAACAAAGGCCCCAATGGCACCCGCCGTCATGCCAATCACTGCCTTGAAAAAGAAGTTTGGGGGGGTCCCGTCTTGCCCTGTGAACTTCTCAAAGAGAATGGTGTAGATGCCCAAGCGGGTGGTGGTGTAGGTGGCCTGGCGCAGAAGACCGGCCGACAACCTGCCAAGGAAGAGCCGCACCCACTGGTCAGCCGTGGCCCCGGACGCAAGCAGCAGGGCTGGCGCCCGGAAAAATAAAACCCCCACCCCTCATTGAACCCAGACTCAAGAAAGTCCACATGGGTTCTCAACCATCCCTAATAGCGCTGGGGCCCAATTCAGGGTCTTCCTCATCCCCAAAACCAGGGAGCAGTCGTAGTGACAATTTAAGAAATAGACTACCTTTCTTAAAAATAAATAAATAAATAAATAAATAAATAGCATCTTGATTCATCAGTTGACTCGCCAGGAAGTGTTGAAAGGGTGAATCACAGAGCCTGAATCTGGTGCTGGAAAGACCAAGCATTCAGGTGGCCTCTTAATCTGAATGGCTTAGTTGAAAGTCATGGCTGGACTCCACTTCTCAGTGCACTTCCCTGGAAGTGGTGGTGTTGGGGTGTGTGTGTGTGTGTGTATGTGTGTGAGAGGGAGAGCCTTAACCACTCCTGCTCCCCCCCCCCCGTGCCCCCCTCCCCATGGAACGAACTTTGGCCACTCAAGAGTCCTCTTGCAGAGCAGCTCCCTGCCCGCTCTGGTTGGGCGATCTTCCAGCTGGGGGACGGAGGGGGTGACTTCTTTCTGACCCCCCCCCCTTCCTTCCTTCCTTCTCGGGCTGATCTCCAGGGGTGTCTTGAGCCCACAGGAAGCCCCTTCCAGCCCTCTGACCCCTTCCCGGCTGTACCCACCCAGTGTAGATGCCTTGGACGCCCTCCTTCTTGAGGATGCTGCCCACGGCATGGAAGCTGGTCTTGTACTCCTTTGTCTTGGCACCCTGCCCACTCAGCTGCATGCGGTTCTTCACCAGGTCCAGGGGCTGCACAAACACTGTGGCTCCCATGCTGCATGGGGACACATGCAGGTGCCACGCGTGAGAGAGAGAGAGAGAGAGAGAGAGAGAGAGAGAGAGAGAGAGAGAGAGAGAGAGAGAGAGAGAGAGAGAGAGAGAGAGAGAAGGGACATTCAAGCGTGGCTGCTAAAGATCTTTATCGCTTTTTGCCCCAGGAGCTGTCAGACTGGTTGGCCGTGGGGGTGGGGGCAGGGTATGTGTGTGAGTGTGTGTGTGTGTCCCCTCTTCCCCCAGACCTGCCAGGGCTGAAAGCAGAAGAGGCCACCCTCACCGATCTCTGTGGGGCCCATAGAAAGAGCCTCCTTGGAGAGTGTGGCATTTCTGAAACACAATCTAGCATGCCCTCCTCTGTGTGTGTGTGTGTGTGTGTGTGTGTGTGTGTGTGTGTGTGTGTGTGTGTGTCAACCTCGTGCCAGCTAATCTTTCTCAGACTGGCCCAGGTGGAAGGAACTGCAGAAAGAGTTCACGGAAAAGGTGGCTTCCTTTTGGCAGTTTCACGTCTGCCTGCCTGCCTGCCTAGAGACGGAAGAAGGCCCATCCTTGGTGCCCCCCACCCACCCCAGCCCACCCCCACCCCCAAGAGAAAAGCAAGAAGGGACGCGGGAGGGGGCCGGACGGAGGCTGCTGTCTTCCTCTGGCTGCTGGGCTGGGGGCTACGGAGTCCACGGGAGGAGGAGGAGGAGGAGACCCCCTAACTCGCATCCCGGCACCCCCCACCCCACCCCCCTTCGTAAGTCTTTTGGGAGGGAAGGAGGGGGATTCTTACCCCCTCCCCGCCGCCCTGGTTGCTTGGGGGGGGGGGCCGGGGGCGGAATCCGCACCAGGAGCCCCTCTGCTGCTGCCCAACTAGGCCCCCAACCTGGGAGGGAAGGGAGGGGCCTCTCTCTCCCCCCCCCGCCTCTAGCCCCCTGCCATGGGGGAGGGGGAGCCAAGGTTGGGTGCTGCGCAGGGGGGCCGCGGGGACCCACCCCCACCCCACCCTCGTTGCACCTGCCGGCCAAGAGGGGAGGAGGAAGCCCCCACCCCACCCCACCCCACCCCGCGCCAAAAGGGCTCCTGCCTGCCGCGGTCCTGACCCCCCCCCGCACTCGCCCACCCCCGGGGCCGCTGCACGGAGGGAGGGCCGGGCCGGGCCGGTCCGAGCGACACCCCCCACCCCCCACCCGGGCCCCTCCGCCGCCCTTACCCGGCCAGGCCCCCGAAGAGGAACTTGACCGACTTGGGGGAGGTCTTGGGCCTGGCGTCGGCCGCGCCCCCCCCGCCGGTTCCCCGCTGGGCGGCTGCCATGGCGCCTTCGTCGCGGGCGGCGCACGCCTTGCCTGCCTGCCCCGCCTGCCTCCCGCCAGTGCCGAACCCCACTGCCCCGCGCTCGTGGCAGCGGAGGAGGGAGGGAGGGAGGGAGGGAGGGAGGACGGACCCCCAAGGTGACTCCGGGACGGGTCCGGGATGCAAGCAAGCAAGCAAGCAAGCAAGCCGGGGCCGCGGCGGAGGGGAGCCAATGGCCGCCCGCGAAGGCGGGAGGGGAGGCGGGACTCCGCGGCGGACCCCTCCAATCAGAAGCTCGGGCCGTCGCGTGCGCGAACGCCGTACGTAACGGGCCCTGGGCACGTTCAGGGCGCTTCTGAACTACAACTCCCAGAATGCTCCCGTTTCGGCCTCGGCGCCAGGCGGTGGTGGCCGAGTGACCGCTCTCCGGGGGGGGGGGAGGTGGGGGCTCTTCTTATGGAAAAGTAACTTTTCAAGTGATATGGCTACGGATCCAGAAGGGCCGCCCCGCCCCGCCCCGCGGCTCAGGAGGGGGGGTCGCCCCGCCTGCCCTAAGTGGCCCCCAATGCCTTCCCCTCATCAGAGCGGGCGGGGGGGGCGCCTAGGCCCCCTACCCCCCCCCCCGAGCAACCCGAGCCCGGCCAGGGAGGGGGGCTGCGGCACCCCGAGGAGGAGCGCGCGAGGGGGGGAGGCTCTTCCCCTGACCCCTCGTCGTCGGAGGCAGCACGACACGTGTCCTCCGTCTGAATGCGCGGGGTCTCTCGGCTCCTGGCCTGGTTTTCCAAAAAAAGGGAGCCCGGGAAAGGTGTGTGTGTGTGGGGGGGGGGGAATCGGTGAGGACCCCACACCTCCCGCCCTCCCACCCCCATCTTAGCCAGGGAGGAGGAGGAGGAGAATGAGCCCGCGGAACTCCCCGCCACGGGACGGGCGGAGGGGCGCTGTCCCAGGCAGGAGGAGCCCCGAGGGCGCAGGGGGGCGGGGGTGGGGGTGGAAGTGCTCTCCTGCAACTACCCTAAGGTTGTGCGTTTGATCCTAAGTAGCCAGGGTTCACGGTTGAGTCTCAGCTTTCCATCCTTAATGCGAAGTGGGTAAAATGAGCAGGTTTTGGGGGGCCAGAAGTGGGTGCTAATTCACTTGGGACCCACCTCCCCCCACAGGAGGAGGACGGACGGGGTAGAGAACAGGCCACCGGGGGGGTGGGGGGGCATCGCTTTGAGCGTTGCTAGTTAGTTGCCTTGCTTTGGGACTTGGGAGGGAGGGAGGGAGGGAGAGAGGGGCCCCGCCTCTTGGCCTCTGTGGACCGAGACCGACACTGACTGTCCCACGGGTGGGCGGGGGGGGGGGAAGGAGGAAAGAAAAATGGGGGAGGGGTGGAGCCACATGGCCCCGCCCCACCTCTCGCGAGATCTCCTCCAGCCATGTTTCGGCAGAGGGGCTTGTAAACAGTCGGTGTGTGGCCACCAGTGAGTAGCGGCGGCGGCGGCGGCGACCTCCTCCCCCGTCCCGGGGGTCCTCCAAAGCCATTGCCCAGGCAGGCTGACCTTTGACCCCACCCCGCATGCGCAGGGCGGGCCCGAGTCGCCCTCGGCCGCCCCCCCCCACACACACACACACGCCGTGGCCCCGAGGCTGGGAGCGCTGGCTCGCTTCTCCCCCCCCCCCGGTGGGTCCCCTTGCCCCGGCCCCACCCCCACTCCCTGCCCTTCAGTGGGGTGGGGGATTCAGCCTGTGGTCGGGGGGCTTGCCCTATGCAAAGGCCCTCCGCTCTGGGCCGGTGGGAGCCGGCAGGCTGCTTTGGCGAAAAGGGGGGTGGGGTGGGGTGGGGGGGCGCGAGAGGGCCAGCCTCCCTCCCCCTGCCCCGGGAGGTCTAGAAAGGGCTCCTCGCGAGGAGGGGTGGGAAGGAGGCGGAGGCAAGGGAGGTGTTGGGCAGAGGGTCCCTGGCGGGGGCAGGAGGGGTGGGCAGGGGGCAGCTGTGCGTGCCTATGCACCTTCATGCGCCACAGTCGAAGGGCATGGGGCAAGCATGGCAAGCGGGAGGAAGGAGGCGGCGGCGGCGGCGGCGGGCAAAGGCTCCGCGTGTGTGTGTGTGTGTGTGTGTGTGTGTGTGTGTGTGTGTGTGTGTGTGTGTGTGTGTGTGTGTGTGTGTGTGTGTGTGTAAGGCAAGCCTTCCGGCTTGGGACGTGACCGGCCTTTTCCTGGGCACGAAAGAGGTGCCACGAGAGGCGTGGGCCAGATTTGCAGCGCTGAGTGCTTGTTGGCCACCGTGGACCGACCACCTCAGCCACGCTCCTAGTTTCTCAGAGGAAGGCGGCGGCGGGGGTGGTGGTGGTGGTGGTGGTGGTGGTGGTCCTGTCCAAACCCCTCCGGCTTCCTTCCTTCCTCCCACCCACCTGGCGGGGCTGTCAGGGTGTGCTAATAGTTGCCTTTGCATGTGGGATGTTAGTAGAAGGAACGCACGGATGGCAGCATAAAGTAAACACCCCACTTGTTTCCCTGCTTGGCTCTGTCTGTTCCTCATCCATGTGCTGAACTGTAGATTGTAAGCCCTTTGGGGCAGAGACCTGCCCCCTTCTCTTGGAAGAATCAAAAGGGCTCACCCTGACACCCCTTGGCCCCTGCATCACAGTTAATGGTGGGCAGATGTTAATGGTGGGCCAGGACATGGAGTGAGTGAGTGAGTGAGCGAGCGAGCAAGCAAGCGCATAGTGTTTGCATGGTGACAGACCTGAAGGATTGGGGTGGGGGTGGGGGCTGCATCTCCTCCCCTGCATCCCCAGCCCTGCCTGCTTAGGACTTTGGCCAGCCCTTATCTGACACAAGTGGCCAAGGATGGGGGGCGGGGGCAGCCAGCGCCCTCTTCCACATGCTCTGTCCCAGGCCATTGAGCGACCCTTCCATGGCTCAGGAAGTCCAAAAGGCAGGGAGGGCACTTGGAGGGGGAAGAGTTGGGAAAAGTTACTGCATGGACTACCGGGATCTCTGACTGGAGGCTCCTAGGAGCTGCCATCTGGAACAGTTACTTTTCCGTGGCCTGGAGCCGTGGCTGGGTGGGTGAGGAGGAGGAGGGGGGCGCATGATGTGGGATAGAGGCTGGGAAGAGCAGATTGACTGCAGATCTCGCCTTTGCTGTTTACTCCACAGCTTGTGGCTTGGCTCACTTGTTTGAGCTCTCTGCATTGTACTGCCTGGTAGGCATGTCTTTTGGCAGAAACCCAGCAGTTTCGTGATGATTTCCCCTGAGAATTGATGTCCCGCTTCCCCAGAGTAGCCAGCAGAATGCCAGAAGGCTGGGAATCAATACGCTTCAAAGCACTGTTAAAAGATATTTCTGAAGTGCCTTCAAGGATGGGCCCACATGGAGCCCATTGCAGAAGTCTAGTCTGGGTGGTCACCAGCACGTGAATGTCCGTGCAAAGGCTCCCTTTTTCTTTGGCTAAGAAGGAGCACCTATGGCCATGCGCAGTCTGAGCCTCCGCAGTCGTGTGTGTGTGTGTGTATGTGTGAGTAAAGAGGGGGGTGGAGTTAGGAGTCCTAAGGCTGGTGGAACCCTACAGTTGGGCAAGCTGGTGTGGGCAGGGGCACCCCTAGCAAGAGACGGTGGTGGTGCCTATGGTGGGAAGGAGAGAGGCCATACTAGTGGCATCTGGTGCCAGTGAGTTCCACAGGTATTTGTTTGAGCCTTCCTTCTTTCAGTCTGGAGTCTCCCCTCATGTAATTTCCTCACTGGGGACCCCATTGGATTCTGCCATGTGGAGCTCTGAGCATGTGGAACAGGGGTGCCCAATCTTCATGGGGTTCAGTGGGCTGGTCATGTGGTTCCTCGCAACGGAAATGGAAGTAAAACGCGCCTTGGAATCTGTTTTGCAACAGGATGAGATAGATTTTAAGCTGCCACTTTCCCTGCTTAAACTGGCCTGCCCAAACTATGGCCTATGGGCCAGATCCAGCCCCCGATGCCAATTCATCTGGCTCACACCACCCTCGTCGCTCCTGGAAGCGGAAGTAAAACATGCGTGGGCTGGATGAATTGGCATGGGGGGCCGGATCTGGCCCATAGGCCGTAGTTTGGGCACCCCTGATGTGGAGAGTGCTTCCTCTTGTCACAGAGGAGCAATGCCTGGTAGGGACCTGCCCTTCTGGACGTGGTTGGCTGAGGGCTCAAACACCCCCCCCCCCGCCCGCTCTCCTCTCCTGCTTGCAAGAAAGTGGCCCACAGCACAAGCCACTCTTGCAGCTGTCCAGCCCAGCCTGTCATATGATTGCCTTGTGCTGGGCCTACAAGACAGCCAGACAGCCATGGGTGTGTGTGCGTGCATGCATGCGCGTGTGTTTTCGCCACTGAGGTCCAGTTGCAGAAGAGGCTTCCTTAGGCCAACGAGAGAGTGTGAGATGCCCAGCCCTGACTCTGCCACTCAGCCGGTCGTGTTTCCTTGGCGTGGGGCAGCCGGGCAGCCCTACCTTTCTGACACTTTTTGGCCACCCCGAGCAATAAGTACCTGAGCCACAAAATGGCATGAAAAAAGTGGCAGCAAAGAGGCAGCCACAGCAGAAAGAGGGTGCTGGTGGACCATACACACACACACACATCTGTGGTCTCTCTCTCTCTCTAATGGGCAGCATACCAGGACTCGGTATTTCCCACCCTTTAGTTTTTGGACTTCAATTCCCAGAAGCCTCAGTCAGTTCCTCAAAGCACAGATCAGCAAATGGACTCCCTTAGGCTGCTGGGAAATGAAGTCCCCCTGTGGGGCCAGGGCCCCACGTGGGGAACCACTGGCATACTTGCTAAGGCAGAAAGGTTTTTGTCCCAAGGAGGAGGAGAGTTGCAGTTCCCAGCTCAGGGCCCCGGGCTGCAGCATTGCCTTTCCAGAGGTGGTCCCACCATGAGGGTCTCACGGCCAGCGAGGCATTTGCCCCACAGCGACCAGACACTGGCTAGTCCCCCTAGCACCCCAGGCCTGGGAGGGGGGCGTGAGAGGTCCTCTGCCCATGGGCCAGGCAGTGCCTTCCTTGAAGTCCCCAGGCCCGAGCCCTGCCCAGTGGCCTGCCCTGACTCTCCTGGTGTGCTCTTTGTCTCTCTGAAGCAGACCCCGCCTGCCCAGCCGCCTGCCTGCCTACTTACCTGCCTGCCTGCCTGGATTTGGCCATGACGGAGGCTCCGCACCCGCCTCCCTGGGTGGCCCTGCTCCTGCCGGCATATCTGCTCCTGGAATTCCCGGCTGCCACGGGATACATCCATGCGGTGAGTCAGCCAGCCAGCCAGCCACCCCCTTTGTCTCTGGCCTGGTCCCTTGGGCTGGCAAACGCCTCCTGCGTGCAAGACCGAGTGAGGGTTAGGGTCTCCTGGGGGGGGTGCATTTAGGGTCCTTCAGTTCCCCCCCCTTTCTGTCCTCTCAAGACCCCAGAATGAAGGAGGGGCCCTCCAGGTGAGCGGCTGCCCCAACCCTGATCACCCCCTTTTTCTCCTGGTTGGGACCAAGGAAAGTCTTGTAGTACATCCAAATGCTGGCGCTCAGAAGCATTCCTTTTTGGGGCAACAGTGCCCAGAGTCCCCTGGTGGCTTTTGTGAATTCTGGGAGTTGTAGTCCAAAAAGGAGAAAGCCCTCACCTCACCCCACCCCGGGTCAGCCAGAGCAGATGGAGAGTGTAAAATGCACTCCTGAGCGAGGCAGGAACCTGAGGTCAGCTCTCGGGGGCACAAGAGCAACAGGCTGACGCGTGGCAAGCAGTTCACTAAGAAGGGAGCTGCCTTTGCCGCATTTCTGGGGTTGGGGCTTTGCAGGGCTCCTGCTGTGACCCCTTTGCAGTGGCTCGTTGGGGGTGGGCTGTGGATGTTTTCAGCCCCCCCCCCCCCCGTGCCCCAGGGCCATCCCTGCCTTGCAGGATCAAGGGGGGGGCTTTCCAAAGCCCTTTAGAGGGATGGCCACACCTCCTGCCCAGCTTTTCCTTGGGGACCAAGAAGGCCAGAGGTTTTGGGGTGCCAGGGTGGTCCTGCCCTTCTTTCTTTCCCACTCTGGGTCTACTACAGGGTGTGTATGTGTGTGTGCTGCTGCCATGCCTTCCTCCTCTTAGCAGGAGAGCCAGGCAGGTACAGCCCACCTGAGTTCCTTTCTCTGCCCCCATCCCATGTATCCCTTTGCAGATGACAGATCACAACAGCAGCATGGACTTCTCCGACCTGCCAGCCATGTTTGGGAACCCACTGCCACGCGATGGACTCCTGGTGGGTGTCTGAGGAGTGGCAGGCTGACCTAGGCATGCCCCTCCCCCGGCGATGCTGCCCCCCCCCCGAACTTCAAGCCTTGCCTGCCATTCCACCTGAGTCTGGCATTAAACCTTAAACTAGTGGGAGGGGGGCATAGCTCCTGGGGTCTCTCTTCTGCCTCCCTTTCCTGCCTGGGCAACCACAGTGTGGTGGGAGGGGGGCAGGAGTCCTTTCTCAGCTCAGCCTCCCTCCTTCCTCCTTTCCCCCCCCCCCCCAGGGCCTTCTGATGGAAGCCAAACCAGCCAACGCCTGCCAGGCTATTGAGGGGCCTCCGTCCAACAGCAGTGTCTTCATCGCCCTCATTCAGCGCTATGACTGCAACTTTGACATCAAGGTAGGTGAGGCACAGCCGGGTCTGTGTGTATGTGTGTGTGTGTGAAAATGGAGGGTGGGAAGGCAGTCTTTCTACTATGACTTCAAAGAGCAGGGCACTCCAGTTGGTGTGGAGGCTGGGCTTGACACACACACACACACACCACCACCAGCTCAGGGGTTAAAGCTTCCTGTGAGTCCTTGGATGACCTCCTTCCCACATCTCACCTGGACAAAATTAGCTCCTCTTCCCTTCCCCCTCCTCCAACTTCATAGTGCTGGTGCCATCCTGTGCCCTCTTCCCTGACCTGTCGTCTCCCTCAGGTGTACCATGCCCAGCAGGCTGGATTCATGGCAGCCATTGTCCACAACGTGGGTTCGGACAACCTGCTCAACATGGTCTGGGACGACAGTAAGTGCCTCTGCCTCCCGTGGGGGTGGGGGGTGGGATTCCTGGGCTCTGCTTCTCTCCCCCCCCCCACCCTTGGTGGCTTCCTCTACCTCTTGCATGGGGCTTTTGGATAACATGAGCCCCCCTTCTCTTACCCCCCCCTCCTCCCCAGAAGAGCTTCACAGTCGCATCACCATCCCGTCCGTGTTCATTGGGGAAACGGCTGCTGTGTACCTGCGCAAACTCTTCACTTATGAGAGAGGGTAGGAACTGGTGCCTGGGGTGGTGGGGTGGGGCGAGGGGAATGCTTAGGACCTTAAAGCAATAGCAATGGCACTTCTATACGCCCCCTCCCCTCCCCTCCCCTCCCCTCCACGCAGCGCTTAGTGTTCAGAAGGTAATTAGCACTTTTTGCCCCCAATTGCATGCTGAGTCCTCAATTGACTTCTGAGGGATGGAAGAGGCTGAGTCCACCTTGCTCTGCATCAGGATTGAACTCACAACGTTCTGGCTGCAGTACATCAGCTTTAACCCCTGCATCACCAGGGCTCCCTAACCTTTCCGCCCAAAGGCTAGCGCCCCCGCCCCCCCCTTTCCCCCCAGATGTCCTCTTTCCCTGCTTAGAGCAAAGTGGCTTGCAGTGAGATCAAGAGGAAGGCAAAGAGTTCGGCTCAATCCATCAGAGCCAGGAACCTTCGGCCCTGCTTGGTTAGCCTGTTGAATTGGCAGGCTCTCCGGCAGGAGGCATTTCAGGCTTACCAAGGGCAGGGGGAGCTTTGGGTCACTTCCTCCAGGATGGGGGGCAGGGGGCACGGGTTGTTTCTGTTTTCCCCTGGACAACCCCCTCCAGCCAAGAGCCAAGGTGGACCCCTCTCTTAAACCCCCCCCCCCCACACACACACACACACACCCTGGGACTTCCTTTGGTTCCCCACGAGATGCCAGCCCTGGCTTTGCTACTTAGCTCATCATGTTTGGGGGGGGGGGGTCCCAAACCTCCCTTTGAAAGAACCCCCCCTTTTTTTTAACTGTTCAGGGGTGCCCAAACTTTTCAGGCCATGGGCCAGCCACGTGTTTCAGCGGGCCAGTCATATGGTTCCTCCCACCGGAAGCGGCAGTAAAACGCACCTTGCAATCTATTTTGCAACAGGATGAGATAGATTTTAAGCTGCCGTTTTCTCTGCTTAAACCAGGGGTGCCCAAACTACAGCCCGTGGGCCGGATCCAGCCTGCGTTGCCCTCGTTGCCCCTGGAAGCAGAACAAAATGCGCCTGTATGGGCTATAAACATCTCTGTTTATAGCCGTTTGGGCACGTTTTGCTTCCGCTTCCAGGAACGGCAAGGGCGGCGTGGGCTGGATGAATTGACGTTGAGGGGCAGATCCGGCCTGCAGGGCGTAGTTTGGGCACCCCTGAGTTACTTCCTTAGCGAGTCAACCCAGGAAAATGCAAGGGTCTCCTCAGTTGTGCTGCGACACTGTGTGTGTATTTCAGGCCTGGTTTTCTGCCTTCCTCCCTTTCGACAGGGGTCAAGTGATTTTGATCCCGGAGTATATCTTTCCACTCGGCTACTACCTCATCCCTTTCACTGGCGTGGTGGGTGTTGTGATCGCTGTCATGTGCACCATTCTGGTGAGTGATGTGCCCTGCCGAGCACTCTCTGGCCTCCCCCCCTCCTTGCTGGCAAGCAAGGGTTTGCCTCCCCCTTCCTTGGCACATGGGCACTCACTCTGCCCCCGGCAAGAGGGGCGCAGGCATGCGTGGTTGGGCATGTCAGGCCAAGAGTGGGGAGACGGGCGTTCCAGGCCTGGCCGTCTCTCCCACCTCCTCTCTCTCTCCCCCCCTCGGCTGTGCAGATTGTGCGCTGTGTCCAGCATCGGAAGCGCCTGAGACGGAACCGCCTCTCTAAGGAGCAGCTGAGGAAGATCCCCATGCACAAGTACAAGAAAGGTAAGAGGGGGGTGGAAGAGGGGAGGGGGCCCCTTTCTCTCTCTGTGGGATGGGCAGGGGAGCTGTGGCTGTGGCGGCACTGGGGGCCCTCTTGGGGCACGTGGCCCACCTGTCATAACCCTTCCTTTGCAGTGAGTCCACCACCACCACCACCCCAAATATTCCAGGGTGAAAAGGGGGGAGGGAGGGAGGGAGGGAGGTGCCCCTCCTTTTACCTCCTCTTACTCCCGGCCATGCGAGGGACATGTGTGTGTGTGTGTGCTTCACCCTCCTCACCTGGCACCTGCCGGGCTCTGTCACAGTAAAATGACCTGCCTCTCATAGGGTGGGGTGGGGGTGGGGGCGAAATGCTCTTCTTCTTCCTCCTCTGGGCCTTCCTTAAAACCAAGATGAGGCTCCGGTCCAACCTGAATGAAACCCAAGAGGTTGTTTTTTGTTTGTTGTTTGTTGTTGTTTTTTCTTGGGGGGGTAAGGCAAGCAGTGCAGGGGGTGCCATGGCCCTGTGCCTTCTGCTGCCGCTGCTGCTTCCTGGCCTCCTGGCTCCTCCTCCTCCCCCTCCCCTTGTCGTGGGTCAAGGTGGGGCAGAGGTAACTTCACGCCTGCTGGTTATTTTCCACCCATGGAGCCCCAGTGAGAAAGCAGGGAGTGAAGTGGGGGGGGGAGTGTCCTTTTTCTCTCTCCCCCCTCCCTTTTATGGCTGGGGAGGAGCCCAGATTGGGCCCCCAACCTCAGGGGCTGCCCCTCCCTGTGTTTTTCCCCTCTGAAGTCTTGGTGACTCGGAGGTAAACCAGGTTGTTGGTTTTTTTGGGGGGGGGCGGGGGGGGTAGTTGGGGTTGTGTGTGTTGTTGAGTAAAGCTTTGCCCCAGGCACCCAAATCTAAGCAGGAAGTGCTAAGAGCGAACAAACCAACCACAGCCCCTCCCGGTCGGTTTCCTTTCTTTGAAAGCCTAAAATGTCTTTTTCGGGGTTGGGGGGGCTATTGGTATTTTTAGGTGGGGGGAGTGCCCCTTTGTCCTCCACATTTTCCTGGGTGTGCATCCCGTGCCAAGGTGCCAATTCTGCTCCTTTGGTTTAACCCAAGAGGCCTTCTTATTGGAGGCCCCCCTCCCACCCCATAGTACACCCTAGCGGGGGGGGGGGTCTCCCCTATATCTCTCTAGACATTTGCCAGGCAGCTGCACCCCCTCCCTCCTGACCACCTAGAGGAGGAGGAAGAGGACCCCCCTCTCCAATTCATCCCCAGGACCCCCCCCTTTCCCCCCTTGAATGGGGCAACAGTCACAACAGGGCTTTGAAAGCAGGAGTGATGGGGGGCGGCCTTGGGGGCAAGCAAAGCCAGGCACAGGGAGCAGGTGAAGGTGGGGGTTGAAGGAGATGTGTGTGTGTGTGCTCATGGGGGTGGGGTGGGGGACAGTCAACAGGGGAAGAAGGGACTAATTCCCCCCCCCTCGCCCCCCCCCACCTATTCCTCTGCTCAGGAGGATTCTGGCCTTTGCCTCCAAGGCCAGGCTAGACTTTGACCCCTCTTGCTCTTTCAGTCCCCCCCCCCCACCTCCGTAGCACCTTTAAACCTTCCATTTCCCACAGACGTGTGTGCGTGCGCATGTGTGTTTCCATGAAAAATAACAGCACACCATGAGAAATAACAGTTTCTCACCCCCGCATTGCCTCAACCTTTGAAAGTCACCCTTTGGGGGGAACCACAGGCAGCTGCTCTTTCCCTCTTGATTCGGAACAGGTGGGCGGATTGGGCCATGCTGGGGGGGGGGGAGAGGGAGGGAGGGAGGAGGAGGCTTTGGGGGGGCACTTGGGTCAGGTCGGGGTTTTTGAAGCCGAGGCCTTCTACCCCTCTGTCTCTCTGGCAGAGCAGCTGCCGGCCCTCTTCTCCTGCCTTTTCAGGGAGGGTTGGGGGGGAGGAAGCAGGGAGGTCTGCCTGTCTTTCGGGGGGGGGGCAGCCCTCCTTCCTCCTTGGGGCATTCCCACACACACACACACACACACACACACACACCGTCCTGCTTGCCCTCTCAGGTCTTTGGCCCTGAGGTGTCTTTCATGCCTGGCCCTCTGGGGCAAAGGTTTTTTTGGGGTGGGCCGGCCGGTGTACGACCTCGGCCTTCCTGCATGACACCCCCCCTCTCCGTTTCTGGGCCCAAGCCCCTCCCTCTTCCTCCTCCTCCTCCTGACTAAGATGGGGAAGGGAAGGAAGTGGCCGCTGGAGGAGCCCCGCCGGCCGGCCTGACACTCTTTGCCTTATAAGGCGCTGCTGGTGGTGGTGGTGGTGCAAAGTTGGCGCTCCCTCGCAGCAGCAGCAGCAGCAGCAGCAGCATCCCTAGCCCTAGCCCTGGCTGCTCCAGCCGTGGCTCTGACCACTTCCCTCCCCAGCCCCCACCTGTGGCTCCACACGCCAGGGAGGGAGGGAGGCCCAGGCTGGCTTCCTGTTTTCACCACCACTGGCTGAGGAGGAGGAAGCAGGCAAGACAGCGCGTGCAACAGCACACAGACACACACAGAGGCATGCCTGGCTGTAGATGTGCACACTTTCCCACAGCCTGTGTGCAGAAGGGGCCAGAGCAAGCCACTTGCAGGAGGAAGCCTCAGTTTGGGGGGTCAAATACCTACGTGTGAGGAGGAGGAGGAGGAGGAGGAAGGCTCACCTGCAGTCTTTTTGTGCTCTTGCATTTAGATGGCTCTGCCTTGAGAAGGGAGGGGCCCATGGGGAAATACAGAACAATTCTCCCCCTTTTACCTTATGGACAACCAGCCACACCTCCTTTGGTGCAAACCCCCTTCTTTGCCAGCACTCCCCTCCCCCTCCAAGCCTGACCCTCCCCTGCCCCATGAGTGGGATGAAAGCCAGGTTAGCGGGGAGGGGGCAGTCCTGGGGGGGGGCAACAATGCCTGGGAGGGGGGGCAGGAGGTTGGTCCCTCATCATGTCTCTTTGGCTCAACAGGGGACGAGTTTGACGTCTGTGCCATCTGCCTGGAGGAGTACGAGGATGGGGACCGCCTGCGCATCCTGCCTTGTTCTCATGGTAAGGAGGAGGATCCCATGCTCAGCATCCTTTGCAGGAGGCGCAGGCCTTGCTTCTGGGCCTCGACTGGTTCCTGGTCTGTGGAATGGGCGCAGCGGCACTCCCCTCCCCCTGGACTGTCAGGTGGGCTTGTGGGCAGCACCATTGAGGCCCGAGCGTGCTCATGTCCCCTTCCTTCACAGAGACTCTTCGGGGCTGCCCCCCATCGGCCCCAAGCACCTTGCATGGCTTTCCCGCATTTCTCTAGGACAGAGGCCCCCCACCCCACCCACTCACGCAAGGGCTGGAGGCTGGCGCTCCGGCTGCTGCATGTTGCACCCTCCCTGCAGTGCAGGCATCCCTGAGGCGTTGTCTGGCCTCCTTCCTCTGAGCCCCCTCCTCTCTCTTCCCACCCCCCAAATGTCTCCCCCTCAGCCTACCACAGCAAGTGCGTGGACCCGTGGCTGACCCAGACCAAGAAGACGTGCCCGGTGTGCAAGCAGCGCGTGCTCCGCTCGCCAGAGGACTCGGATTCGGAGGGTGAGGAGGGGGCCGAGGGGCACAGGGCCCCTCCCCGGGCCGAGGACGAGAGGCAGGAGAGGCGGCAAAGGAGGCAGCGGAGGAGGAGGAGGGAGCAGCAAGAGGAAGAGGAGGAGGAAGAGGAGGAAAGGGGTGAAACCGAGCGAACCCCCTTACTGCGCTCATCACCCACTGGGGCGCTGGGACCCCCGTCTTTTGGCAGCCTGGCGCACTCACCCCCTTCAAGCCCCCCTGGCCCCATGGAGGACGAGGGGCCCCCAAGCCAAGGGTCACCCCCGGCTGAACACTCACGGAGCGTGCTGCTGGTTTAGCCCCCACCCACCCACTGGTCTTGCGTGGCCATGAGGTGGACTGGTGGGATTTTTTTTTGGGGGGGGTTGTTAGGAGAGACCCCCCCCCCTGCCAGTGGAGGCAGCAAAAGGGGAGGGGGAACCTCTGCTTTTACCACTGAGCTTCCAGTATATTCTAACTCCAGGGCAGGGGGAAAGGCAGTAACATGTAGGGAAGTAGAGGGGAGAGAGAGCAGACCCAGTGTGTGTGTGTGTGTGGGGGGGGAGGTGCACTCCCCCCCCTCTGGCATGGAAGAAGAGGCAGGGCCATGACTACCACCACCATCACCACCACCACCCATGTGATAAATGGGGAATGCCTCTCCCACCTTTCGCCCAGGGAAGCCTCTGGCCTAGGGGTTGCCTTCCAAACCCACCGCCCACGAAGGAAGGGCTGCAAGGCAGGGCCTGGGAGGGCCACTCAGCCCTATTGATATGGGGGGGGAGGGAGGGGGTCTTTGCGGGGTGTGTGTGTGTGGAGCTGGACATTGAGGGTCACAACAACCCACACCTTGGCTGTCTTCCCCCCCACCCACCCACCCTAGGTCCATCTGCTTCCCTGCCTCCTGCCTTCATGGCCACTGCTTCACCCCCCAACCCACTGAGCACCTGGGGATCATTATTATTTTTACTGTAAATGACATTTATTCTTAACCCTACAGATTATTGTCAAGAAACTGCTGGAGAGGGAGGGGGGTGGGCTGAGACTTCAGACCCATGTGTGGGTGTATTGTGTGTCATTTCTCTCCCTCCCCCCCCCCAGTGCCCTTGTGCAGGTTTGCAGGTGGGGGGGGGGAGGAAAGGGGAGGGGGTGGCAAGAGCGAAGCTGACAACTGAAGTCACTGTAGCCCATGAGGGCAATCATTAAAAGAGGAAATGTGGTTTAAAGGAACCCATGTTGTTTTGTTCTGGATAAAGGGGGCGGGGGTCCTGGGTCACTGGCTGGTCACAAGAGCCATGGGGGGGGGCGCTAGAAGCATCTGCCACCACTCCCTCTCCCATGCAGGTAAGATTGCCCCCCACCCTTGCCACCAGGTGCTTGAAGAGGATTACAACTCCCATCTGCCCCAACCAGCACAGCTTGTTGGGGTTATGGGTCAGAGGCTTGCTTAGATGGGGGGAGGCTCCTCAGGCAGCCAAGCCAAGCCAGAAAGAGGCATGGTAGTGAAACATTCCACCCTTTAGGAAGTTTTCAGTGCATGTTGCCCCAGGGCCGGGGTGGGGATGTGTGCGCGTGTGCGCAAGACAAGCAGCCCCTCTGGGCCTCAAAAGCCCTGGCTGATGTGGGTCACTCAGGCAGCCCTGGCTCATGGGCTTCTCTACATACACACACACACACACACTTCACACGGCCAGTAAAGGAAGCCACCCCACCCATCATCATAAGGCAGCTGATGGGACGGCCTCCAACGCGGGCCAAGCCCTGGCCAGGGCTTCCTTGGAGCCCAAACACAGCCTGACTCAGTGGTGGTGTTTATATCAACTGCTGGACTTTGTCCCTCTCATCACGTCACCCTGGCAAAGAGAGTCCCGGCCAACTGGCCGCAGGGACCCCGCCCAAGCAAGGCCACCCTGCCCGGAGGGGTGGCCCCATCCCTTCCAGGCACCCAGCCACCAAAACAGCAGGCCCCACGTTCACAGTGGCAGCAAACAAAGCCAGCCCTCTTGGTGTGGGGCAGCCAGAGGACAGCTGCTGCGTGGAGCCATCCCACTGGGGCTGCTCCCAAATGGCCCACAAACCCTGGACAACAGCTAGGTGCCCAAGCAAGTGGCTGCCAAGGCCACACCTGGCTCAGCCCCACCTCCTGCAGATCAGCTGTTGGGTGGTGGTGGCGGTTTGAGCCCCATAGAAACTGTTCACCCTCCGGGCGCCACCCAGGTATGACCTGGACTCTTGCAAAGGAGGCTCCAGGACAAAGACTTCTCGGCCATTGTTTCCTGGGAACAAGATGACGATGACGACACTCCGTCCCTTGCGCTGTTTGCTGAACATTTATTCTCCTCCACCTCACTGCACACACATGCACGCACACTCCAGACAAGGGAAGGGCTCCTACCCCTCGCCACCCCTTTTACTCCTCCCCAACAGCCACTCCTGTTCTAGAAGTCTTTGCAGGTCAACTATGAAGCTGGAGAGAGAGAGAACTGACCAGGTCCTTTGGGGGGAACTGACCACAAGGGCGGAAGGGGGGGGGAGCTTTGCTGCCTCCAAAACACGAGAGAGACTCTTTAGAATTCAATTTCTTTTTATTTTTCTTCTTGTCGCAATATAGTTTTCTTAACCAAAAAAGCTACACCTTGTAACAACCAGAAAATTTGGCAGCAATAAGGATTTGTGATAGAAAAAAATGGCATAAAGAAGAGGAAGAGGAGCAGGGGGGGAGGGGGGGGTTAGAAAATAACTGTAGAAACCGGGGTGGGGGAGGGGCTGTGAGCAGAGGGGGGAGGGCAGGGAGCGGGAATACGCGGCGAGCCGGCGCCGGGGTTGGTCCCACGATGGTAAGGCCAATGGGTCCCCCGGGCAGCCACCGCCACCTCCTCGGACATCCTTACACCGTTCCATCAGTAGTACCGCAGACGGGGCGAGGCGGGCCGGTCAATACTGGGACCGCCGCAAGTGGTTGGCCATCTCGTAGCACTTCTTGTTCACGCAGCCGCCGTGGACCCCTTCTTTGCCCATCACCAGAACTATTGCTGTGGGAGGGAAGGGGGGCAGGTGTTAGGTCAGCCACACAAGCCCACCCTGCGAACCCTCCCCTCCCCACAGGCCCTTCATGATAAACCCCACCAAAGACCCTGGGGGCCAAAGCAAAAGCTGTGGAAGATGTCTGCTGGCCGCCAAGCCCGGTTGCCCCACGTGGCTGGGGCCCACAGGGAGGAGGCCGGCCAGAGCTGGGCTTCCGGCAAACGGGGGGGGGGGGGGGGCGGGCAGCCCAGTGGTCGGCTGGATCCCTTCCACCCCAGGCACTCACGGCTGTGGCTGGCTAGAGTTCGTCCTACGGAGAAAGGCCACCGACTCTGGGTGTCACAGTCCCCCCTTTGGGGGCCAGGTTGGGTCAAAGGCCGAAGAGCCCAGGAAGGGGTGGAAGGAGAAAGACCACCACCCTCACTTGTTCTTGAGAGGCAGGCCCCATGCCAGTCCCAATCCTGGCCCACCACCCTCCAGCTGCCGCTCCCATCGAGAAAGACGGGTGGGTGGTGGGCCTTCCCCCCGCCCTCCTGCTGCTGCATGCCTGGGATAGAGGGTCTAGAATTAAGCAACCCCCAGCACCCCCCCCCCCAACAGAACAAGTGGCCGGTCATGGGAGGATCTCTGCCCACAGCTGTTGAGGGGGGGAGGGAGGGGGGAAAATGTGGCCCCAACCCCAGCAGAAGAGACCCAGACAGCTGCAATCAAGCAGGCAGATGGGGGGGGGGTTTGACACACCTCTCCCCCCTCCGCCACCCCCTTGTTTTCTGTCCCATGACTCACTCTTGTTGGTCATGGCGGCCGTGATGTTGAAGGTGGGGCCCCCGCCGCTGCTCTTCGTCCGGAGGTCCATGGTGCTTTCGCCGTCCGTGTGGAGGCTGTCCCGGATGACCGAGCACTTCTGCCCGCCCAGCGTCAGGCCGTTGACAAACAGGCCGCTGCGCTCCTTTCCCACAAGGATGTTCACTTCCGCCGGCTTTGGGGGGGGGGAGAGGAACAAGAATAAATGGGGTGGGGGCACTCTCCCTCCCCCTGCTGAGAGCGCCAGGGAGGCCCACACTCACACAGAATTGGCTCCTTCTACCATTTAAGGATCACCCCATGGGCTCCCCACATCTGGGTTTTTGAGGCTGGACGATCCAGCTTGACCAGCTGAGGGGTCAGCAGGACGGCCTTGGGGGGAGGGCTTGGAGAAAGAGAGCCCCCCCCCACTGCCCCACCTGTTTGCAGGAAGGGCCCCCCCTGCCAGGGCACAACACCTGCCGGCCAGCCCAACAAAACCTCTTCTGTCTCCAGTCCTTACATTACAAGGGGGGTGTCTTGGGGGGGGTGTCTTGGGGGGGGTGTGTCTTGGGTTGTTGGCATCAGGAAGGAAAGAAAGTCTACAACGCTGCAGGGAGACGAAAAGACCACACCGCCCGCCCTCCAAAGAAACCTTCCCCTAGAGCAGGGGTGCCCAAACTACGGCCCACGGGCAGGATCTGGCCCCCTCGATGCCAGTTCATCCAGTCTGCAAAGCCCTTATCGCTCCCAGAAGCGGAAGTAAAACGTGGGCCAAATGAATTGGTGTTAGGGGCTGGATCCGGCCCATGGGCCAAAGTGCCCAGCTCCCTGAACCACATGACCGGCCCACAGCCCCAAAAGTTTGGGCACCCATGCTCTAGAGCAGCTGACAGGAAGGAAGCCCTGGGGGGCAGGAAAGTTGCCCCACATGCTATAACCAAGGGGAGAAGTTGTGGAGAAACCTCCCTGGTGGGGGTGTGAGGGCCCCACCCTCTCCAAACAGAGCCTCAAGGCACTCCCACATGGGGACGACCCAAGCAAGCTCTGAGATCTTGGAAGCATTTTTCCACCCTATAAGGAAGGGAGGAGGAAGAATGGGGGGGTGGAGGAGGAAGGCTGGGCCCCACTGCTTGGAGGGGAGGGGAGGGCAGCCTCACTTGCCCTGCCCCTCTCCCCCCCCCAGCACTCAGAAGGGAAATGGCTTTGCATTTATATTTGCCACAGACTTTGGTGGGGGTGTGGAGGTGACACTTTAGGCCGGAGGGGGAGGTGTGTGTGTGTGCGTGCATGCGTGTTGGGCGGGGGGGGGGGGGGTGTTAAGTGGAGACCCAGAAGTCAAGCTGGAGGAAGTAGGTGAGCAGAAGTAGGTGTCCCTCTTCCCCACACCCTACCCCCAAAGCACACATGAGGGGGGAGGGGAGCCCCTCCCTCCTGCCCCCTTGCAAGGCAGAGAGCTGAACTGTGGAACTCCCCACCACCACCACCACCACCAGAAGAGGGACTACTGAGGCAGGCAGGCAGGCAGGGAGGGACAGACTAAATGCTGGGCTCTGGCCTCACACAGCCCATATATGGGCTTCCCGAGGGAGGGAGGGAGAGAGGAGGGGGGGCAGAGGGGGAGAAGCCTGCTTTTTTGGGGGGGGGGCAGGAAATCTGGTCCTGACCCACAGGCCTCTCTGGGCAGCTTCCCAAGGGAGGGCAACGCATCCCCCCTTGCAGGAAAGAATCCCACTTGTCTGGCCCAGAACAGAAGCCCCCCCCCCCCAAGTCCAGAGGAATCCCCCCCACTTAAACTGCCTTGGAAAGAAGTGGGGGGGGGGCCTTCTGCAAGAGGCCTTTGCCATGGGACCCTCCCTCCAGTTTGGGGGCTTTCCAGACACCCCCCCCACACACACACACACACTTCCCAGCCAGGGCAGGGAGAGGCAGAAGAAGAAGGCCAGCCTAGTGGCTCTGCAAGGGGGGGCGGGGGGGGTTGTTGCACATTAAGTGGGGGGGGAGGAGAAGCCTACCCAAACGGAGAGTTGGGGAAGTTCCTCCCTCCCTCTCTGCCTCCTGGGGGGGGGGGGGTTAGAGAGAGAAGGAACCTTTACTTCCGGCCTCAACAGCAAGAGGACATCCTGCCCCCCCCCGCCCCACGAAGGAGCCCAGGCCGGCCCCCCAGGAGAGAATCAGGGCCACCCCTTATGGGAGGGGGGGTAGGAGAGCCCCCCTCCCCCCCCTGCGCTACACCTCACTCCGGGGGCCGCAGAGGGAGGGGGTGAGGAAGCCTTTCTCTCCCCCCCCCCCAGAAAGTAACTTTCCCCGAAGTTGCCCCCTCCCTCCCTCCCTCCCTCCCTGAGCCATTCAGCGGGGGGGGGGGGGCGGCGGATTCCTCCTTTCTCCGGGATTGCCCCCCCCTCCTCCTCCTCCTCAGCCTGCCTGCCTGCCTGGGGACGTGGCACTCCGGGGCCGGGAGAGAAGTGGGGGCGGGGGGGGGCGGGGGGGGCGCACGGTGCCTGGCACAAAGAGGCCTGGTGTGGAGGGGGGAGGGGAGTATCCGGCCGGGGCAGGGGAGGGCGCCCGCCGCCCGCCCCCCCCGGACTTTCTCGGCCCGGACGGAGCCCCTCCCCCCCCCCCTATTCCAAGCGGCCTCTGAGTCATTTCCGCCGCGGGCGGCCTGGCGGGAAGGGCGGGGCAGGGCGGGCGGCGGCGGCAAAAGCGCCCTCCGTGGCCGGCCGGCCTCTCCCCTCCCCCCCCCGCGCTACGGGCGCCTCAGGCGGGAAAGGAGGCGCGTGCGGCACACAGGGGGTGAGGGAGGGGGGCCGCGGAGGAAGCGCCGCCGCACAAAGGAAACCCAAAAAGGGGGGGGGTAAGAGAGAAGGGCGCCGGGGGGGCAAGAAGGCCCCGGGAGGGGGGGCAAAAGGGCAACTTTGGGGGGGGCAGAACTCCCCCTCCTCCCCCACCAGGCCCCCTCCTCCTCTGACTGCGCCCCAGCCCAGGAAGGGAAAGGAGGGGGAGGAGGAGGAGAGGGCTCCCCGTCCTGGGGGCGGGGGGGCAGCAACAGTGGCGGCGCCTTCCTTTCTCCCCCCTCCCCCAATTCCTCCCCCCCCCTCCGTTCACTGACCGTGATGTTGAGGAAGGTCTTTCCCGGGGCGGCGGCCCAGACGGAGGGCACGTCCTTGTAGCCCACGATGGCCGCGTCCTGGCACGTGTCGTCGGCCATCAGGCTGTCGATGTAGCAGCTCCAGCCGCTCATGGCGCGGGTGCAGCGGGGCCTCGGCGGCAGCAGCAACCAGGAGGAACCAGCAGGCCCTAAAGGCAACAACACCACCACCACGACGAGGAGGAGGAGGAGGAGGAGGAAGAAGAGCCGAGGCTGAACCGGGCGGGCAGGGAGGGAAGGCGGCGGCGGCGGTGGCAGCGGGCGGGCGGGCGGGCGGGCGGGCGGGCGGGCCGGGCTGCTGAGGAGGAGGCCGAGGCGGCGGCTGCTACGGCTGGGGCGCGCCAGGAGCGACGACTACTACTCGCGGGCCGGGCCGGGGAGCCGGAGCAGAAGAAGGAGGAGGAGGGGGGAGGGAGGAGCCGGCGGGCAGGCGGGGTTCTCTCCTTTCCTCCCCCCCCCTCCCCGCCCCCACCTGCGCCTGCGCCTCCCCTCGCCGGTCCCAAACCCAACTGACCCGGTAGGGGGAGCCCGAGAGACGGAGACGCCACCGCCCCTCCCCTCTGGGCGGGGGCTCCTCCTGCCTCCCGGTCCCGGAGAAGCGGGGCGGGCGGGCGGGCTTCCTCCTCCTCCTCCTGCTAGACAAATTCCCGGCGGCGCCAGGCCAGGGCAAAGAGGGCCTGCGCCCCTTCCTCACCTGCCGCCCCCTTCCTTCCTTCCTTCCTCCCTCCGCGCCCCGTCCTCCTCCTCCTCCTCCTCCTCCTCGCTTGCCCGGCGGGTCGCGTGGCGCGGCGCCTCAGCCGCAGCCTGGCTCAGCCCGGGCCCCTCCGCGCTGCCCCACCGCACCGGCCCGCCCGGCGTCACTGCCAGTCAGAACAGGAGGCGCTTTCTCCCCCCTCCCCCCCTCCGCCCTTGGGACAGGGAGGGAGGGAGGGAGACGCCTTTGCTCTGCTTGGGACAGGGGGCCAGCTGCGCGGGGGAGGGGAGTCCGGAGAGGTCAGAAAAGGCCTCCAGGAGGGAGGGAGGGAAGGAAGGAAGGAAGGAGGAAGGCCCCCGGGCGGCCGGCCACAGCTGGGAAGGGCCGGCCCCGTCCGCAGAGGCGCGCGCGTGGGGGGGGGGAGGGGGGTCGTCCCTTTGCCCACCCCGCCCGCGCCCCAAGCCCTGCGTGTTGGCAGCCGCCGAGGCATCCTGTGACACCGCCCCCCCCCGGGTGGGTGGGGGGTGTCGGACTCTTCTGCGCCGCCTAAAGCCCCGCTCCTCCTCCTCCTCCTCCTCCTCCTCCTCTGTTGTGCATGAAGCGCTCCCAACCTCCCTCCCTGCAGGGCCCGTCACGGGTCCAGGAGGAGGAAAGGGGGTTGGGGTGGGAAGGACACACACCGCCCCCAACTTCCCCCACTCACTGGGCATCGCCCCGGGCCCTGGCTCCATTGACTACGCTTCTTTTCATCCATCCCACCCACCTACAAGGGGGAGCTGCCCCTTTTGCCACGTGCTGAGTTCGCCCCCTCCCAACAAGGCTAGCTCTGCAGTAGTGGTGCTGCATAGTTTTCCAGAAGAACCGTATAAAGAGCGATCACGATCCTCCTGTGGCTTCTCAACGTGGGCATCATCAGCACAGCAGGCCGGGGCACAGATGATGCGGGGGGGGGGGGGGCGCGCATCGGCGTCGGCTGGCGGCAGTGTGGCTGGGTGAGGGAGAGAAGCCAAGCCTCCTCCTGGGCTCCATGCATGCTTCGTGGCCCCATCGTTTCCGTCGTTGAATTCAGACCAGCAAAAATAACCCCCAGGAACATTCCAGACTTCTGGAGGGCTCCTGTTCTATGACATGAGCAGTTGCAATGTGCACCAAACTTCCCTCCACCTTCTTTTCCACACCACGCAAGGCCAACGTTCCCATTGGGTTCCCCAACAGGAGCCCATGCCACTTGCCACCCTCTCCCCCCCACTCCCCCCCCCCGTCTGCTCCCCCTCCCTCCCTCAAGGGCACTGCCAATGCCCCCCTTGGCTGCCCATCCTGGAGAGAGCCTAGAGGAGCCCTTCCTTCCTTCCTTCCTTCCTTCCACTCCTCTAGGGCTTGGAAGCCCCTGCAGATCTTTCCAGGTGAAAAAAAACCCCTTGTGAGGGGCTAACAGCCCCACAACCAGGGGTGGGCATCAGCAGGTTCGCACCAGTTCACCAGAACCGGTAGCCGAAATTCTGGCTGGCCCCTCTGCCCATCCAAGTTTTGAAACAAAGTAGTCCTAATTCATTCGGGTGCAACACAGGGTTTCCCCCCTGGACACGCCCACCATACCATGCCCACAGTGGGGTAGTAATTTTTTTGGGAGCCCACCACTGCCCCACACGTTCATCTCAGGGCTGCTGCTGCTGCTGCTGCCGCCCTCAAGTCAGATGAATCTCCACCCCACTCCGGTCCATTTCTTCTTTCTTGGACTAAGTGGCATCACCCCATCCTCCCCTCCTTCCACTTGGCCACTAATAGGCTTGTGATAGGGTGTTACTGAACATTAAATAAAGAAAGAGTATTTATTTATTTATTTATTTGAGGCTAAATATAGACCTGAGGCCTTCATTGGGGCAACCCGTTCTTTTCTCCAGCCTCACGTCACCCACCTGACGCTGCCAGCCTTCCAAAGTGCCACTCCTGGTTAGGAAAGATGCTCGCCTCAGCCTGGGGAGAAGCCAGCTTTGCTGGTCTTGGGGGGGGGGGGGCAGGGGGGGGAGAGAAACACTGTTTATGCACTGTAAGAACTGACCTTGCCATCCTATCTGAAGGGCAATAGGCAGGTCTCTAGTCAGGGATGCCCCCTCTCCCCTCACTTCAAGACACAGAGACACACACAAACACTGACCCCCAGTACAGGTCTGCCCATCAGAGGTGGCCTTGTGCTGCCCCTTGCAGGTCTGGGGGGCATAGCAAGGTCGCCGTTCTCTCCTTGGGGTGGACAGACACATCTGGCCACACGTGCACACCCACTGCATCATTGTGAATGGGGGCGGTGGCAGCGGCAGGAACTGCAGCGCTGCTCCCTGGGAAACCTCTCACCTCTCCCCAGTTAGGGACCACTTAGGCTGCCCTTTTGTGTGTCCCCCCCCCTTTCCTTCATCTTCCTGCCAGGGCCAGAACAGGCGCCTGGTGGCTGCCCAGGTGGCTTCCCCAAAGAAGGAACTGCTTTGGCCTTGGTTGGTTTGTACCCCAGATTTCTCTTCAGGGGCTTACAATATTAAACAAATACTCTTATTGCTACTAAGAATAATGTTCTGCCAAAGAGCTGTGGTTCGCTACAAGAGGCACATGCCCTGCAGGGGGGCAATTTGATTTTTAATGGGGGCAACTCCACATGAACAGGAGTTCAGTTTTTGAATAATAAGAATCATATGTCACACTCGCAGGGCGGGGGGGGGGGGGGGAGAGGGGTCAAGATTTTAGAGATATGCTTAGGAGGAGGAGGAGCATGGCCAAATAAAGGTAGGGAACCACTACTGCTCTAGGGGCACCTTGGAACATCGTCTGGAGAAGGAGACTAGCTCTCAGACCTTCTGGCACTTCCCAACCTGGGGCAGCCCTCCTGCCTCCCCCCTCCCCAATTTACTCCCCCCCCCGTGTCTATTGTGAGGACCATGGCTGGCATGGTGGGGGGCACCCCATGTCATGTCACCCTAAAGGCGCAGGTCTGCCGCTTAACAACTGCTTTTGGTGTCTGTAGCCTTAGCCACTTAGCTGATCAGGAAGGTTGATGGGATTAGCAGCCTTTGATGCCCTTCTTGATTGAGGCAAGTCCCATCCCAGCTAATCCCCTTAAGCCCTGCCAGCCCCTGCCTCGGTCTGGCGGCCAGGGCTGTGGCCAGGATTCTAGATGGGGGTGGGCCTCAGTATTTCCTCAGGATGGGCAACAATGTCATAGATACATGTCATATATGATAGATAAGCAGCCAGCAGTTGGACGGTGGGCAAACTGCTAACTCGGGATGGGAAATGCCCACCCTGGCTACGGCCCTGCCTCTGGCCCATCCTTTCACAGCTTCTCATGATCCGCCCAGTCAAAGGCTTTGCTGTTGAGAATAAAGCACAACAGGCTGATCTTCTCCTGAAATTATTTGGTACCCTCCAGTAGCCAGAGAAAATTTGCCATATGATTACCAAAGCCTCTTCCTATTCAGAACCCAGCATGCCCACCTGACATTTTTCTAACCATTTATGGTAAAATCTTTTGTTGCAACATCTTGATCATCACTTTGCCAGGTATTTTATTTTCTGATGTAATTATTTGATTTTTTTTTAAAAAATTGTTGTTTGTTTTGATATGTTCTTTTGTTACTTGTATGTGTACCGCCTAGAGTGGGAAATATACCAGATGGGCGGTATAAAAATGCAATAACATTTTTAAAAAGTGATTGCAGTTTAATCAGTATCCCTGGTGATTTGTTTCTTCCTAAGACTTTCAGAGCAGCTTTCAGTTCACTTTCTAGAACCACAAGTTCTTCATCATAGGATTCCTCTACAAAGGCATCTGTCATCCTTTTCATCTCTTCTGTATAGTACACTGTTTCCACCTTTTCTTTATTTCCTCCTGATCCAATAGTGTGTTTCCCTGTTGGTTACTCAGCTGTCCAAATCTAGGCTTAAATTTCCCTTTGATGTCATGGATCTTCTGGAAGAGATGACTTTTGTTTTCCTTTTGTTGTCCTCCTCTATTCCTTTGCATTGGCTGGTTTGTAGTTCTCTCCATCGCTACGTGACGGTTGCTGGAAAACTGCATTCAGGTTTCTGCTCCTGTTTCTGTCACCTTTTACTTTTGCTTCTTGACTGTCCTTTATAATTTTAAGCGGTTCTTCTGTCATCTATCTAGTGTTCTCTTTTATTTTAAACACTGTAGGATTATATTTTTGTATTCTTCCTTAACTGCATCTCTAGTTTCGATCCACAGTTATTTGGGTTCACAATCAATTGGGTTTAGTAATGGAAATCTGTTCCTTATATGGATTTTAAATTCATCAGGAATGTTGTTTATATTATCTTTTGGCACTACAATTGATTTAGTGTTGTTGTTTTTTCAGGTTTACTCTAATGGTGGATATTCACAGCTACCACAATTTGTTTCTGGTCTTGTTTTGTCAGAGAGAATACAACTTCTCCATCTCTTGCTTCTGGTTACATAGTCCATTTTATTTCTATATTGACCATCTGGTGATGTCCATCTGTAGTCATCTGTTTGGTTTTTTAAAAAACATGTAATTTCAATAAACATATTGCTGGCTTTTGCAAAACTCTGTGAGTCATTCTTCTGCTTCATTTCTGTTCTCTGGGCCAAATTATCCAACAATGTTTGGTTCTGCTTTGTTTCCTACTCTTGTGTTACAATCACCTGTTGGGAATAACCTTATATTAGATATTAGTTTTACAGTAACTGCTTTAAGTTTTCTATACTCTTCTGAAAGAGTATAGAGCTTCTGGGCCAACAGGGTTCAGTATATGGCTGCCTGGTGGAAGATGGTACTTGTAGTCCTTTGTCTCTTCGAAGCTCTCTAATCTCTGGCCTCCTGAAAGTGCCTGTTTGTGTAAACCAGATGCCAAGACTGGGTGAAATGTTCTATGTGAAAAGCTAGGTCAAGTCAGCTTCCGCCACCCTGGCGCCAAGTTTATGCCTTCCTATGCCTTTGCCTTTACCCCGGAAAAATTGCTTGTTATGTCTTTTGCTATGGCATGCTCTGTAGTTTTGTGAAAGCCACGTGACTACCTTATGTACATGTGGTTTTAGAATTTTAGGAATAAATGAGCAGTAGGTCCTTTGTTGGGCCAGTCTGCCTCTTGCACCCACGTCTCTTTGTGTGTGTGTGTGTGTGTGTGAGCATCACTACAATCACCTATGTTTATAAGCATGTCTTGTTCTAGTGTGTGATCAGTTTGTTATTGGGTACTTGCATAAAAGCTTTTAATTTCATCATCTTCAGCATTGGTAACTGGGATGTAGACTTGAATGATGGTTGTGTTGGCAGATCTTTTACATAGTCTGATATTATTTTGTCATTAGAGTCCCTAACTACCTGTGCTATGTCTTGCCTAGTATTAGAGCCACTTCTTCTTAGTTGCAATTTTTGAAATTGTGTCTGTGTTAGTCTGTGTTTCAAGCATATCAAAAAGTAAACTAGACAAAAAGACAAAGAAAGTGCCACATTTTTGCCCGTTTCTTCTGAGTTTGTCATTTCTAGAGTAGAACATTTTGTAGTTGCCTACTTTAGCTCACTGACAGCAAACACCACAGAAGGTTTATACAGTACATTCGGTTTCTTGCTTTCTAGTTTCCAGTTTGCCTTGGTTCACACTTCTCAATTTCAATGTGCCAACTGGATGTTTTGCAGCATTGACTTTCTTTCACGCCTGTGCACATCAGACACTAGACATCCTTTCTGCTTTAATCTGTTTGTCTCATTCATGACCAGTCTTTCATTTTGGACTGTCTCACCATAGGGTAAGGAAAGTTCCGCTGGGGTTTCCCATTCCCACCTTCTGCACAGGAGGAAGAAAAGTTAACGTGAGTGTTATTGCCACGGCCTCCTCTCTCAGTGTCCCCTTCAACTCCCGCTGCAACCTGGTAGTGGCCTTGAGGAGGGTGGCCTCACGTTTGGTCTTTCAGCTGTGATTGACCCACCTAATGACTAGGGAGGCTTTGGCCCCAGGCCCCCCCCCTGCCCCTTCTGGAACTGCTCTCCCTAACCCCACCCCACCCCTCCTGGCAACAGGGCAATGGAATGTGTACCTGTCACAATGGGGTGTGGGTCAGGCCTGTAGGCAGGAGGAGGACCTGCTAGGCTCCGTGGCTAAAGGAGCTGGAGGGAGGCCAGCTGGCCCACGGGGTGCCACGAGGAGACCCTCTGCCTCTGAAGGACGGGAGCAACAGGGGAAGGTGAGGAAATGGAAAAGGTGGCCCGGGGGGGGGAGGAGAGATTGGGCCCCATGAGGGGCAGAAATGCAGAGCCAGGGAAGAGGTTCAGAGCCGGCCTGGCAGCCTCTGTAGATCAACCGAACTCCTGCCAGAACATACAAGCCTTGGACTCACACAGCACCCTTCAGCATTATTCTTTAAAAGCTGCCTAGGTAAAGGCCAAGGTCATCCTTGCTTGAACACCAGCCGTGTCCAACTCTAGGATTGGGTGCTTATCTCCATTTACAGCAAAGAACCAGCACTGTCTGCGTCCATAGACGTCTCTGTGGTCATGTGGCAGGCATGACTAGATACCGGAGGGCACGGATAGCGGTTACCTTTCCTGTTGAAGTGGTACCTATTTATTTGCAATTTCTTGCTTTAGGACCATTAGGTTGGCAGGAGCTGAAACAGATGACGGGCGGGAGCTCACTCCGTCACGCAGCATGCGGGGTCTCGAACTGCTGACTTGCCAACCTTCCACCGCAGTCGCTATTAAAAGCTGCCTAGTGGAGTCCAAAGACAAGAGGGGGGAACAAGGCAGGGGGCAAAGAAAGCCACCCGTCCAGACTTTCCACCCTTCCTGAGTGACACTTGAGCCACACGGTGGCAGGACGGGGGTGTCTTAACAGGAAGGGCCGGTTCAAAATCCCAGCCTGACCTTTGATCTCTTCCCCCCCCCCACCCCACTGCAAGGGTCACCTGGGTCTGGAGTATCTCACAGGCCTCAAAGACCCCATAGGTGGGAAGGACCCTCCCCCTCCCACACCCTAGAGGTAACCCCCAAGGGTTGAGAAATGCTTGCCCACCCCCCACCTCAGGCTGGCCAAAACCGGGAAAGGAGGCCAGAGCACTTTTGTAGAGTCTCCCGCTAAGTCTTGGCTGCCTTTTCTTCTGCCTAGAAGGGACCCTGGAAGGGAAGTTCTTTGAAGGGGGGGCATAGCTGTCAAGTATCCCTTATTGGCTAGGAAAACCCTTATTTTACCCTCTTTCCCGCTGTCATCCCTTATTAATTAGGCTGCAATGCCCTATTGCCACCATTGGAGGTCAGCAAAGGATAAGCATAGCTGTCAAGTATCCCTTATTGGCCAGGAAAACCCCTTATTTTACCCTCTTTCCCGCTGTCATCCCTTATTAATTAGACTGCAATGCCCTAATGCCGTCATTGGAGGTCAGCAAAGGATAAGCATAGCTGTCAAGTATCCCTTATTGGCCGGGAAAACCCCTTATTTTACCCTCTTTCCCACCATCATCCCGTATTAATTAGACTGCAATGCCCTATTGCCGCCATTGGAGGTCAGCAAAGGATAAGCATAGCTGTCAAGTATCCCTTATTGGCCAGGAAAACCCCTTATTTTACCCTCTTTCCCGCTGTCATCCCTTATTAATTAGACTGCAGTGCCCTATTGCCACCATTGGAGGGCAGCACAGGATAAGCATAGCTGTCAAGTATCCTGTAATTGCCGGGAAATTTCCCTTATTTCCAAATCCAAAACTTGACAGGTATGGTGTGGGGCAAAGATTCTACCTCCCAGCTGGCCCGGCTTTCATCTCTTTCCCGCAGCCAGCCATGTCTATCCAGAAGATCCATGCGCGTGAGATCCTCGACTCTCGAGGAAACCCAACGGTGGAGGTGGATTTACATACTGCCAAGGGTGAGGGGCCGGGCTGGGTGTTCACAACACGGGTGGCGGTGGGAGTGGGGGACCACTGCGCTGCCACGGCTGCTTCTGCCCTACTGGGTAAGTGGGGTGGGGGTGTTTGGGCAGGAAGGCCGCCTGCAGACTTCCCCATCTCTCCCTGCCAGGCCGGTTCCGGGCGGCTGTTCCCAGCGGGGCCTCCACTGGCATCTACGAGGCCCTGGAGCTCCGGGATGGAGACAAATCCAGGTACCTGGGCAAAGGTGAGCAGGCGAGGCAGAGGCGGCCAGAAGGGCCTTCCTCCTCCTCCTCCTCCTCCTCCTCCTGGTCATTGCAAGAGCAAGGGCTCTAACTCTAGACCCCCCTCCATTGTGCTCTCTCTGGCACTCTCTCTGGCCACTTCACAAGGTACTGCCAGAGACTCATAGGACCAACCATGGCAGGATGGAAGTCTGAGTCAACCTTGTCCCTGGCAGGATCGAACTCACAATGTTCGGGCTGCAGGGCAGCAGTTTAACCCCCTGCGCCACCAGGGCTAGGTAGCCCAGGGAAGGCTGATGGAGAAAAGCATGTAGCGTGCAAGAGAGGAATCTGGCTATGGAAGCTGCCCCTTAGGTGTGTGTGTGTGTGTGTGGGGGGTCAGTGGCCAATGGGGCTGGGCCCAGGAGGGCAGAGTGTGGGCAGCCCAAAGGAAGGGCTTCCCCCTCCCAAGGTGGCCGATGGAGGCCCAGCCACCAATGGAGGTGCATGTCATGCATCTCATGCTCAGAAGGGCTCCAGCCACGCGTTTTTCTACTTGCGCATGTTGCATCTTATCTAATATCTGTGCTTTATTGCCCTGAGTGGACAGAACAATGCATCCAGTCACGAATACGTCCCCTGACTGGGGCTGCCGTGTCTTTGTTAGGGGCAGCCCTGCCCGGCCCCACCAGGCTGGCTGGCTCAGAGGGGCTTCTGGAGGCAAGGGGCTTCCTCCTGGTCAGTCAAGCAGGCCAGTTGCCAGCCAGTGGATGCCCTGCTCAGGTTTTGGGGCGCTGAGGCAAGCGATGGGTTTTTCCTCACCTTTCTTCCCACCCTCTTGGGACACTAGTGGTTAAACAGGGAAGTGGGGAGAGAGGGGGTCACAACCCCCAATTCTGCCCCCTCCTTTCATGCCACTTTCATGCCCATGTCTGTCTGTCTCTCTCTCTCTGCATGCCCTGCAGGGGTGCTGAAAGCCGTAGAGCACATCAACAAGACCATCGCCCCCGCCCTGATTGACAAGGTAAGCAGGTGTGTGTGTGGGGTGGGGTGGGTTGGGGGATGAACTGCAAGCCTTTGAGTGTGTCCCCCGCCCCCCATAGCAGCCCTAGGAACAAAGGAGCTTGGCAGAGCCCAAGGACAGCTAGGCGCTTGCCCACAGTCCCAGGACCACCGAATTAGGACCCAGCCCCCCAAGCCATCTGGCCTGGAGCTTCCAGCTGCCCTCCCCCAGTTAGCCCCCAGTTAGTGGGGCAAGGGCCCAAACACACCTCAGGTCCATCCACACCATTACCTACCTCTCCCCTCCAGGTTATCTGGGCAAAGGTGAGCAAGGGCCGGGCAGTGCCTACCTCCTGTCTCAAGTCTGGCTGGGAGCCTGGATTTCCTCTGGGGAGGGGGAGGGGGGAAGGGAGAGGAAAGAGGGGGGGGGTCCCCAAACCTTTTGCCAGAAAAACGTCCCCACCCCCACCCCCGCTTGCCTGCATTCTGAGTCCTGTTTTTTCCATCATCAGCACATCATGAGACCAGTTTTACCCTCCCTCTCTCCCTCCCTCTCTGCAGAATCCTAAGAGCACTATTTAAAGGAGGGGTTCTCAACCTACGTCCCATGGGCCGGAACTGGCCTACGGCACCATTTTATGTGGCCCACAGCACCAGAAGCGGATGTGTTTACGACAGCCCTACATGTGCCAATGGATGTCGTAAACACATTTACGACAGCCGAGGATGCGTTTATAGCAGCATTTACGGCGGGGGTGGTGGGAATGAGCTTGTCTGGCAGGGCATGGTCTGGTGGGGCAAGACCTATTTGCACCTTTGAGGCCAAATCAAGCCCACAGGACAGGACTCCCTTTTCTTGTTGGAAAGCAAGCCTTGTTTGCAACCTCTTTTCTCTCCTCTCTGCCAGAGAATAAGCGTCCTTGAGCAAGAAAGGATCGACAGAGTGATGCTCGACTTGGATGGCACTGAGAACAAATGTAAAGACAACTTTGAATGGGGGGGCCCTTTGGCCTCGGGGGGGGGCACCCTCAGCTTGTACGATGCCTTCCTCACATCTGCTCCTCTCTCCCCCCCCCCCGGCAGCCAAATTTGGGGCCAATGCCATCTTGGGGGTCTCCCTTGCCGTCTGCAAGGCCGGGGCTGCTGAAAAGGGGGTGCCCCTCTATCGCCACATTGCGGACCTGGCTGGGAACAAGGAGCTCGTCCTGCCTGTACCTGTGAGTGACCTGGAAGCAGGAGAGCAGGGGATGAACGGACACAAAGATCTCTTGCCAGATGGGCTTGGAAAGGCTGGCACTGGGTGGGGTTGGGGGGGGGCACGTGGTGGGTTTCCAAGGTAAAAATGGCAGCCCAGGAATGGGACCCCCCCCCCAAGGAAAAGCATGAGAAAAAAGAAGCCCGTAGATGCAGGAGCCCAAAGCCCAGCCATGGTGGCCAAGAGGTTGTCCCCAAGGAAGCCTCCCCCTCCCACACATGCCGGGGGGGGGGCACTGGTGGACTGTGTGTGTGGGAGTGTGTGTGTGTTTCCCATAGAGGAACCAGAGGGGGCTCCAAGGCAGGCAGGCAGGCAAACAGGTGAGCCAAGGGTCTCCATCTGGATCCTGACCCTCTCCCCTCCCTTCCCGAGGCTTTCAATGTGATCAACGGGGGATCCCACGCCGGCAACAAGCTGGCCATGCAAGAGTTCATGATCCTGCCCATTGGTGCCAACAGCTTCAAAGAGGCCATGAGGATCGGGGCCGAAGTCTACCACAACCTCAAAGCAGTCATCAACAGCAAGTACGGGCAGGATGCCACCAACGTGGGCGACGAAGGAGGCTTTGCCCCCAACATCCTGGAGAACAACGAAGGTACAGCTGGGGCTGCCATGGCTCAGGGGTTAAGAAGCTCGCCTTGTGAGCTGGAAGGCCGGCAAGTCGGGAGTTAATGACCCAGGTACTGCATGACGGATTGAGCACCCGTCTCTGTCCCAGCTCTTGGGGACATGAAAGGAGCCTCCATTGGGCATTCCCTGAGCGGAGTTTCTTCCCCAAAAATCCTTTCAACCCAGAATAATTTCTGACATGAAATTATTATTACAGCAGGTGCAGCGTCTCCACTTTTGAGAAGTCCAGAGGTTACTTTTAGCAATGGTAGGGAGGGGGCCATGGGGGTGCATGGGGTTGTGTTTCATGGGTCTCCCTCTCTCCTTCGGAGACTGCCATTGATGGGAAGTCCTGGGCTTCGGCAGCCACAGTCGGAGAGACGGACGTCCTGCCACAGGTAAGCAGGCTCCTCTCTCTCCGCTGGCCCCACGGCAGGAAGGACACGGCGGCGTCTCAGGTAGGAAGCGCATGGCTCCTATTTCCTAAGCCTATCACGCACACACCCCAAAACCCCCCTTTCCTCCCACCAGCCTTAGAGCTGCTGAAGACGGCCATCGGGAAGGCCGGCTACCCGGACAAAGTGGTCATTGGCATGGATGTGGCCGCCTCCGAGTTCTTCCGCAACGGCAAATACGACCTGGATTTCAAGTCCCCAGACGACCCCAATCGCCACATCTCCGGCGAGAAGCTGGGCGAGCTGTACCAGAGCTTCATCAAGAACTACCCTGGTGAGAAAGTGGGAAGGCATTCCCCCCCCTCCCCAACCCGCCCCAGACCCACATGCAAGGGTTTTTGCCATGCCTTGCAGTCTCAGCTCAGCCTGCTGCCGGTTAAGGGGGCTACCCAGGATCTTGGGGGAACTCTCTTCTTTCCCCACATTCCCTTTGTCCAGGCCCACATTCTTGCCCACTCTGGGTTGAAGGCTCTGCTATGAGACCACATGTCCTTCCTGTCTTTTGACCCCCCTGCCTTGCCCCCCCCAGTCATTTCCATTGAGGACCCCTTTGACCAGGATGACTGGGAGACCTGGAAGAAGTTCCTGACTCAGGTGGAGATCCAGATCGTGGGGGATGACCTGACCGTCACCAACCCCAAGCGCATCCAGAAGGCCGTGGAGCAGAAGGCCTGCAACTGCCTCCTGCTGAAGGTCAACCAGATTGGCTCCGTCACAGAGTCCATCCAGGCGTGAGTCCCCACAGCGGCCAAAGAGAGAGGCGGCCAGAGGCCTGGGCAAGCCAAAGACCCACACACACGCACGCACCCGGGTGGGTGGGTGGGTGGGGCGCACAGAGGTTTCCCTGGCTCTAGGACTTCCTTGGGGGTCGGGACCCATGGTGGCCTCTCCGGAGACCCCTCCTGATCCTTCTCTCTCTATCTCCTGGTTTCCAGCTGCAAACTCGCCCAGAACAACGGCTGGGGCGTGATGGTGAGCCACCGTTCCGGGGAGACGGAGGATACCTTCATTGCCGACCTGGTGGTGGGGCTCTGCACAGGGCAGGTGAGAGACTGGCATCAGCCAGGAGCCGCACTCAGGCCCCTCGGACGGGTGACTCCCCTTCCCCTCCTTTGACCGGCCTTTAATGCAATAGTTGCGTGCCCTTTTGCAGATCAAAACCGGAGCTCCCTGCCGGTCAGAGCGTCTCGCCAAGTACAACCAGCTGATGAGGTAAGCAGACCAGAGTGGCTTGGGAAGAGGTGGACAGGTGGGGGCGGGGGCATGGGCATGGGGGGGGAGCGTTCCCAGTCTCACCCCAGTTAAGAGGGAAAACGCTTGAGTTCCGCCCTCCTCTCTTTTCCCATTTGCAGGATCGAGGAAGAGCTCGGGGACAAGGCCCGTTTTGCTGGGCGCAAGTTCCGACACCCCTTGACCCAATCCGCATCTGCCTCTCTCGGGGAGAGCCTGTGCCCATTTCCTTCTGATTCCTGGGATACCACCACAATGGCCGCCCTCGTACGAAAAAGACCTGATTCCACGTTGGTGTCTTTTGTCACCTGCAGAACCAAACCTGCCCCAGAGGATGAATAAAAAGGCAGCTGTGCCAGACCAAGTCCCACATTTCATGGCTTTGGGGCACAGGGGGAGGGGGAGACACAGAAGTCCCTTTCCCCAACTCCTGGTCTGTCTCTTCCATGTTACCTGAAATTACCTCCCCATGGCACCAACGAGATTTCTAAGCCTCTAAGCCTTAACAAGTAGGTTCAACAGACCCTTGGGTCACTTGGCAATGGAGGCAGTGATGGGCACCAGCTGGTTCGCACTGGATCGCCCATACCGGTAGCAAAACTGGTATGGGCGATCCACAGTGGCTGCCCAAAGGGGGTGGGGGTGGGGTGCTAGCCTGGAATAATTCAAATACCAGGTATATACAGTATACAGAAGCATACATGGAGTGCAAAAGGGAAGCTTGTGCAAGAATCACATTGGTTCAGGGGCATCACATGGGGTCAGGTAGGAGGAGGGATCTGTAGCTGAGAGCTAGCAGTTCGTCTAGGACAGGGGTGCCCAAACCTTTGGGGCTGTGGGCTGGTCACGTGGTTCAGGGGGCTGGTCACTATGGCCCAGGGGTCAAATCCGGCCACCAGCACCAATTCATCTGGCCCGCCAAGCCCTCGTCGCTCCTGGAAGCAGAAGTAAAATGCTTCCAGGAGTGACGAGGGCTTCGTGGGCCAGATGAATTGGCGTTGGGGACCAGATCCGGCCCCCAGGCCATAGTTTGGGCACCCCTGGTCTAGGGTGTCACATGGAGTATCAAGTGGGAGGAAGAATATCTCATTGGGGTCTAGGGGGCCAGCAGGTCACTAAAGAAGGAAGCAATCTTAACCTATAAAATGGAGGGTTAACCGTTGGAACTTTGCATAGGCTCCTTAGCCAGGCCCAACTAGCCCGCACTCACCATTTGTGCACACGCCCGAACTGGGTACGCAGGTAAACGCAAGATTGAGAAATGCGCCAGTGGGGCAAGAGCCCCACAAACGCGAAAAAAAGGGAAACAACTTCATTTCCCAAAGTTCTTTGCGCCGCGCCGCACCACAGCCAATCAGGCTGAGAGGCGCGACCACAAAGAACATTGAGAAATGCACCGCGTCCAATCAAAATCAAGCCGCAGGAAAAAAACTCACCACAACCGCAAATCACAAACCCATAACTACAAGCCCCAGAGTCCTGTGTGACATGAGTGCGCAGGATGCTGAGGAAACCGGCGCCCGAAAAATTAAAAAGAAAAACAACTCACCACCTCACAACCAAGCAAACACCAGCTAGCTTTCTTTCCCTCACCAACGGCGCCTGAATGTCCCGACTGGAGTTTCCCCTTTAATGTCAGTAGGTGGGGGGTTGCAATCCCCCTCTCCGCTGGCTACCCTAGGGTTGGGAGGTTTGTGGGGACAAAAGGGGTATGCCCCCCCAACCCTTCTGGACCCAGGAGACCAGGGAGAGTGGATCGATCCCCCCCCTCCTAAAAAAACTCCGTTTTTAAAGAGAAGAAAACGCTTGGTTTCTTCTCTTTAAAGACGGAGTTTTTTTTAGGAGGGGGGGAATCGATCCACTCTCCCTGGTTTCCTGGGTCCAGAAGGGTTGGGGGACATACCCCTTTTGTCCCCCCAAACCTCCCAACCCCAGGGGAGCCAGCGGAGAGGGGGGTCACAACCCCCCACCCACTGATATTAAAGGGGAAACCCCATCTACTTTCACGACTCCACACAATCAAAGCACCATAACACAATAAAGCCCCCCTCCTCACCACCTAGCCCACCCTTCCTATCTCCCACCGACCACACCCCCTCCCCACCACCTAGCCCACCCTTCCTAACCCCCACCGACCACGCCCCCTCCCCACCACCTGGCCCACCCTTCCTAACCCCCAACGACCATGCTCCCTCCCCACCACCTAGCCCACCCTTCCTAACCCCCACCGACCACGCCCCCCTCCCCACCACCTGGCCCACCCTTCCTAACCCCCAACGACCACGCCCCCTCCCCACCACCAAATAAATAAATGACTTTTTAAAAATTACTAAAAACACAGTCAAAAACATCCAAAAATACACAAAAACAAAAAACACAAAAAAACAATATGAAGTAAACAACAATCAAAAACAAAACAAACAGACACAAATACAAATTCCACACCAACCCCCCCCCCCACACACACACACACAAGAGAAAGAAAACAAGCAAACTTACCAAAAGATGTCCTACCTCCATGAGGACCGGAAAAGAAATGAATAAAGAAAGAGACTACTTACCAGAAGAAGCTCCACCCAGAGGCCAGGAGAGAAAAAACAGTCAAAATACAATAACCCCTACCAGCACCACCTGCTGGCCACAATAGTAAAAACAATTCAAAAACACACAACAGCCCCAAACAAAAGGTCACAAGAGTAAAAACAAATCAAAAACATAACACAAATTCACAATTTTACACAAAAGGTCACACCAATAAAAACAAGTCAAAAAAATTACACTAAAACACACTTTAACACAAATCACAAACATATGTCAATAAAATACAATAGAAACTTTTAAAAATCCTGTGCTGAGTTTTAACTCAAATTAAAACACAAAACTTCTAAACACATTTTAAAAACATTGAATGTAAAAAACATTTACTTTTACATTATTAAAATTATTACCTACAGTACAACTAATTAAAATTCAAAAAACTAAAACATTATTCGCTTACATAAAACAATTTGAAAAAAATATCATACTTTGTTCTTTTATTAATCCTCAAAAAAACCCAAAAAAAGCAGGTCACAGTTAATAACAGCCAAGCCAAAAAAAATTACATAAATAAACATTTTAAAAATTAAAATTACAGACTAAGCAATTTTTAAAAATCATTAACACAATTTAACCTTCCAACACAATTTAAAACAGCCCGGCAACGCCAGGCAACCTCTGCTAGTACCATATAAAGTCAAAGCTGTTGATTCCCCAAACTCTCTTGCTGGTTCAAAGGGATGTCATCCAAGGAAGCCAGGCCCACCCCAACATCTTTTAGCATTGATGTAAGCTTGAGGAAGTAGATAATCCCGGAGGTTTCTGGATGTTGGTAGAATGCAGACAAGTACATCTTATCAAAAGACAAAGAGCAGCCATTGTCTTCTGTCCCAGGAACCATTCCAAAGTGACGGGATTATTCTGTTCACTCCATTGCAGTTGTTGTTTGCCTAAATTAGGGATGCCCAAACTTTTTGCTTGGGAGGCCTGACCACCACCCCAGAACAGCTGAGCGGGCCAGACCATGCCCCTGGAAGTGGCCATGTTTGTGCATGCACATCTGCATTCACTTCCTGGTTCGGCACAGACGCTTCTGCGTATGCGCGAAAACGTCCATATTCACTTCCTGGTGATGATGACTGATTTTTATTAAATACTAGCAAGGGTTGCCCGGCATTGCCGGGCTTTTCCCCCCGTGTTTTTTAATTAAAAATGAGCCAATTTTTTTTTTTGCAATAGTGTTACATTGTGTTGGAAGGTTAATTTGTGTTTTTTTTAAAAAAATTGCTTAGTCTGTAATTTTAATTTTTTAAATGTTTATTTATGTTAAATTTGTTTGGCTTGGCTGTTATTAACTGTGATCTGCTTTTTTTGGTTTTTTTTGAGGATTAATAAAAGAAGAAAGTATGATATAATAACTCAGCACAGGATTTTTTAAAGTTTCTATTGTATTTTATTGACATATATTTGTGATTTGTGTGAAAGTGTGTTTAGTGTAATTTTTTTTACTTGTTTTTTTTTTTTGGTGTGACCTTTTGTGTAAAATTGTGAGTTTGTGTTTTGTTTGGGGCTGTTGTGTGTTTTTGAATTGTTTTTACTATTGTGGCCAGCAGGTGGTGCTGGTAGGGGTTATTGTATTTTGACTTTTGTTTCTCTCCTGGCCTCTGGGTGGAGCTTCTTCTGGTAAGTAGGGTCTTTCTGTATTCATTTCTTTTCCAGTCCTGGTGGAGGTAGCACCTGTTTTGGTAAGTTTGCTTGTTTTCTTTCTTTTGTGTGTGTGTGTGGGCGGGGGGGGGGGAGGGGGGGTTGGAGTTTGTATTTTTTGTCTGTTTGTTTTGTTTTTGATTGTGTCTTTGTTTACTTTGTATTGTTTTTGGTGTTTTTGTTTTTGTGTATTTTTGGCTGTGTTTGAGTGTTTTTAGTAATTTTTAAAAAATTATTTATTTGGTGGTGGGGAAGGTACGTGGTCATTGGGGGTTTGGAAGGGTGGGCTAGGTGGTGGGGAGGGGGGCATGGTCGTTGGGGGTTTGGAAGGGTGGGCTAGGTGGTGGGGAGGGGGGCATGGTCGTTGGGGGTTAGGAAGGGTGGGCTAGGTGGTGGGGAGGGGGGCATGGTCGTTGGGGGTTAGGAAGGGTGGGCTAGGTGGTGGGGAGGGGGGCATGGTCGTTGGTGGTTAGTAAGGGTGGGTTAGGTGGTGGGGAGGGTGGCTTTATTGTTTTATGGTGCTTTTTTGTGTGTAGTTGTGAAAGTAGATTGGGGTTTCCCCTTTAATATCAGTTGGTGGGGCTTGCAACCCCCCTCTCTGCTTGCTCCCCTGGGGTTGGGAGGTTTGTGGGGACAAAAGAGGTATGTCCCCCCAACTCTTCTGGACCCAGTAGACCAGGCACAGTGGATCGATTCCCTCCCCCCCCCTCCTTAAAACAACTCCGTTTTTAAAGAGTAGAAAAGACGGAGTTTTTTTAAGGAGGGGGGTGGGAATCGATCCCCTCTCCCTGGTGTCCTGAGTCCAGAAGGGTTTGGGAAACATTCCCCTTTTGTTCCCACAAACCTCCCAACCCTAGGGTAGCCAGCGGAGAGGGGGATCGCAACCCCCCCCCCCACCTACTGATATTAAAGGGGAAACTCCAGTCGGGTCCTTCAGGCGCCGTGGGTGAGGGATAGAAAGCTGGCTGGTGTGTGTTTGGCTGTGACGCGGTGAGTTGTTTTTCTTTTTAATTTTTCGGGCGCCGTTTTCCTCAGCGTTCTGCGTGCTCATGGCGCGCAGGATGCTGGGGCTTGTAGTAATGGGTTGGTGCTTTCTGTTTGTGCTGCGTTTTTTTAAAATGGTTTTATTTTGATTGGCTGCGGCGCGTTTCCGAACGCTGCCCCGTGCAAGAGCCTCTCAGCCTGATTGGCTCTGGCGCGGCGCTGCGCAAGGAATGTTGGGAAGTGAAGTTGTTTCCCTTTCTTCGCGTTTGTGGGGCTGTTGCCCCACTGCCGGTTTTTTCAATCCTTCGTTGACCTGCGTACCCAGATCGGCCGTGTGCACGAAGGGTGAGTGCAGGCAAGTAGGACGAGGCATAGCAACCTATAGCCAGTTCCAACGGTGAACCCTTGGATTTATAGGTTAAGATAGATCCATTATAGTTACCTAGGGATATACTACATTAACACAGAGATTGCATTTATACCTATTGTATCTACCCTTTTTGAAACATTACAATATTCTTAGAGATAGTATGCAACATAACAATATCCTTATAATAGCAAGTTTATTCACACGATAGTTTACATATGTTAGCTTATAATATTTAAACACAAAGAAGCTATATTATTCTTATATTGTTTAATTTCATTGACATTAACCTTTTATGCTTTATTCTTATGTTTTACTAAGCACATTCACATAATGATAACTATATTCATTCATTCACTATTTAGTATTTTTATACTAGTAGCTTTAGAACTTTATAAAGATATTTTATACTAGCAGAGGTGCCCAGACTTCGCCCGCGAGGGAACCAAGCTGGGACGGGGATACGGTGTGTGTGTGGGGGGGACGGTATCCCTAGTGGCATGTGTTTTGGGGGCGGGGGGGGGGGGTTACCGCAGTTTCCGACGTTCCAGGGCGGCGACTGCATTGTCCTTTGCTCTGTGTTGCAGCTGCCACTGGTGGAGGCCACAGGAGCCCATGATCCAGTCCACCCTTGTGTCTCACACAGTGGCTCACCATTTCCTCCAGGGTATTCCTTCCCAAGGAGATGCCTTCACCTGCTTAGGATTCCCTGGAAATGGCATGGAGAGATATCCTGCCTATCTCTCCAACCTGGAGGTTGTCCTTAGGTACATCCATCATTATAGCCATTGATACCCTTGTCCTCCATGAACTTGTCAAGACTGACAGCTGTCACCACAACAATGCTGTTAGAACTGAAGAGCCAGGTTAGTTCTTATGAGACATGACTATTATGGAAACCCAATAGATGCAAGTGGCCTAGGACTCAAGCTAGCGCGACACATAATATTTCTCCTAGAATTACCTTAGGTGAACCCCTTCCTTAGCTCACTGAACACACTGCCTCCTTTGCCAATGGGGAAGGAGGAAAGAGCACAACTGGGCTTGCATGCTGCCTGTGGAACCTGGGACATGTAGTGTTTGTGTGAACCATGTGAAGGGGCAGGAACAATCAGAAGGGGGAACTCATTATTGAACACAACAAAAATGGAGTTTCTGGGTTTCGCCTAACAGCCATAGGCCTTGTTGGCCTCCGTGGTGTGCGCGGCGTCCTTGGCTGCCACCTTCCCGATGAGGTGGCGCATGTCCTTGTAGTCCGTGGTGGGGTTCACCACCACCGGCCCTTTCTGTGCCTCGGCCTCCGCCTCTTTCTGTGCCAGCTCCTGCCAGGTATCCCAGAGACAGAGAGACAGACAGACAGACAGAGAGGGACTCAAGCTTGCCTTCCGCTTTGCCAGAAGTGAAAAAGGCAGCAGAGAAAGGCTGAGCCCCACCGATGACGGACTCTTGCCCTTGAAGGGGTGAAGAGAGGCATCAAGGGACCGAGTGGGGTTTTATTTGGTGGTGACGGTGGTCATCTTCCAGCCCATTTGCGAGCCTAGTTTAGACTCACCCCCAAGTACTCCTAGGGCCGTGATGGCCAACCTTGGCACTCCAGGTGTTCTTGGACTTCAATTCCCAGAAGCCCAAGTCCCTGTGAAATGGGTTTACTGCGCTCACCTCCTTTTACAGCAAAGAACCAGCACTATCTGCATCCATAGACGTCTCTGTGGTCATGTGGCAGGCATGACTAGATACTGGAGTGCACGGAAAGCGGTTACCTTTCCTGTTGATGTGGTACCTATTTATTTGCAATTTCTTGCTTTAGGACCATTAGGTTGGCAGGAGCTGAAACAAACGACGGGCGGGAGCTCACTCCGTCATGCAGCATTCGGGGTCTCGAACTGCTGACTTGCCAACCTTCCACCGCAGTCGCTATTAAAAGCTGCCTAGTGGAGTCCAAAGACAAGAGGGGGGAACAAGGCAGGGGGCAAAGAAAGCCACCCGTCCAGACTTTCCACCCTTCCTGAGTGACACTTGAGCCACACGGTGGCAGGACGGGGGTGTCTTAACAGGAAGGGCCGGTTCAAAATCCCAGCCTGACCTTTGATCTCTTCCCCCCCCCCACCCCACTGCAAGGGTCACCTGGGTCTGGAGTATCTCACAGGCCTCAAAGACCCCCATAGGTGGGAATAACCCTCCCCTTCCCATGAGATCACCCCAAGGGCTGAGAAATGCTTGCCCACCTTCACCTCAGGCCGGCCAAAATCGGGAAAGGAGGCCAGAGCACTTTTGTAGAGTCTCCCGCTAAGCCCCATCCAGGCTTCGGGATGCCTCTGCTTTGGCCCGCGGAAGCCCCTTGCCCCCCCCCTTGCCCCCACCCCACCCCATGTCTTTTCTGCCCTTTCCATGGAGAGACATGCCTCTTCCTCCTCCTGCTGCTGCTGACAGGGAGCAGCTTCACCATTGGATTTCTGCCCTAGACCCCCAAAGGCCTGGACCGGGTCCTATTCCCAGCCAAAAACCCTGGACCCTGCCCCTTCTCAGACTGACCCCTCAACCCCTGGAGACTGGCTCACAGCTCCATCCTCAGACCCACCTGGGTTCAAACACAGGGCCCCTCCATTTCTCCCCCTCTCTTCCCCCCCCCCCCAAATCTCCTCTTCTGAGCATGTAAAGGCTGAGCATGAGCTTCAGTTACATGCTCGTCCTTTAAGCAGCCGCTTTGACCTTTCGCAGGCTCTAAATTTAGGCCAAGACTTTAGCAGAGGAGCCTCAGTTGCTGCTCAGGGAAGGTCAGCAAGGAGTGGGGGTGGGGGGGGATGGGAGGAGGACAGGGGAGGGTCAAGCAGCCCCTCTGCCCGGGTGGGTCACTCAGCCCAGCGGGAGGGAAAGCTTTGGCCATGAGCAAGGGAGAGTCGCTCCCCCCCCCCCTGGCACAATGCATATGCCGCATTTCCTGCAAGGAGAGGGGGCAAGCAAGGGTGGTCATTTGCCCTGAGGATGTTAAAAGGCAATGAGGCCCATCATGGCTAGAGCAGAGGTCAGGATAGGTCAACAGTTCCTTTGAACCTGGATTTCTCCTCTGCGCCCCCTCCCCTCCCCAGAGGGTGAATTCAGACCATCACTTTACCTTCTTCTACCTGACCTGACCCAACCCAGCCTGGGGTTCTTCCTGAGCTGCTTCTCAGCCTAGCCTAAAAGAGGGGTGTGTGTGTGTGTGTGTGTGTGTGTTCCTGGGCTGGTACCCTCCCTAGTCCTGTTTGAATGAGATACTGAGCTCCATGGGACCAGCACCACCCTGCACAGATGATACGGTGCCCCTTTGCATATGCCAGCAGGGCACACGTCTGGGCCACAGACCCACCTTCACCAGTGAACCGTGCCTGCAGGCAAGCCAAGCAACAGGAACCATGCACTGGGCAGTGAACATCTCAGGTGTGGTCCACATCCAGCTTAAGTCTAAAGAACCCCGCAGGAAGTAAATCTAGGAGCCCCAGACCGAGGCCCTGGCTGGGTTGGTCTCAGATTAAACCAGGGCAACTCTGCAGTGGAGGACAGCGGGCCGGCGGGCCGGCAGGTGGGCCAGAGTCCTCCTTCTTTCCCAGCCCCCTGCCAGGGATTAAGCAAGCCCCTGGGGAGTATTCACGCAGGTAGCAGAAGCAGGTAGAAACATCTTTTTCTTCTTTTTTTAAAAAACGTCCCCCCCTCTATCCCCCATATGCCAACAGGGTGGGGTGGGGTTAGAGGAAGTGGGGTTTAACTCAGAAGAACCAAAATAACAATAGCAACAACGACCCTTCTATAACACACACACACACACATCAATGCTTAGTTCAGTTAATTGGCATTTTGCCCCAAAGGTGCTGGGGACTCATTTTAGAGACCTGAGAAGGATGGAAGGCTGAGTCAACCTAGATCCCCTGTCAGGATTGAACTCACAACCTTTTGGCCGCAATACAGTAGTTTAGCCCATGCACCACCAGGGCTCTTAAAAATAAAACCCATCACATAAAAAAAAAACATTGTCTGTAAACTGGAAATGTGCAATATGCTTTTCTCTCCCCCCCACTCCCCATTTTGCCAGCATGTTTCTCTTCAGCCCCCCCAGCATGTTTGGGGCAGAATGCTAATTAACTTGTGAACCGCCCAGAGAGGGCACATAGTGCTTCTATGGGGGGGGGGGAATAGAAGTGGGGTTGCTCTTGCTTTGCTCCTGCAGGCTGGGGGGGGGAGCACCACCAAGCATGGCTGGGTAAAGTTGGGGAGAAGAAGAGGAGGGCTGCAACCCCCACCCCACCCCCACCCCCACCCCCACCCTTTGGACCTGTCCTGGCCAAACCTCTGGCCTGACTCCTGCCTCAGGTCATGCGTCCCCTCCCCTCCCCTTTTGGGATAGCCATGGCCCTGAAGGGAAGGGAAGGGAAGGGAAGGGGGGGGCGGAGCTTTATGGGATGGCATGGCCCCCTCTTATAAAGGCTGAGCCTGACCCACACTCGCCTGGGCACTGTCCGCACCCTCCAGCCACAGCCACTGAGCTCCCCCACATCGCCCCACCCAGCAAGGAGCAGGTGAGTGAATGAGTAACCCCTGGGAGAAGGGAGGGGGAGGCTGCTGGGGGTCAGCCGTGCTTTACCATGGGGGACCCCCCCCAGGCTGGAAATGCTCCTGAAGACCCAGGGCAGGATTCTAGATTGGGGGTGGGGGTGGGGTAGGGTGGGGGTTGAAGTGAATATTTTTTTAGGGTGGGCAACAATGTCACACACACACACACACACACAGTGGGGGTGGGGGAGGGACCTTTTGGACCCCCCCCTCCCAGATGCCCACCTTGAATCTGGACCTCCGTTTATGTCCAGCACCTGGGGGGGGCAGGGGGGGGCAGCCGACCTAGGCTTACTTCCCCCACATGAGCTGCATCTTCCCATGTGCCTGGGTCCCATACCGCCCCTGCTGCGCCCCACCCCTTGCCCACCCTTGGCCAGAATTCTGCTCTCTCTCTGGATCCCAATTCTGCACCCCCGAAAAGGAATTGCTGTGTGCACAGAATGGAAGCCGTCCTGCAAGTGTTTGGAAATGTGGGGATGTGGGGGGTGGTCGTAGGTGGGTCTAGGCTTTGGGGTGCCAGGCAGGGACCCTCTAGTCCATTGATGGCAAACCTTGGCACTCCAGCAGTTTTTGGACTTCAATTCCAGAAGCCCAAATCCCGTACATGCAGCAAACCCATTCTTGTGGATTCACAGAGACTTGGGCTTCTGGGAATTGAACTCCAAGAACATCTGGAATGCCAGAGTTTGGCCATCACGGCTCTAGTCTAAACACTATCCCAGAATGCAGCAGCAAAGCCTCGGGTGGCTTAAATGCCAGGGTGACCTTTCCCTGCCTGGACGGGACGGGGGAACTCGAAGGCCCTGCCAGCCAGAGATAGGCTATATATAGCTCTGGCAGCCACCCCTTCCCTTCGCCCCCTCAGCGCATAGGATGGACGGGCAGGCGAAGGCCCCATAGTCCAGTTGGTTGGCCCAGGCAGGGGGGAGGGGGGCACTGGAAGCAACCCTGGGAGGAAGGTTTGGGGGCTGTAGACCGACCCCTTAGCTGACCCGGCTTCCCACGCATGGCCATCTCTTTCCCGCAGCCAGCCATGTCTATCCAGAAGATCCATGCGCGTGAGATCCTCGACTCTCGAGGAAACCCAACGGTGGAGGTGGATTTACATACTGCCAAGGGTGAGGGGCCGGGCTGGGTGTTCACAACACGGGTGGCGGTGGGAGTGGGGGGCCACTGCGCTGCCACGGCTGCTTGTGCCCTACTGGGTAGGTGGGGTGGGGGTGTTTGGGCGCCTGCAGACTTCTCCATCTCTCCCTGCCAGGCCGGTTCCGGGCGGCTGTTCCCAGCGGGGCCTCCACTGGCATCTACGAGGCCCTGGAGCTCCGGGATGGAGACAAATCCAGGTACCTGGGCAAAGGTGAGCAGGCGAGGCAGAGGCGGCCAGAAGGGCCTTCCTCCTCCTCCTCCTCCTCCTCCTCCTCCTCCTGGAGCAAGGGCTCCAACTCTAGACCCCCCTCCATTGTGCTCTCTCTGGCCACTTCACAAGGTACTGCCAGAGACTCATAGGACCAACCATGGCAGGATGGAAGTCTGAGTCAACCTTGTCCCTGGCAGGATCGAACTCACAATGTTCGGGCTGCAGGGCAGCAGTTTAACCCCCTGCGCCACCAGGGCTAGGTAGCCCAGGGAAGGCTGATGCCCCTTTGTATTGGTAGAAAAGCCTGTAGCGTGCAAGAGAGGAATCTGGCTATGGAAGCTGCCCCTTAGGTGTGTGTGTGTGTGTGTGGGGAGGGGGGGGGTGGCAGTGGCCAATGGGGCTGGGCCCAGGAGGGCAGAGTGTAAGCAGACCAAAAGGAAGGGCTTCCCCCTCCCAAGGTGGCCGATGGAGGCCCAGCCACCGATGGAGGTGCATGTCATGCATCTCATGCTCAGAAGGGCTCCAGCCGTGCATTTTCCTTCTTGTGTATTTTGCACCTGCCTTTGGTACGTTTTAGCTCTGTGCCCTTTCCCCCTGAGTGGGTAGAATAGTGCATCTCATCATGATGACACCCTCCCACCCCCACCCCCCATGGTATGGGCAGCCCTGCCCAGTCCCCTCCTAGGCTGGCTCCGAGGGGCTGCCCTGCTCAGGTTTTGGGGCGCAGAGGGAAGCGGTGGGTCTGTCCCAGTTCTGGCCCCTTTTCTCACCCTTCTTTCTTCCCACCTTCTTGGGACACTAGTGGTTCAACAGGGAAGGGGGTGGGGTGGAAAGAAGGGGTCACAACCCCCAGTTCTGCCCCCACCTTTCATGCCCATTTCATCCCAGAGGTCCCATTGCCTGTCTCTCTCTGCATGCCCTGCAGGAGTGTTGAAAGCCGTGGAGCACATCAACAAGACCATCGCCCCCGCCCTGATTGAGAAGGTGAGCGGGTGTGTGTGTGTGCGTGTGTGTGTGCGGGGGGGGCATGTGTGTGAACCGCAAGTCTTTGAGTGTGTCCCCCGCCCCCCCCCCCTTTAGCAGCCCTAGGAACAAAGGAGCCTGGCAGAGCCCAAGGACAGCTAGGAGTCCTCCCCACCTCAGCCCCAGGACCACAGAATTAGGACCCAGCCCCACAAGCCATCTGGCCTGGGGCTTCCTGCTGCCCTCCCCCAGTTAGCCCCAATTGGGGTGGGGGCCCAAAGGCACCTCAGGCTCCCCCACACCCACCCACCCACATACCTCCAGGTTATCTGGGCAAAGGTGAGCAAGGGCCAGGCAGTGCCTGCCTACTGCCTCAAGCCCACCTGGGGGAGGGAGGGAGGGAGGGAGGGAGAGGGCTGGGGTGGGGGGCTTCCAGAAGACGAAAGAGGAACATTCCCAAGCCTTTTGCCCCCCACTGCTTCCCCCCACCCCCCAGTGCTATTCTGTACAGGGGCTGCTTAGCCACAGCCTTCTTCCCCCAGTGCCTCCTCCTGAGACACCCCCCCACCCCCACTTTTGCCTCCTCTCTTTCATCGGGTGAATCCAAAGAGCCCCATTCGAAGGGCAAAAAACCGATTTGCACTTTGGGGGCCAAATCAAGACTCCCTTGGGTTTCGGGGGGGGGGACCTTGGTTGCAACCTCTTTTCTCTCCTCTCTGCTAGAAAATCAGCGTCCTTGAGCAAGAAAAGATCGACAAAGTGATGCTCGACTTGGATGGCACTGAGAACAAATGTAAGGGCAACTTGGAATGGGAGGTGGGGGTGGGGGGCCCTTCGCCCCCCGGTGGGAAACACCCTCAGCTTGTACGATGCCTTCCTCACGTCTGCTCCTCTCCCCCCCCCCGGCAGCCAAGTTTGGGGCCAATGCCATCTTGGGGGTCTCCCTTGCCGTCTGCAAGGCCGGGGCCGCTGAAAAGGGGGTGCCCCTCTATCGCCACATTGCGGACCTGGCTGGGAACAAGGAGCTCGTCCTGCCTGTACCTGTGAGTGACCTGGGAGCAGGAGTGGGGAAGGCCAGGTGCCTGGGGGTGGGGTGGGGGGAGGGACCCAGGGACCTCTCGCCAGATGGGCTTCAAAACACTGGCACTGGGCCGGGGCACAAGGGGTGGGTCTCTAAGGTAAAAGGGGCAGCCAGGAATGGGATGCCCCCTCCCCCCAAAAAGAAGAGTGTGAGAGAAAGAAGCCTGTGGATGTGGGTCCTCCCCTCTCCCACACATGCCGGGGGGCACTGGTGGACTCTGTGTGTGTGCACGTGTGTATGTGTTTCCCATGGAGGGACCAGAGGGGGCTCCAAGGCAGGCAGGTGAGCCAAGGGTCTCCATCTGCATCCTGACCCTCTCCCCTCCCCTCCCCTCTCAAGGCTTTCAACGTGATCAACGGGGGATCCCACGCCGGCAACAAGCTGGCCATGCAAGAGTTCATGATCCTGCCCATTGGTGCCAACAGCTTCAAAGAGGCCATGAGGATCGGGGCCGAAGTCTACCACAACCTGAAAGGTGTCATCAAAACTAAGTACGGGCAGGATGCCACCAACGTGGGCGACGAAGGAGGCTTTGCCCCCAACATCCTGGAGAACAACGAAGGTACAGCTGGGGCTGCCGTGGCTCAGGGGTTAAGAAGCTCGCCTTGTGAGCTGGAAGGTCAGCAAGTTGGCAGTTTGAGACCTGGGTACTACATGACAGATTGAGCGCCTGTCTCTGTCCCAGCTCCTGCCAACCTAGCAGTTTGAAAGCAAGAAATTGCAAGTAGATAAATAGGGACCACTTCGGTGGGTCTTGTAGGGGCAGAAAGAGGGCATCAGGAGGTCTCCTGGAACTCCTGCAAAGCAGGAAGGACTCATGCCCATAGGGAATATGGACTACTGGGGCGAAGCAGGCAGGATGTCTGTCCGTCTGTCCATCTGGTGGGCCCAGCTGGACCTGAGCAGGACGTGGGTCATATCCTGCTGCAATGCAATGGAGAAGGAGGCCTTGGCCTCAAAGAAAGCAGGTGTGGGGAGACGGGCGGCCTTTGCTCTCAGCCAGGAAAGTTGGCTTCAGCAGCCACAGTCGGAGAGACGGACGTCCTGCCACAGGTAAGCAGGCTCCTCTCTCTCTGCTGGCCCCACGGCAGGAAGGACGCGGCGTCGTCTCAGGTAGGAAGCTCACGGCTCCTATTTCCTAAGCCTATCACACACACACCCCAAAACCCCCCTTTCCTCCCACCAGCCTTAGAGCTGCTGAAGACGGCCATCGGGAAGGCCGGCTACCCGGACAAAGTGGTCATTGGCATGGATGTGGCCGCCTCCGAGTTCTTCCGCAACGGCAAATACGACCTGGATTTCAAGTCCCCGGACGACCCCAATCGCCACATCTCTGGCGAGAAGCTGGGCGAGCTGTACCAGAGCTTCATCAAGAACTACCCTGGTGAGAAAGTGGGAAGGCATTACCCACCCACCCCCCGCCACCTGCCCCAGACCCACATGCAAGGGTTTTTGCCCTCCAGGAGGAGGAAACATTCATGAGGAACCCTGGGATGGGCCCACTCAGTTGTTTGAGGTGATGTGGTCAGGCCCCTAGCGGGAAAAGTTTGGAGAGCCCCTGCACATGTCCTTCCTTCCTTTTGACCCCCCTTGCCTTGCCCCCCCCCCAGTCATTTCCATTGAGGACCCCTTTGACCAGGATGACTGGGAGACCTGGAAGAAGTTCCTGACTCAGGTGGAGATCCAGATCGTGGGGGACGACCTGACCGTCACCAACCCCAAGCGCATCCAGAAGGCCGTGGAGCAGAAGGCCTGCAACTGCCTCCTGCTGAAGGTCAACCAGATTGGCTCCGTCACAGAGTCCATCCAGGCGTGAGTCCCCACAGCGGCCAAAGAGAGAGGCGGCCAGAGGCCTGGGCAAGCCAAAGACCCACACACACGCACGCACCCGGGTGGGTGGGTGGGTGGGGCGCACCGAGGTTTCCCTGGCTCTAGGACTTCCTTGGGGGTCGGGACCCACGGTGGCCTCTCCGGAGACCCCTCCTGATCCTTCTCTTTCTCTATCTCCTGGTTTCCAGCTGCAAACTCGCCCAGAACAACGGCTGGGGCGTGATGGTGAGCCACCGTTCCGGGGAGACGGAGGATACCTTCATTGCCGACCTGGTGGTGGGGCTCTGCACAGGGCAGGTGAGAGACTGGCATCAGCCAGGAGCCGCACTCAGGCCCCTCGGACGGGTGACTCCCCTTCCCCTCCTTTGACCGGCCTTTAATGCAATAGTTGGGTGCCCTTTTGCAGATCAAAACTGGAGCTCCCTGCCGGTCAGAGCGTCTCGCCAAGTACAACCAGCTGATGAGGTGAGCAGACCAAGCAGACCGGAGAGGCCTGGGAGGAGGTGGGCAGGTGGGGGCGGGGGCATGGGCATGGGCATGGGGGGGGGAGCGTTCCCAGTCTCACCCCAGTTAAGAGGGAAAACGCGTGAGTTCCGCCCTCCTCTCTTTTCCCATTTGCAGGATCGAGGAAGAGCTCGGGGACAAGGCCTGTTTTGCTGGGCGCAAGTTCCGACACCCCTTGGCCAAGTAAGCCAGGGTGGCCCCGATCCGCAGCCACCCCTCTCAGGGAGAGATCCTGTACCAACCACCACCTCCTCCTTCTGCTGCCTGGGATACCACCACACTGGCCACCCTCGCACACCAAGGATCTGACAGAACCTCCGCTTGACAAAGCGGGCCGGATTCCACGAGGGTTTCTCTTCTCACCTGCAGAACCTGCCCACCCCCACCCACCCACCCCCACCCCCAGGGGACTGAATAAAAAGGCAGCGGTGCCTGACCAAGTCCAATGTTTCATGGCTTTGGGGGCAAAGGGGGGGGGGAGAGGGGAAGACCACGGCAGCCCCTTCCCCTTCCCTTGGCCTTTCTCCTCCACAAAAGCATCCAAAGGATCCAACTCCGGTTCCCAGTTACCACCTCCACTGAGACCACACACAAAATACCAGCCGCCGCCCCTCCAGCAGAGTGCTCGGTTTGGCTTCTGAGGCGTGGTACCAGAATCCACAAATGCTTCTTACCCTCCCCTATATTCGCTGAACGTTATGGGAAACCTCTTCATGGTTAGAGCAGCACAAGAGCAGAACGCAGTGCCTGGAGAGGGGAGGGAGGACTTGCAAGAAACACTGGAGGTGGTCCACGAGAACTGGAAAGCAGCCACGTCTCCATCAGGCCACTTTGATTCAGATTCCTGCCTTAAGCAGGCATGGGTTGGCCTCCAAGGCCCTCAGTGCCCCTCCGATTCCCTCCTTTTCCTACAGCCATTTTATAAGAGGTTCAGACCAAAGAAGACTAGGGTCCTCCCTGCCCCCCACAAGCAGACATTTCAGTGGTCATGTGGCAGGCATGATTAAAGGCTGAAACCAGTGGTGGGCTCAAAAAATGTTTACTATCACACTGTGGGCGCGGCTATGTGACCGGGTGGGCAATCTAATGCCTGCCACATGACCATGGGAATGTCTGCAAATAGACAGCACTGGCTCTTTGGCTGTATACAGAGATGAGCACTGCACCCTAGAGTCAGATACGACTGGCTTTTGAGCAAGGGCAACCTTTCCCACCAAAGAGGTCCCTATTTATCCACAGTACTTGCAATTTCTCGCTTTTAAATTGCTAGGGTTGGCAGGAGTTGGCATAGGGACGGGAGCTCACTCCGTCCGGCGGTACCTGTGAATCGAACTCCAGAAGCAGGAAAAAGCCAACATGTCAAAAGTTTTGCTCTTAGAAGCACTGGAGGGGTTGAGCGACCAAAAGACCCTCTGAGGTCAAGAGAGTAAAGTGGAGGATGTGGGCAGCAGATGAGAGGCAGGAGGGAAGAGGAAAGGGTCTCTCCCTTCCTGAAAAGCCTCCCTTCCGGTCAGTACATCTCTTTTCTCTCTCCCCACAAGGAGGAAAGTGGGGGGGGGAGGGGGGCAGAGGCTGGAGGGAAGAGGAGTTTCCACCCCCCACAGTTTTTTTCCTTGGGGTGGGGTTACCTTGCCCCATAGACTGTTTCTTGGAGGCCCCTGGAAGAGAGACCAAGGAAGAGAGCCAGCAGGGTGCAGGGAAGGGAATGCGCCATGCATGGCCACTCCGTTGTGCAGCACTTGGGCTTTAAATTGCTGACCTGCCAGCCTTCCAAACGTCAAGTTCAGCATCTTAGCCACTAAGCCATAAATGGCTACTGCGTGTCCTTGGCATTCTTCCGAAATCAGCTTTCCCTAATCTGAATGGAAGAGGGAAGTTCTTCGTGACCTTCCTCCCAAAATGATCAGGGATGCAAAGTACCGATCAACACAAGTATTTAATGAAACAGACTCTTTGCCCCCCCCCTCCACATCCCAACTCTAGGAGGCTGCAAGACATCTCACCACAACGGAAGTCAGACCATGCTACAGTTGGAACACACACACACACACGCGCGCGCGCGCGAAGCCCACCTAAGCGAAATCTCTTTTCACTCTCAATAAAAGCAGGAAGATGGGCATTGCCAGGAAAACACACACACCCTCCCTCCCTCTGAGGTGGGGTAGGTCTAGGGACCGAAGAGAAATGGCTCTTCCCATGAAGGCAAGCAGGACCAAAGGACTCAGGGGGTCCCTGTTCACCTGCAACACCATCTCACAGCTGGGAAGAGGGGCTGCAATGGGGGGGGGGCAGGAGGGCCGTGCGGGAGGGGGGAACGTTAATGCTTACACCTGCCAGTGGCTTTTTCCGGGGTGGGGTGGGGGTTAAGAGCCCAAGCAGAGTCTCTCCCCCCCACCCCCAACGCTCAGCGGATCAGGGGCAACATTGGAATTCTCTCCGGTGGCTCCTTTGCGGCCCAAAAGAGATCATTCGGGAAAGGGGAGGGTTCAGGTGAGGAAACCGTCACCCCAGTGTGTGTGTGTGTGGAGCTTCCCTCTCAAAACCAAAGAAGCGACTTCACTGAGTGTGGGGCCTTGAATGACACACAAGAGGAGCCGGTTTGAGGGGAAGCATATATATTTATTTCCCAACACACCCTCACAGTACGTGTGCCTCTCCCTCCACACTGGCTCTCTCTTTTTCACGGAGACAATAAAACTTTAAAAATGGATTGTCCTCCTTCCTAATAGTAAGACATGATGCGACATCCCCAGTGCCAAAAAGCCTCAAAGGAGGGGGGGCAGAGTGGGGGGGGGGAGGAAGAGAAAGAGGCACTGCTGCTCTCCCCCCTCCCACACACACACACACACACACACAGTGGACTCCATTCTGAAGCAGCCATAGAAATGGCCAATAACCGCTGCTGCCCTGGAAACCAACACCCCCTGCCACAGTCACACCCAGGGGGTGTGAGGCCCCCACCACGGGCGACGGCACCCCTTCTTCTTCATCTAGGAGTTGTTGGATGGCAGCGTAGTGGCCTCGTCCTCATTCTGGCGCAGACGTTTCTTTGCCCGGATCTCGTTCATGGCCTCCTCGATGGAGCGCGTGTCTCTCTTGTTGGCAACAGGCACTGAGAGGTAAAAGGAAAGGGACAGGAGGGTGGTGGCGGTGGTGAGCCACGGCCGTGTCTGCCCCTGCTGAACTGCTCCCCTCCCCCCCTCATCCAAAGGCAACCTGGAGGGAGACTCACCACAGCCATAGGCCTTGTTGGCTTCCATGGTGTGCGCAGCATCCTTGGCTGCCACTTTCCCGATCAGGTGGCTGTACTTGTCCTTGTAGTCTGTGGTGGGGTTCACCACCACCGGCCCTTTCTGCGCCTCTGCCTCTGCCTCTTTCTGTGCCAGCTCCTGCCAGGTATCCCAGAGACAGACAGACAGAGAGGGACTCAAGCTTGCCTTCCACTTTGCCAGAAGTGAATAAGGCAGAAGAGAAAGGCAAGCTGTTGAGCCCCACAGACTCTTGCCCTTGAAGGGGTGAAAAGAGAGGCATCAAGGGACTGAGAGAGGTTTTATTTGGTGGTGACGGTGGTCATCTTCCAGCCCATTTGCCAGCCTAGTTTAGACTCCCCCCCAAGTACTCCTGGGGCTTTCTAGGCAAAGAATGCACAGAAGCAGTTTCCCACATCCCTTTTCTAAAGGCATTCTGGGACTGTGCAGCTTGTCCACGGCTACGCATACACTGGCTCCACCCACCAAATGTGCAGTGAGGAATCGGAATTCCCACCCTGTCTCTACAGCTGCATCCTTAGACCAGTGAACTATCCAGCCAGCTGAAATAAGGCAAGGTTAGCTATCCTAAGGAAAGTAGCAATGCCTTTAACTACATGTCTGTTCTATAAACCACAAGAGCGTCTTCCACCACGTCACGTGGAAAGAAAGGCTAGCATTCTCCCCTTTATGTACCGAACAAACATTACAAGCTTAGAAAACATGTTCAATGTTCTTGGTCCTGTGTGTCTCCGGACCAATGTCCCACAAGCACACTCACCCAGTACTTTTAGAGCAGTCAGACGCGCCAGAAAAATTACCTGGGGTCTTCTGGTCCTCAATTTTCATACATTCACACTCTAGTCAATATGTCTATCGGACAGGAGGGGAAAGGGTGTGTGTGTGTGGTGTCCCCATTCAACAACAATGCCTGCCTGCAGCAAGAAAGGCACCACACCTTGAGCCGCCGTTTCTCCTCAGCCTGCAGTGGGTCCCATTCTTCCCCCCGGCGATAGGCCTCCAATTCTTCATCTGATGGAGCAAATTCCTAGGGTACCAAAGAAGAGTTCAAAACGAGGACTGCGCTCTACACAAAGATCCGGGGAGCCGAGATGAAGATGGGAGCCGAGATTCCCTACTTGCCTTCTTAAAAACCATGACGTACCGCGACTCCTCCTCTTCTCCGAAGGAGAAAGAAGTGAGACCAGCCACGTCGACCACGTCGTGTCTGAAAGAGAAAGTGGGACCGGGAGGGCTCGGATGACCCACGGGGACGGCATTCACCTGGGTGTGCGACTTAGCACACCTGGCCGGCCCTTCGGCAGGTGCAGAGCAGGTGTGCAATGCAAGACAGGCACCAGCTACTCACAGGATGCTGCGCTCTATCTTGTTCATGGGCCGGAGTTTCTTCTTGGTTTGGCTGCTGTCCTGGATGAAGTCAGACACCACCTTCTCCATCTGATGGGAAGGGAAGGGAGGCCAAGAGGAACAGGAACCACCACCACCGTCAGGGCTGGCGGAAAGGGAAAGCCATTCTGACCCACACACCCCTCTTCCTCCTCCTCCTCCTCCCCCAGGGACCCTCAGGTGGGGGGGGGGCGAGGGGGGGGCTCCGGAACAGACCTGCTTCCTGAACTCCACCTTCTGGCGCTTCTCCTGCTCCTGCAGCTTCTTCAGCCGCGCAGATTCCTCTGCGAGGAAACCAGGCAGGGCCCGTCACGGAGGAGGAGGAAGGGGCCGCCTCTCCCCACCCCCACCCCCACCCCCGTAGCCCCAGTAGGGAAGAGAGGGGCAGCCATGGAGGTGGTTGGGGGGGGGAGAGAGAGGACCCCCTGCCCCCCCCTCCCCGTGGAAAGGGCGGACAAGAAGGGCAGGCGGGGGAGCAGCAGCCCTCGGAACCCCCGAGGGAGGGAGGGAGGGAGCTCGGAGGACCCGGGGGAGTGGGGTGGGAGGAGGGGGTCCGAGGTGATATATGGATAAGGGGTGGAGGGAGGGGGGAGTTCCACCCCCTCCCCCGCGCCGGTTCCCTGCCCCCCCTCCGCCCGCCCCGCCCCCAGCCACCGACCCTTCGCCCGACGGGCCTCGCGGTCGCCCCGCCCCGGAGGCGGCTCCATGGAGCTCAGGATGGAGCCCAGCAGGTCCAGCTCCGCCATCTTGGCCGCCGGCGGACAGCGCCCCCGCCCCGCCCCCCGTGACGTCACGCGTCGGCGCCGTCGCGCTGAAAGGGAGGGCGGGGGCTTCGGCGGCCGACGACGGAGAGCGGGCGGGTCCAAACTCAAAGTGGGTCACGCCGACCCTGAGGTCCCGGATGAGGCTGGCCTTCTTCTTAGTCCTTCCGGCGGGAGGAGGAGTCCTTCAAGCGGAAGCCACCATAACCCGGAAGTTGGGAATGGGTGGGGCCTAGACAGGGTGTGGGCGTGGGTTGATTCTTTTGCCCCAGCGTCTGTTCGGAGGCGCCTCCCGAGAAGGGATGGGGGGGGGAGGGGCGCCTCCCGAGTCCGCTCCGAAGGAAGAGAGGCGGGGGCGGGGGGGGAGAGGCGGCGGCAGCCGCCTGTACTGGGAGGCGAACACACACACAGAGGGAGAGGCGGCCTCCCCTCCTCCATCATCACGTGGGTGACAGGGCGAGCACTCCTGCGGGGGTGGGGGCGACGGGAGAAGGCAGGCAGGCAGGCAGGGGCTGGCCTCCTCCTCCTCCTCCTTCTGCTGCCCCCGCTGTGGGGTTTTCCCCCTCCGGTTTTCTTCAGGACTCCTCCTCTCGGACCCTGCTGTGGCGGAGGAAAGGCCAGGTCAAGGTTCCCCTTGCTCGAAAGCCAACCGTATCCGACTCTAGGGTGCGGTGCTCATCTCTGGTTCAAAGCCGAAGAGCCAGCGGTGGCTGCTGCTACAAACATTTCCGTGGTCATGTGGCAGGCATGACTAGACACCGGTCCGGAGCGCTGTTCCGAAATAATCCGATGGAGAGCAGCAGCAGCGCCCTCCCCTTTCTCCCTCCTTCTCCCCCCTAGGGGGGAGGGGAGACGAGGAGGGAGGGGGAACCGGAAAAGCCTCTGCCGGGCCCAGCCAGGCAAGTTGCAAAAAGTCCCACCAGACCAGAGGAGGAGGAGGAGGAGGAGGAAGGACTCAGGCAGACACACACGACTCCGGGCAGCACCGGAGGAGGAGGAGGAGGAGAAAGGGCTTTTGGAGACTCAACCAGGGAAGCAGCAGCAGCAAACAAACCCAAAAGCCACAGGAGGGGGGGGGCGGCGGCTGGCCAAAGGTTGTGCGCGCCCCCCTCCCTACCTCCTTCGGACCAAGTAAGCCGTCGTGGGCGGCCGTTTGCAGTGTATACAGTGACACGTTGTTATGTACTGAATGTTCTGTGTTAAGTATCCCTTTAACGGTTTTGTATCTGTCAATTGTATCTGCTGTAAGCAATCATTGTTTCATTGTATCAAGCTGTTAAAGAACAATGCTGCGCCTGCAGGAGCAGCGTTGGATACAGGATACCCATTCACCTGCATACCTGAAGGGCAGGGTACTACTACCTCTACTGCATCGGGCAGGGTACTACTGCCTCTACTGCATCTGGAGAAGATGGGTGTGGACTGTTTCCCGGGCTATTCAAAATGTACTATAAATAAGGCTGTTGTTTCACCTGTACCTCATGTTCACTTACTACGATGCAATAAACCTGGTTTTAGCCCTTACTGCGGCTCCTGCTTGTCTTCTTTTGCAAGACACTAAACTGGCAACGAAGGTGGGATGGCGTCCCGACAAGTGAACATCGTGCCCTTCGACATCACAAAGCCTGAGAGATGGGAACTCTACGGGGAGCCGTTCCTCTACGCTTTGGACCTCAAAGGCATCGAGGAGGAATCCCAGCGGCAGGCATTCCTACTGGCCCAGTGCGGCTTAGAGACTTTGGAAATGGCAACCAACCTCCTGACGCTGAGACCTCTCAGGGTCGTGCCCCTAGATGAGATCCTCACCGAGTTGAGGAAGCACTTTCAGCCGAAAGTGTCCATGTTTCCAGCAAGGTTGGCGTTCCAGCAGCGGTGCCAGCGGGCCGGTGAGTCTGTGGCAGACTTCGTGGCAGCCTTGCGGGTGGCTGCCGTGCAGTGCCGGTGGGGAGCATCCCTGAGCGAGGCGCTGAGGGACAGACTCCTGCTGGGCCTGTGAGATGAGGGGGCCAGAAAAAAGCTACTGGCCAAAGACTAGAGCATCTCATTCGAGCATGTCCTGCGCATCACCCAAGCTGCCGAGTCAGTGCAACAAGGCGAACGGGTGTGCCAGGCCAGGACCGCCGCGGTTGGGGAACCCCCCGCCGGCGGTCCCAGTCCACAGCTGCTCCTCCCACGGAGAGCGAAGGGCCTCCAAGTCCTCCACATCCACTTCCGACTGCAGTGAGGACGAGGACGTACAATGGGTGCAGAGGAGACCGGAGAGGCGAGACCGAGAGGACCGCCAATGCGACGGATGCGGGGCATCCCACGAACGGAGCCGATGCCCAATCCGGAAGACGGAGTGCCACAACTGCGGGCGGCGCGGGCACATCGCGAGGGTCTGCAAGCGGCGTCGAGACGACGGCAAGGGCCAGGCGGAATGGCCCCAATGCAAGGCAGACGGGGTCGGGCACATCTTCAACGACAAGCCCCAGGAGCAACGCGCATCTCGACGGGTTCCCGAGAGCTGCGACCAGGCGGTCCACAGTGTGCAGTTGCAGCGGCCCCAATTCTTTGTTGAGGTACTGGCTCAGGGGGTCCCAATAAGGATGGAGATCGACTCGGGGTCGGCGTACTCCATCGTCTCCCACAGGAAATTTCTGCGTATTCCCCCGAAGTCACGCCCCAAGCTGAAGGCATTTAAGACTGTTTTGCGGGATGTTCAGGGCAAAAGTATACCAGTGTTGGGGGTGGGAGAGTTCAAGGTTCAGTTTAAAAGGCGCTCCGTGCAGTTGCCCCTAGTAGTTCTAAGGGAAGGGTCCTGCTGTCTCCTGGGTACACAGTGGTTCGGGCCCCTAGGAGTTTTCATTGGAGTCATACACGCCGTGCAGGCTGACCCGATCACGGAGGTGTGTAATGCACATCCTGCCGTTTTTGAGAAGGGGCTAGGGAAGTTCAAAGGGCCCCCAGTTTCTTTCGAGTTGAACCCCGACATTCGACCCATCAGGATGAAGCCAAGAAGAGTGCCTTTCGCACTAAAGGACAAAATAGAGACTGAACTGGACAAATTGGTGGGTCAGGGGATTTTGGTGCCGGTGGATTCCGCCGAGTGGGAGACCCCCATTGTTCCAGCGCTTAAGACAAATGGGGAGGTTAGAATCTGCGCTGACTACAAGTGCACGATTAACAAGGCAATCCGCCCGAATGCGTATCCAGTACCAGTGGTAAGCCACCTGCTTGTAACCCTGCATGGGGGGAGGTGTTTCGTCAAACTAGACTTGGCCCAGGCTTACCAACAATTGTCAGTAACCCCAGCTACAGCCGCCGCTCAGACAATTGTGACCCATAAGGGAGCTTTTAAAGTGACGCGCCTACAATTCGGCGTAAATTCGGCTCCGGGGATCTTTCAGTCCCTTGTAGAAAGGTTGTTAAAAGGGCTCCCAGGTGTTTCCCCTTACTTTGATGACATTCTGATTACAGCGGGGGGGGGGGAGCAGGAATTGGCCAAGAGGTTAGACCACGTGCTAACAGTGTTCGAAAAAGCGGAGCTCAGGCTGAGAAAGGACAAATGCGTATTTTTTGCTGAGGAAGTAGAGTTTCTGGGTTTTCGAATAACCCCTGAGGGCATTAAGCCAGCTGAATCCAAGGTAGCAGCAGTGAAAGATGCTCCTCGCCCCACCACCAAGCCCGAATTGCAGTCCTTCCTAGGACTTCTAAACTTCTATCACTCGTTCCTCCCGGGAAAGGCGTCCATTGCGGAGCCATTGCATAGATTACTAAAAAAAAGGATGCGGCTTGGTGGTGGGGGGACAGTCAGGAACGGGCATTCTGGGGGCTCAAACAGCTTCTATCTTACGAGGCTGTGTTGACCCACTTCGACCCAAAGAAACCCTTTGTGCTGGTCTGCGATGCCTCACCAGTGGGGGTGGGGGCAGTTCTCTGCCACGTGCTAGAAAGCGGGCAAGAGGCCCCAGTGGCATACTATTCGAGGTCTCTGTCCAAGGCAGAGCACAACTACGCGCAAACTGACAGGGAGGCCCTAGCGATCGTTGCAGGAACTAAGAAGTTCCACAACTTTCTCTATGGCAGGCCATTCAAAGTCGTGACTGACCACAAGCCCCTCTTAGAAATCTTCACTACTGATAAGCCAACCCCGCAGATCTTGTCCCCAAGGATGCTGCGATGGGCGATCGTCCTCAACGCGTACCAGTATGCGCTGACCTACCGTCCTGGCAAGGAGATTAGCCATGCCGATGCTCTTTCCAAGTCACCCCTCCCACATGCAGGGGATTCCAAGTGCGAGGTAGAACAGGACCACCAGGTGCTCCTGATTGAGGCCCTAGACTCACCCCCAATCCTGCCAGCTGAGATCGCCAAGGCTACGACGAAAGACAAGTCGTTAACCCTAGTCAGTTCATGGGTACAGAAAGGCTGGCCGGCAAGCTCCCCTACGGAGGAATTCAGGATTTACAGTAGGTGGAGAGACAAGCTCTCCCTAGAAAGGGGCTGTTTACTCTGGGGGCAGCGGGTAGTAATCCCCGAAGTTCTGAGGTCCCGGGTGCTCAAGATGCTGCATATCAGCCACCCGGGGATCGTGCGCACCAAGGCGCTAGCTAGGAGTTACGTCTGGTGGTCCAAACTGGACACAGATATAGAACACATGGTAGGCACTTGCGAGAGCTGCCAGAGCACCCGCCCTGAGGAGTCCCGACTTCCGCACAGGGAATGGGACACGGCCAGGGGTCCGTGGTCACGCTTACACGTGGATTTTGCGGGTCCTTTCAGAGGCACCCTTTTCCTCATAATAGTGGACTCCTACTCCAAGTGGTTGGAGGTAATCCCAATGGCTAGTACATCATCAGCTGCAACAATTAAGCAATTACGCAAGGTATTCAGCTGCTTCGGTTTACCTGACGTACTTGTGAGCGACAACGCCACAACCTTCACGTCAGCGGAGTTCCAGGGTTTCATAGAGATTAATGAGATTCACCACATTACTGCGGCCCCATTTCACCCAGCTACAAATGGTCAAGAGGAACGCCTGGTGCAAACAACGAAGGACGCACTCCGTAGGATGGGCCCCGGAGAGTTGAACCTGCAACTCTGCCAGTTCCTGTTAAGGTACCGAGTAACCCCCTTAGCGTCAGGGCTCTCGCCCGCCGAGCTCGCGGAGGAAACCCGCCACGATCCTCTCAAGGCTAGACCCAACCAGGGTGGAGGACACGGGTAGAAACATAGAAACGGGGGGCACCAAGAGTTTCGAGATCGGCCAGCCAGTACATTGCTGAAACTACGTGGCTGGTGGCCCGATTTGGGTACCGGGAATAGTGGTCGGGCAGACGGGGCCAGTATCCTACAATGTCGAGACAGGTACAGGGCTCCTCTGGAGGAGGCATGCCAACCAACTCAGAGGCAGAGTAGTGGAAAGGCAAGACGCGAGTAGCCAGAGGGAGCACTCAGCGTTAGGGTTCTCCCCCACCCGCTTATCCCAAGGGGGAGACACAGGCCACAGGGGGGAGGAAAATGATACAAACCCGCATTCTTTGGACATGCCGGGTAACAGGGACAATTTAGAAGAGAGGGATTTCGAAGATTTGTTAGATTTTGAGTTAGGAGACTGGGGGGATTTTTCGGAGTGGTCCCCCACCCATCCAAGCGAGGAGCAGGGTTTTTCTTTAGTCCCTGGCACCCCCGGTCTCACATCCCTGGAGTTTACTCCCTCACCTAGACCTCCCCAATCCCCGGCTCGCGACTTGCAGCCAACCGCTAACGAGTCACGTTTCTCCAATGCAGGAACTCCGGCCCAGAGTGCGGCCACCCCTCGCCCAAAGCGAGCGTGCGGAAAGCCTCGATGGCTGGAGGACTTCGTCCTCACCTAGGGAGGAGGGATGTTATGTACTGAATGTTCTGTGTTAAGTATCCCTTTAACGGTTTTGTACCTGTCAATTGTATCTGCTGTAAGCAATCATTGTTTCATTGTATCAAGCTGTTAAAGAACAATGCTGCGCCTGCAGTAGCAGCGTTGGATACAGGATACCCATTCACCTGCATACCTGAAGGGCAGGGTACTACTACCTCTACTGCATCGGGCAGGGTACTACTGCCTCTACTGCATCTGGAGAAGATGGGCGTGGACTGTTTCCCGGGCTATTCAAAATGTACTATAAATAAGGCTGTTGTTTCACCTGTACCTCATGTTCACTTACTATGATGCAATAAACCTGGTTTTAGCCCTTACTGCGGCTCCTGCTTGTCTTCTTTTGCAAGACACTAAACACGTGTAAAGGTGTGTCATCAGCCCAGCATAGAGGACACACACACACACACACACACACATAACAACAACAGAGCCACAGCCAAGCACAAAAAGTGGATTTATAGCAAAAACGTGAAGAAGAAACAGGAGGTCTTACAGCCCTTTTCCTCAGAGGAGGAAATTGATAAATAGAGCACAAAATATTTACAAATTTCTACATACATAAAAGACACATCTTTCCAATAGCCTATAATTTTCTTTTCTTCAAATATATATATATATACATATTTAATTTATATATATATAAAATATATATATATGTATAACTTATTATACTTAAGGCAATCAAGGGATTTGGAAACGGTCCAGAATGAAGTCCCTGGGAAGGGAGGGAGGGAGGGTGGCTGGCTCTATACCTGCATTAAGGCATTTCTGTTCCAATGGCGGCTGCTTAAAAACTTTTGGGGGTGGAGGCCACAATTTCAGGGTCTGCCAACCCATGGAGGGCCCCCCCACACACACACCCCACGGGAGGCTGCACTGAGTCCCACTCAGAGGGAAGAGGAGGAGGGGGAGCAGGAGATGCCCCCAGCCTGTGCAGGCCAGGCAGGACTTCTTTCTTTCCCAATGTCCCCCTCCCTCCCTCCCTGGGACCTTCTAAAAAGCCCAACAGGGTAGTAGGTGGGAAGCCCCCCCCCCAACCTGGAAGTAAAAAGGCTGCAGGCAGACCCTGCTGCAAGTTCAAGAAAGCCTGTCCTGCTAACTGTTGGCAAAGGGCTCTTTCTCGTCCGCTGCAGAAATGTGCAGCTGCCCCTTTTCTTTGGTCAAGGTGACAACAAAGGAGCTCTCTCTCTCCCTCTCCCACACACTCTCCCACACACAGCCCTACTGCTCTTTGGGAGTGGGGTAATATGCCCCCCTCCGCCCTACCCTGAGCCCCCATTGCTGTGCCATGACAGGTGCTTGCAATGATATATCCGCAGCAGTCGCCTACATGTTAGTGCATGGCAGGGGGCAAGCCTGGGCTGCTTTCTCCTGTGCAAAGCTTTTCAGGGTCTGAGCACCTTTCCGGGGGGGGGGGGGACAAGGCACAGTTGCAATAAAGTGGAGGGCTCTGAACTTCTTCCTGCCCCACCCAGCCCTGCAGGTGGTATGTAGGCGTAGCTGTTCTGACAAGAAGCATACAGTGGTCCTGAGTTCACCTGGATGGAGAGGTGCACATTTGTGTGGCTGGGGAAGGAGTTTGAGGGCTCACTTTTTTAAAAAAAATATCAGTTGAGATTTCTCGGCAGAGGGTGCAACTCCCCCGCCCCCCGGCCCCAAGTAGGCACGAGGCAAAGATGTGCCAGCCCCACCCTGTTTCTTAAGGGCACCACTGCCAGTGCCACCACCTTCCTCAAAGTGCCCATCTTAGTAAGAGGACCAGGCAAGGCATGTCACTGCAGGAGCGCTCAAGGTGTACACACACAAACACCCCTGGGGCCGATTTCCCGTCCTCTCCTGCCCCCACCCCCATCCCCCTGCTCAGCAGCCAAAGAGCCTGGAATAGGCCAGGTACAGCAGCAGCAGGACGCAGACATAGAAGATGCCAAAGCCCACAAGGTGCTCGGACAGGGCAGTCGGGGCAAGAGGCCTCCCCGTCCCTGGTGCCAGTGAGGAGGCGGCGGAGGAGGGCAGGGGCAGCAACAGGGCCTGGAGGAGGCGCAGGAAGCCATGGCGGGCGTTGCCTTGGAGGAGGAGAGCAATGTCGGAGGCAGAGCAGAGAGAGACCTGCAGCAGGTGGAGAGAAAACACAAGGATACAGAGACAAAGGCCACACAGTGTGTTGGCAGAGTGAGGGCATTGGAAGCACACACAACTGGCTGGCAAAGAGTGTGAGGAGAGGAGGAGACCCTTCCTCCCTTCACACAGGCAGGTCCCCTGGCTCTAGCCCCCCACCCTGACTTTAGCACAGCCCCCCCCCCCCGCCATGCCTCACCTCTGGAACCCCCAGCTGGCGACAGGCTGCCAAGAAGCTCTCCACATTCTTCCGGCTTTTGATGGCGTTCAGCCTGGGCTGTGGGGTGAAAGGGAGAGGGTAGGAGAGAGTCCCTCAGTCAGTCCGGCTGTCTGGACTGGGCAGAGGAAGCTCCAGCGGCCTCCAGGTGCCAGCCAGCCCACCCTGGGAAGCGCCTAGGTCCCCGGCCAGCGCCTGCCATGCCCACCTCCCCCTCCAAGGCCCACTCACCACCGCAGGAGAGGGCACGTGGATGAAGGGCACCGACCGCGGGCGTAGGAGGTTCACCAGCTGGCAGAGGATCACCCCGTTGGCCAGTGCCTCACCCAGATCCTCGGTCAGCGTGATGTTCAGCTGGGACTCAATTGCCTGGGGAAAGAATTGGGAGGGGAAAGAGTTTCCCAAAATGCATCTGGGCCCTGCCCTGCGGCATCCCCAGAAGAGCCACTCTGATGTTTGAGCACAAGCGCTCAGTAGTCCCAGGACCGCTGAGAGTTCAGCCAGGAGTTCTGTCGGCATGCTCTGCCACCCAAGGGCTGGAGCGGATTCCCACGGCTGAGCTCTTGCCCTCATCTCACCCCCACCCACCAACCACAGCACAACAATCATGCCAAGGCAGGACACGTGCATTTGGGAGGAGGGCGCACACTCAGCTTTGGGCAGGACAGAATGCCACTTGGAGGGCACGTTTTCAAGCCCCTTCTCACTCTGGTCCACCCTTCCTCTCCACCCACCACTCCTTTCAAAAGACAAAGCTCTTAGTCCCCCCCCCCCATGTTCTGCGCTCTGGACCAAATAATCCCAGAGAGAGCCAGTCATCAGATTTCAGATCAATGTACAACCACCCAACCCATGCCCCCACCCCACCCCCAACTACAGCCAGTCCTTTCCCTGCAGGTGTGGAAGACATAAGAACAGGGGGGCTGGCAGGTGGGGGCCGCCCTACCTTTCGCAGCCGGAGGGTTACTTCTCGCTCATCCAGTGCCTGAGATCCTGTGCGTGACCTGAACAAACCGTTGGCCTCGGAGGACGAGAAATCAGGGCAGAAGGAACCTGGGAAGGAACACAGAGCTTTTTGCAGATCAAGGAGAAGAGCATCAGCCCCAGCCAGGTGGGGGGGGCAAGGGGGGGGGCTCCAGGGGAATGGCTTGGCACGCCAGAAGCGCCAGGGACCACTTTGGGGGATTCTTTCTCCTTGAAAGGTTGTAAGGGAGCCACGGCTAGCTAGGCAGGAACCTGCCTGGCTCTACTGCGGGTAAAAAGGCTCACCTCCCCATGGGGGGGGGGGGGAGACATGGCTGGCAAGACCCCTTTGCAGGGATGCAGCCAGTCAGTCTTGCCCAGCTCACCTGTCCTTACTTAGGCTGCACAAAAAACACTCCCCCCACCACACACCTCTTGTCTGTCACAGGGTGTGGGCGGGGCTACTCTGCTGTCTCACACACACACACACACACACACACACACACACACACACACACACACACACACACACACCCCGGATGAGCATGAAAGGGGCCACTCTGGCTGACTAGCTTTTGGCAAGCGCATCCCCACCCCACCCCACCCGCTTCTCCTTCAAGGGCCAGATGAACAGCTGTCTTGCATCTGCCCCTGGTTGAGTGCTCTGCTTCAATCTGGTCAACCTTAGCTGCTGCATCTTAACTCGGTTGGTTGCCTCCTCCTCCTCCTCCTCCTCCATCTGCCCCCCCTCCCCTTAAGAGGTTCACTAAAAAAATTCCACAAAGTCCGGTTTCCTTTGGCCGAGACACTTCAAACCCTCAATTCCTGGAATTCCACAGGCATCCGGTGCGGATTCTGGGAGGTGGAGAAGTCTCAAAAGCGCATAACAAGGCCTTGCACTCCTTTCTCACAAGGTTCATTGCTATTAAAAATAGGCTGCTCCCCACACACACACCCCAGAACCCATAGAACAGGAGTGCCCAAACTTTTCTGGCCGTGGGCCGGTCATGTGGTTCAGTGGGCCCGTCACGTGGTTCCTCCCACCGGAAGCGGAAGTAAAACGTGCCTTGCAATCTGTTTTCCAACAAAATGAGATAGATTTTAGGCTGCCACTTTCTCTGCTTAAACCCCGAGTGCCCAAACAACAGCCCGCAGGCCAGATTCAGCCCTCAACACCAATTCTTCCGGCCTACACCACCCTTGTCGCTCCTGGAAGAGGAAGTAAAACATTCCTTTATGAGCACGTTTTACTTCTGCTTCCGGGAGCGACGAGGGAGGCGCGGGGCGGATGAATTGGCATCGGGGGCTGGATCCGGCCCACGGGCTGTAGTTTGGGCACCCCTGCCATAGAAGGCCGCAATTCCCTGTACAGAAGAAGCCCCCCTTCTCCCTCTCCCCCCCCCAATCCTGGCATTCCCCAAGCTTTGTACTCAAGCTGCCTGGCCTGAAAAAGGACAAGCCTAACTTTAAAAACCAAGCCTCTCATTGTTCACTCGCTGGATCTCTTCTTTCTCTTTAGCAAACATCTCTCACTTTGATCAAGTTTTGTCTTCCGTAGAGCTCACTTGTCTCTTGGTCTCCCCAATCAATAGGGCGTTTGGATCCAAATTCAGTCTATACAGGTGAAACTCAGAAAATTAGAATACCGTGCAAATAAATGTCCATTCATTTCAGGAATGCAACTTTAAAGGTGAAACAAAGATATGAAGGAGACTCATTACATGCAAAGCGAGATGTGTCAAGCCTTATTCCGTTATAATTCTGATGATTATGGGGGTACAGTTTATGAAAACCCCAAATTCACAATCTCAGCACATGCTTCAATAGCGTCCGTCAGCTCCGCTGCATTGTTGGGTCTCATCACATCTCTCATCTTCCTCTTGGCAATGCCCTATAGATTATCTATGGGGTTCAGGTCAGGCGAGTTTGCTGGCCAACCAAGCACAGTAATCCCATGGTCATTGAACCAGGTTTTGGTACTTTTGGCAGTGTGGGCAGTTGCCAAGTCCTGCATCCCCATAAAGCTTGTCTGCGGAAGGAAGCATGAAGTGCTCCAAAATCTCCTGGCTGCGTTGACCCTGGACTGAATGAAGCACAGTGGACCGACACCAGCAGATGCATGGCTCCCCAAATCAACACAGACTGCGGAAACTTCACGCTGGACTTCAAGCCTCTTGCATGGTGTGCCTCTCCATTCTTCCTCCGGACTCTGAGTCTTTGGTTCCCAAAGGAGATGCAAAAGTGGCTCTCATCAGAAAAGAGGACTTTGGACCACTGAGTAACAGACCAGTTCCTTTTTTTCTCTTTAGCCCAGGTAAGGCGCTTCTGATGTTGTTTGTTGTTGTTGTTCAGGAGTGGCTTGGCAAGAGGGATACGCCATGTGAAGCCCATGTCCAGGATCCGTCTGTGTGCGGTGGCTCATGATGCACCGACTCCAGCCTCCGTCCACTCCTTGTGAAAGTCCCCAACACTTCTGAAGGGCCTTTTCCTGGCAATCCTCTCCAGGCTGCTGTGGTCATCCCTGCTGCGTGTGCACCTTTTTCATCCACACTTTCCCCTTCCACATTACTTTCTGTTAATGTGCTTTGATGCAGCACTTTGGGAACATCCAACTTCTTTTGTAATTGCCTCCTTCCTACAGCTTTCCCTCCTTATGGAGGCCGTCAAGGATGGTTTCCTGCACAACTGTCAGACGGTCAGCCGTCTTCCCCACGACTGTGATTCTACTGAACCAGCCTGAGAGTCCATTTTAAAGGCTCAGGAACCCTTGGCAGGCGTTGTGGATTCATTCGCTGGTTAGAGGGGGACACTTTGAGCCTGGAATAGGGAGGGAACCTTCTCTCACTATTCTAACTTTATGAGATCATGAATTTGGGGCTTTCATAAGCTGTACCCCATATATTTGTTTCACCTTTAAAGATGCATTATTGAAATGAATGAGCATTTGCACGATATTCTAATTTTCCGAGTTTCACCTGTAAAAGCAGCCTCTTCCTGCAAAACCCTCCGCCTTGGAAGGTGGTGGGAGTCTCCTTGGCTGGAGGCTTCTGAACAGGCCGTGGATGTCTGTCCATCCTGAAGCTGTGGGATTCCTGCATCATCCAAAGGGGTCTGGGGCCCCTTCCAACGCTACAATGTGAGGACTTGAAAGATATTCTCTCCCCTCAACGTTCATGATATTTTATGTGGTTTGGTTTGCATCTGGCCCACTGTATCTCTGAACCAATTTTTAAGGCTGTATATTGTTATAGTACAGGGGTGCCCAAACCTTTCAGGCTGTGGGCCGGTCATGTGGTCCCTCCCACTGGAAGTAGAAGTAAACCGCGTCTTGCAATGTGTTTTGCAACAGGATGAGATAGATTTTAAGCTGCCAATTTCTCTGCTTAACCCAAGGGTGCCCAAACTATGGCTGGATCCAGCCCCCAATGTCAATTCATCCGGCCCACGCCGCTCTCGGAAGCAAAGCACACCTGTATGGGCGTGTTTTACTTCTGCTTCCGAGAGCAATGAGGGCGGTGTGGGCCAGATGAAATGCCATTGGGGGCTGGATCCAGCCCACAGGCTGTAGTTTGGGCACCCCTGTTATAGTGTATTTTTATGGATTTTATCTCATTATACGTGTTTTCCACCTTGTGTAGCCTTCTGGTCAAGAGGGCAGTCTATAAATGCAATTAAATACATGAGTGACTTGTGATTCCTCCAAGACCAATGTGTGTCTGCTTTCTGTTGTGTTATGGCAGCTCTCAGCTCAAAGATCCCTTCCGCGCAAGCAGGCACAAGAGCCTTGGGGTGTGGGTGTGGGTGTGGGCTATTTTGGAACAGGTAATGCGCTCTCCTGACTTGTTTCAGAGGGTTCTGGAAAATATTTCATGGCCATGTTAAGAAAGTACTTCCTTCCTCTGGTTTGTCTCTTTTTCCTGTTAGTGTTGTTACTCAGGCAATGCCATTAGCATAAGCAAGAAGCAGATTAAATTTTTTAAAGAACTCATGTCCGAGAGACCTCTCAAAACACCATTTAGGAGTAACTTCTAAAAGCAACCACTGAAGCATTAAGCCAGGAGTTCTCAACCTTTTAAACCATTGGGGGCTATTGGGTCATGCTCCCTCAGACAGCTTTGGGGTGGGGTGGGGTGGATGGCCATTTTGCCCTTCCTCCACCACATGGCACTTCCGGGTGTGGTGGAAGGCCACATGAAATGATGCCGTGGGCCACATCTGGCCCATGGGCTACAGGTTGAGAATCCCTCCATTAAGCCTTTCCCACTCTGGCTGTGCTCTTGGCTCCAGAGAAAGAGAAAAAAGGCCCGCCAACAGCTCTCATGAGCTGCAGCACATCCTAAGACAGACAGTGTTTCCTGGAGAGGTTTCCCTCTCCAAATACCTACCAGGACCCCAGGGGTTGCTGTGCCGAGAGCAGGAGGAGGAGGAGGAGCGGAAGAGGAAGCTGGAGGGTTTATGCAGGGAGCCAGGCTCACGAGCCAAAGAGGAGGAGGAGGAGGAGGAGGAGGAGGAGGCAGCCGTGCAGTTCAGGGGGTGAGCAGGATCTGCAGAGGCAGAAGGAAGCGGGCTCAAGCCAACCATTCCTCAGGGAAGGGAGCAGGCACTGCAGCGCCGGCAAACAAATGCTCAAGGAAGCAAGTCCACCTTCTCTTCTTGCCCTGGTGCGCTCCCAGAGCCAAACCTGCTCCAAATCTCCAGGGATCCCTCTTGCAGTTTCTCTCTCCTCAAGTCTTCCTGCCAGCTTCCAACCCCAAAGACCAGAAGGGTGCCAGAAAGGAAGAGTGTGAGTGTGTGTGTGTGTGTGTGTGTGTGTGTGTGTGTGTGTCAAGAGGCACCACCCACCCAATGCCCCTACCTGCTTCCCTGCTTTCTTTCCCTCCACGACCTAGAGTGCCAGGAGAGCAGGGGCTGGACTTACCTGCAAAAGGCAGGGTCTGCCGGGGAGAACCAGCAGCCAGCAGCTCACTCCCCTGGAAAAGAGCAGCAAAGAGGAGGGGAAGCTTGACTTGGAAAAGAGAATCTGGAGGGGGGGCGGGGGGAGAGGCATGTGGGGAGGGTGTGCTTAGGATCCGGTGGTTGCAGAAAAATGAAGGCCACACGGCATGGCACACGCAGGGCTCTCTTCCTCGCACATGTACATACACCCACCACCCCCGCCCAGCTGCCCACTGGTCGTACCTGGTTCCGGTGCTTCAGCTGGAAGAAACTGTTGCTGCTTTCTATCAGGCCACTGGGGAGGGGGGGGGGAGAGGAAACCACTGTCAGAAACCGAACTTAGGACTGCGCAGCATGCCTTCCCCACACTGCTCAGAAAGCAGACCGTGTTGGTGGGAGAGGAAGACGAAGGAGGGGCATTCCTGGGGCAGGAGCCCTGAGATGTGTGTGTGTGTGGGGGGGGGGGGGGAGTGCGGGGCACTAGAAGCAGCTCTGCCTTCCTCCTCTACTAGGCCTAGGGCAGCAGCGCCATCCGGCCTGTGCATCATTGCCTGTGCAGAGGAAACGCCAGAGCTCAGCCACTAGCAAGGGAGGGTGGGAGAAACATCCACTCCCCACCCCCACCCCACCTCCCCCAGGGAAAAGCAGCAGGAGGCTGATTAAAAAAGGAGAGGCCTTCCCTTCTTCCCCTGCGGTCCGACTTACCTCTCGCGCCTCTCCATCCCGTGGCTCCACAGGGGCCGGTGGTACTGCTGCTGCTGCAGGTGGTGGTGCTGCAGGTGCTGCTGCTGCTGCCGCTCCCTCTCCTGCCAGAGCTGCAAGAGCTCAGGGCGACGACGCTCCTCCCCAGGGGGCTCCGGGCGAGGCAAGATGGCCCTGAGATGGGGAGACCGGGAAGGGGGAGAGTGGTCACCCAAGGGGCTCCCCCCAGTCCTGCCCAGAGCAGAGCCAGCCAGGCACTGGGGGGGGGGCGCAGGGCAGCAGGTTGTAAAGGCCAGGCTGTGCTCCTGGAGTGGGGGAGGCAAGTCCAGAGGACGGAGCCCATCTGCCCAGAGGAGCGGCTGTTCGAATCCCAAGAGCCAAGACAGACGGGAACGATCCTTGTTAAACAGAACAATGTTCTGATGGTTATGGGCGATCTACAATGACAGCTACTGTATTTCTGCCCCTACCTTCTATCATAGTCCCCGTGGGTACACAGAGCATACACACACACAGTAAACCCATTCTTGTGGATTCACAGGTGGCCACAAAGAACAACAACAGTTACAGGTAAGCAACCTGTCATTATAGAGCCCTGCTGGCGTAGGGATTCAACTGCTGTACTGCAGCCAAAATGTTGTGAGTTTGATCCTGATGGGACACCAGACTGACTCAGCCAGCCAGCCTTCCTTCCTTCCTTCCAAGTCTAGTCAAAGGGGTCCCCATCGTGTTGGGGGCAAAATGCCCATTAACTTGTGAACTGCCCAAAGAGTGCACTAAGTACTATGGGGTGGTCTGTGTAAGTGTCACTGGTTTTGCTAATGCCCCTCCACCTCCCACCCCACCCACCCACCCCCTCAAAGGACAAGGGGGTGTGGGTGTGGGTGTGGGTGTGGAGTCTACCCCGGAGAGATTCAGTAAATGGAGACGGCATGTGTGTGTGGTTGATGCTCTCCAGGTTGAAGCAGCCTCCCCAGCTAAGGTCCATGAGAGGCCACATCCCAAAGCCCCCAAAGGAGGAAGAAGGACCCCCACCTGCCATTGTTGGGTCCAGGCTCTGCCAGCCCCGCTTTCCACTGAGAGCTCTTCCCAGGCACCCTCTGCAGCTCCTGCAAGAGACCCAGCCGGGTGCAGGGGGTTCAGGGGGGCAGAGAGAAAGGCAGGCACAGAAAAAGACAGCCACGCGGATCCTAGCAGGCCAATGATGCCCGCATGGAGAGCCTCCTCCTGCCCATCAGTCAGTCTGCCGCCTCCGTGGGCCCCTGGTCAGCCCGTCCTGCTGCCCATGACGGCCCAGCTCTCTGCTGCTCTGAAACCTCACTCCCGTCCTGGAACCACCTCCAGATCTCCAACACCCCCCCCACACACACACACACACACATAACCCTCCAGCTCCACATGGAGGTCCTGCCCTTAGGACAGCAGGCATGCCACGAGGAGGAGTCATAGCAAAGGAGAAGGTGTGAGCCTTCCATCTGGGCATGGGGTGCTTGGGTACCTCTGCATGAAAGCTGCCCATGGCGGCCACTGCCATCTCCTCCTCCTCCTCCTCCTCCTCTTCTTCCTCCCCGTTGACGCTGCTCTCAATGTAATCCGCTTGCTCCAAATCTCCGGCTTCGGCTGTGGAGGAAAAAAGGAAGGAACTTGATTCTGCCTCTCCCCACACTTTTCATGTTATTCCCCCAGTCAGCCCACATCCAGCAAGACCAGCCTGGCAGAGACAGACAGACAGAGAGAGACAGGCAGAGCCTGCCTGCGCACTCACCTGCCGCACTGCGTTTCTCCTTCAGCTGCCTGGGGTCCCGGGCCAGCTCTGCGATGCGGAAGGAGAGGTCAGAAAACTCATCTGTGGACTGGGAGCGACAGGACCCGGGAGAAAGAGGGGCAGGGGAGAAGAACAGAGGTCACCTTGGGAGGGGCGGGCGCAAGGCATGGCTCAAGTGTGGCAGGAGAACAGGGGATTGTGTGTCCCCTCCTGCTTCCTGCTCTAGGACTCCAAGGCAGGATCCGCCTGGGAGGCCCAGGGCCCAGCCACCCCTGGCTGTACCGTCCGGCCTACCTCGTTCCCAGACCACCGTTTGCTCCCGCTGTCAACGCTGTGGAAACCTGAGTCAAGGCCTCCATGCTGGCGGACAGGAAAGAAGTCCTCCGGGAGGCTGAGGAGGGGCAGGGGAGAGAGAGAGAGAGCAATGGGGCAGGGGCAAGAAGAGAATGGGGCTCCAAGGCCCATCTCCCTGCTGAAATCCCTTCCCCCCTCCTCCCCCCCCCCAAGATGGCCCACCAGATGCAGGGCCCCATACACCACCCGCCCTGAAAGTCTTCCAGAGGCACCCTTTCCTTGGTGGTGGTGGTGGTTGTGTGTGTGTGTGTGGAGGGGGGGGGGGGCTGGCAGCGGCCCCTTGGCAATGCCTCCCCCACCAGCCTCCTCACCATGCTCCAAAGCCAGCGGGCCGGCTCCCTTGGTCAAACTCAGCCAGGTCCATCCTAGCCTTGCTGCAGGCCTCGAGGTTGAGGTATTTGAAGATGTGGACTTTGCCTTTCAGGCAGATCTGTGGGAAAGAGAAGGGCAGTTGAAGCCAGGGGTTCCTCAACCCACCCACCCACCCACCCACCTTGCATGTGGGGGGAGGGGAAGGGGCTGAGCCACCTCTCCAGAGCCAATGACAAGCCCCTCCCCATCCAGAAAAAGCCCCAGGGCTTCCCCACCTGCCCGAAAGAGGGGGGGGGCTGTCATTCAAAGCCAGGAGCTGCTTGCCTTCCTCCTCTGCTCCCGGCCCCAAGTTACCTGTGCAGGTGGGAACTGCAGTGGGTTGTTCTCCAGAAGAATCCACTGGAGGTGGCGGAGGTGGCGGTAGCAGATGGGGATGTGGGTGACTCGGTTGCAGGAGAAGTCCAGCCTCACCAGCGGAAGCTCAGCCAGCTCTGAGGGAGGGGAAAGAGTCCATGTGGGCCCAAGGGCAGCCGTGGGGAGGGGGACAAGAGAAGGGGGCAGACCGTCACCTTGGCTCTCCTGCGCTCTCTCTCTCTCTCTGTCAAAAGGACAGGATCAGGAGCTGCTCTCAGGAAAGCAAAGCCAACCATGAGATGGAGAGGCTTTCATTAGATCAGGGGTGCCCAAACCTTTTGGCCTGGTCACATGGTTCTGGGGGCCAGTCACTATGGCCTGTGGGCCAGATCCAGCCCCCGATGCCAATTCATCCACCCAGCAAAGCCCTCGTTGCTCCCGGAAGCAAAACACGCCATGCAGGCGCGTTTCACTTCTGCTTCTGGGAGCAACGAGGGCTTTGTGGGGCAGATGAATTGGCATCATGGGCCAGATCTGGCCCACAGGCCGTAGTTTGGGCACCCCTGCATTAGATTAGCCTTCCACTGACTTTAAGGCAGTGGTTCCCAACATGGGGCCCAGGGCCCACAGCAGGTGTTCAATTCTCAGAAGCCTCAGCCAGGGTGTTGGTTGATCCATGCTTTGGGGGACTGACTGGGGCTCCTGGAGGATCGGAGTCCAAGAACCAAAGGTTGGGAAACCGAGGCTCTGTTGCTTTTGCCACAGAGGATGGAAGAGGCGCCCTGGCTTTTCGCCCTGGGAAACATTTACGCAAGATGTGGAGGAGCGCTGGAGGGAGTTCAGCCCTGCCGGGCCAAGCTTGGAGCCGCTGGGAGGGGAGGGGAGGGGAGGGGAGGCAAACGCACTGACCTTCGGGCAGGATGGCGATCTGGTTCCTCCGAACGTTGAGGTCCCGAAGAGACTCCAGGCCTCCCATGCTGGCGGGGAGAGACGGCAGCTCATTGCTGCTCACGTCCTGCTCGGGAAGGAATGGCAAGGTGCAAAGAGTGGAGTGAAAGGCTGAGTCCTCCCCTCACCCCTCTTCCAAAAAGACCCACAATCATCATCATCATCATTATTATAATATTCATATTTATACGCCACTCTCCATGCAGGAAAGGGAAGACCCTGTGTAGCTGTCTGGAGAAAAGGAAGCCCTACACAAGGGGAGGGATGGCAGCGGCGGCGGCGGCGGCGGCGGCGGCAGCAGCAGCAGCAGCAGCAGCAACATGGTTTGTGGAGTCAGTCAGAACCGCAGGCAAACCCCTGGAGGCTTGGAGCAGCCAGAAGGAACTCATCTCAACAGTTCCGGGAGTACCTAAAGGACCTGGGTCCTTTTAACCCACCTTCGGGAACCTTCTCCCAATGTGCCATTCCACTGCCTCTGGAATGGGGCTGGGAAGAGAGAGGACAGCCGACATGGGGGTGGGTAGGGGAGCGTCCCCATCACACCCACCCACCACCAACCCCACCACCTCCGGCCATACACCACGACACAGTCTGCTTTTGTGTCCATTTGGACAGGACGGAGCCCCCCCCCACCCCCAGCCTGGCTTCCTAGTTTGCCGCTGGCATGGGAACCAACTTTTGTCAATGTTGCTCCTGTGGGTGCCATTTTAATTGTCTAGGCGTCTGGGCTGAAGAGCAGAGGGAGCCGTTAGCTAAGGGGCTGAGACTGGCTTTGAGAGGACCAAGGAGGGATTCAGGGGGTCCCCCAGCCCCCACCCCCATGCAGGGATACACGGTCTGGGCGAAAGGGAAAGAATGCTCCCCCACCCCACCCCACCCCGAAGACAGCCTTTGCTCTTCCTGGGAAATCACGGAAGACTGGGCTGTGGATGGTGGGATGAGGGAGCCACAAAATGCCACTCCTGTTCTGGGTGGCCACATGGGATCCCAGGGGTTTGTGTAGAAACACGGCTGCCAACCCACCAATGCCTACCCAGAACATCCCCCATCGTGTGCAGACTCACCAATTGGCGCAGGTTGCGTAGGGAGCCGATGTCCTCAGGCAGGGAGGCCAGCTTGTTGTTGCTGGCAATAAGGACTTTGAGGGGCAGCCGGCAGAGGCAGGCGGGCAGGGAGGAAAGCTGGTTCCGGCTGTGGGCAAGAAAGGAAGAGGACACTGGCAGAGGAGGACAGTGTGTGTGTGCATGCTCTGGGGAGAGGAGCCCTGCCCACCTTTCTCCCGCCCCATGGGCAAAGCAGGGGTCCGTCCCCCTCAGCTGAGCCCTCCCCTGGCCCAAGGGAGGAAGAGGAGGACGGACCCCTCCTGCCTGACAGCTTACCTGACGTTCAGGTAGGTGAGGGCTTGGAGGTTGGCGATGGCGGCTGGGATGGTGCGCAGGCAGTTGTGGTAGAGGCTCAGCCCTTCCAGGGACATGAGATGGCAAGCGTCCTCAGGCACCTCTGCAAAGCGGTTCCGGGAAAGGTCTGGCAGGAGAGGAAGAGGAGGAGGAGGCAGGGCGGTTGAGACCCCAAAGCACCCTCAAGGGAAGCCCCCCTGGAGCTGTGCTCTTCCAGTCCAGGGGGGACCCACAGGGAGGGAGGGCAAGAGGAAGAGGAGAAGATCTCCCCCCCCCCGTCCGCCCAACCCCACAGTCCTGCCTGGAACCAACTCTTCCCCCACCAAAAACGGGAAGGCAGAAGCGATGCTGCCCCACACGCCCCCCCCCTCCCTGCAAGGAGGGTGAAGGTACCTGCCAGGTCCTCTCCTGGCCTCTCTTTACCAGCAGGGGGCAACAGACTCCTTGAGACCAGCAGGGCAACACCCTTGGGAAGAAGGACCTCCTCCGTCCTCTCTCATGTGCCAAGGAGCCCACCCACCCACCACCCACCCCCAAGGGGGGACAGGTAGCGGGGCTCAAGCCCTGCCGGTAGGTAGGCAGCCTCTCTCTCTCTCTCTCTCTCTCTCTCCAGGCAGGGCTGGAAAAAGAGCCATAGCAAGCAGAGAAGAGCTGGAGTCCGGGGTGTGGGGTGTGTGGGAGGTGGGCCGGAGGAGATCCCTTCTTCCAGGAAGGGCCAGACTTGTTTCTCACCCTTCTAGGAGGCTTTCCTGCCCCCATGTCAGACCTCTACCCACAGGGCACAGGGCAAGACCGGGCACCTTTGCCCAAGGTGACAAAGCCCTAGCTAGGGGTGAACAGGCAGGGCCAGAGCAAAGCACAGGAAGACCTTCTAGTGTCAATGGTCAGGGTCGGGGTGAGGAATTCAGCCAGAGGAGAAGAGCTGTGATGAACTATTGGGTGGGGTTGGGGTTGGGTGGGGGATACACAGAGCTCGACCTGAGAATGGATTGCCTTCCCATTTGGATGACCCCAGGTGGGCAGACGCCAGAGTGACCTCCCCCCCCCCCAACAAACACCCACTGGGACCTCTACCTTGGACACAAGGAGGGCTCTCTAAAGAGAGGGACGAAACCCCACTGGAGCCAAGCCCAGCAAGGCTTTTCCACTCGCTCGCTCTCCAGGCGGGAGAAACTTGGGGAGAAGGGGCTCTCCCTTCCGAAAGGACCACCGATGCTGCTCAGGAAACAAATGGGGCTCAACACCAGAGCCAAGTTCTCACCCATTCATTCACCCACCCACCCCTTTCAGACGAAACCTCCTCCTCCTCCTCCTTTCAGCCCAGAGGTTGTTCAGCAGCCTAATGCAGAGGGGAAGCTTTTCACCGCTTGCTCTCATTAGATATTGGGGAAACACACCCACACTCACACCCACGCGCGTGCGCTGCAAATTGCATTGACACCTCCCTGCCTTGAGCCCACTCTTCCCCTTCCCCACCCCCACCCATTCTCCCCCTTTCCATCTCAAGAAGCTGGACGTGGCCTTTTCTGGAGTGGAGGGAGGGTGGACCGGTGCCAGCCCCTACCCCCACCCCCACCCCCACGGTGAACATCAGGGACAGAACAACTGGGCCTTGTGACTGGGCCTGGACAGAGAGGTCCGCTGTGCTAGCTGAAGCGCCTGGGCTGTGCAAACAGCTGGTCAGCCGTATGATCCAGAGGGGGTGAAGCACTCACTGTCAGGCGACCCAGAAGCAGTGCCCTTTGTGCTCAAGAGCAGCCCGGGAAAGCCTCTGCCAGTGTGCCAGGATGAGCCGAGAGCTGCCAAGATGCCCCCGTCATACAATACGGTGAGCTCTTTTGGTGGGGCAACGGACGCTTCTCGTTCCCAAGCCCCACAGAAAGCAGGATGGGGCTCTCCTGGCTAACATCGTGCACCCCACCACCACCACCACCACCCCTGAGTCCACTTGCCCCCATACTCACGGGTGCCTCACTCCAGCCAAGTGGTCCCCAAATTTGGCTCTCCAAGTGTTCTTGGGATTCAGTTCCCAGAAGCCCAAGTCCCCACTATGAATCCACACTAATGGATTTACTGCGTGTACGCGCACAAGAAACCCATCCGTGTGGATCCACAGGGGGATTTGGGCTTCCAGGAATTGAAATGCAAGAACACTTGGAGAGCCAAGTGTCAGGACCCCTACTCTAGCCAGTTGCCCTCTTCTCTCCGGACCCCTGGAAACTCTCATGGCCCGCAAACAGGGCTCTAGCCAGGGCAGACCTCCGGAGCCACCATGCCATCCCTCTGGGCCGTCTCTGGAGAGAGAGAGAGAGAGACCCTCCGCTGCTGCTGCCACCCCTCCTCACAGCTGGGCCTCCTTCTTGCTTTTTGCCAGCCTTGAGATACACCCACATCCCCCTCCCAATGTGGTGCAAAGCAACAGAAGCAGCAGCCCACCCACCAAAATTGGTTTGCCTAGCCTTGAGTGGACACGGGTTACCTGCCAGGGGCAGGTAGTTCGGAGGTGGGGAAGCGAGTTCTTGGCATTTGCCAGGGAGTTCTCCCTCGGAGGTCCAGGGGCTTCGCCAGGAGGACATGCCCTGGCAAACAAACAATGCCCCTTTGTGGTGGTTGCCAGGGCAGTGCCATCTCCCCACCACCACCCCAGCACTGCCCTGGACTCCAGGAAGTACTTGGGGGTAACTCCAAGCCTGGTGTGAGGACTTCAGCTTGTCCGTCTGGTGCCCGACGCCCTTGCACAGAAGGACTCCCAAAATGAAGAGGAAGGGCATTACACCACCAGACCTCTAGCTGGGGTCATGGTGGGCATAATCTCCTAGCAGCCATTCCCAAGCTCTGGGGAAGAGCCAGTGTGTGTCACACGTAGAGGAGTAGAGAGCCACAGTCATGGCCCTGGTGCCACGTGTGGCCAAGAGCTCTTACCCCACATGCACTTTGTTGTGCAGAAGCCCAGGCTGGTCGCAGAAGGAAGAGGCAAGGCACAAATAAGCTCTGGACCGGGGGGGGGGGGGAGAGCACAGAAACCGATGAGCCTACAAATGTTTCCCAAAGGAGGCTGCATTTCCCCCCCTCCGTAGCAAACACGATCATCGAGAGCTCATCCTGCTTAGTCTCAAGAGCGCCATTGCGGCCCTTGGGGGTTGTTGCTGCATCCTACAAAAACAAGCCACTCCTCTGCTGGGGGGGGGGTGAGCAGCCAGCGCCCCAAAAGCCAACTACAAAGGACGGAAGGCCCACCTGAGCAAACCAGAAAGACTGAGCACCCCATGAAGTACATTTCCCCAAATAAAGCAAGCCACTCTTTAAAGAGCCACAGCACAGTTTGCTGGTTCTGCTGCCAAAAAATAAAGAAATTAAGATGAGCTTAAGCAAACCCAGGAACCAGCCATAGACAGTCAATGAGCTTACGTCTCCTGACAAGAGTTCAGGACAGCCGTGAAGGCTGGAAAATGGGTTCTTTCCTATCAGTGGGTTATACAATTTAAAATTATAGATGTACATGTCACTCACACACACACACACACACACACACACACATCCATGGGGAATATATTCCGAGACCTTCCTCTGATACCTGAAACAGCAGGTAACTGTGAACCCTATATTTAACACAACCACCAGAGCCATAGAAGTAGGGAAGGGGTTACCAATACCTCCGCTGTGCTACATGACAGCTACCAAAATGTCTGCCTCCGTTCCTTGTAAACATTACACAGCAGACAGTGGCCTCTAGTGGCAGGCTCTGATAATGCACCAGAGAAATAAATATATATTATGTATTTCAGGGAATTTTTTATTGAATATTATTAGGCCCATGAATAACTACAAGAGGAGATACTGAACTCACAAATGCAGTGGGAGGCATGAGATGTATATGAAATATAAATAAATTTCAAAACAAATTAAAATGCTAAAATAATTAATCTATTTTTGACAAGCAGGCTACTTCAATAGCGTTATCTTTGCCATCTTCTACTGTACATGTGGTAAGGCATAAACTGAATGCACAAAAATGCTGCATAGGTAGAATTTCTCCACATTCCCCAAGCATTTTTCTGTATCCTAGTATCTTTTGATCTTCCTACTTTGCTTGGAAGTCTACTAAGTAGACTTAGGAGAGCCTTCTCCATGTCTGTGCCAGCCCTCTGGAACCTCCTGCCAACAGAGCTACGTCTCCGGACGGAATTGCTGCCTTTGAGAAAAGAACTTGAAACCTGGCTGGCGGGCCAAGTGTGGGGTGCAGGGGGAAGGGCTGTCATAGCTGTCATAAATGCGGCCACTTCCGTGTTTACAACAGTCATGGGCGCGTTTATGCATGCACATCGCTTCCACTTCCGGGTGTGGCGGAGGCGGTGTGGGCCACATGAAATGATGTCATGGGCCAGGACCAGACCACAGGCCGTAGGTTGGGAACCCTTGGGTTAAACTGTTGTATTGCAGCCAAAACGTCTGACACTTCAAATTCAATCCTGACGGGGCTCCAGATTAACTCAGTCTCTTCCATCCTTCCAAGGTGAATAAAATGAGTCCCCAGCATGTTGGTTGGGGCAAAATGCTCATTACCTTGTGAATTGCCTAGAGAGTACACTAAGCATTTTGGGTAGTATATAAGTGTATATATCCAATCAGCAAGGTGTGTATTGCTGTCTATAGGTCTAACCTATCTTCGTCTGGTTTAATATTTAGAACTTGAGATGTGTACAGAAAACATTTCCTTAATTTTAGCCATGAGCTGGGGGTAAGAGTTGGCAACTGTGAAGTGAATGGATCTGGTGCTGTATTACCTTATTTCACTCATTATTTGCTATCACTTCTTGATGTTACTTCTGGAAGATAAAATTAATAGACTTTTTAGCAGGAGTGAATTTTAGGCAGCCAGTAATAATCCTGCATGATTCATTAAGAGCTGCATCCACTTGTTTGGCACGTGCTGATTTATAGCATATGGCACAAGCATATTCTGTTTTGGAGTAGCACAGCACACTATTTCTGGTGGCAAATTTTATTTATTTATTTAGACATATTGCCGCCCGCTCGCCAAGGAGACTCAGGGTGGCTTGCAGTCAGTAGCAACAGTCAAAGTATAAAACCGGATCACAGTACTATGACCAAAATCAGTAAACTTAAACAGCTAAAATACGCCTTGTTAAAACATCATAAACGGTTAAACTAAGATCCCCAAATAGCAGGTTATTTAGCACCCCACACTCGCTGGGCCAGCCAGGTCTTCATGCCTTTTCTGAATGCTAGCAACTCTGATTGGAGGCGGAGGTCAGTCGGCAGGTTGTTTCCAAAGGGCCGGAGCGGATACCGAAAAGGCCCTCCTCCCTCCAGTGCGCTAGAGAGGAGAGCATCTCCAGCAGTTGGTACCCTTAGAGCGTCCGCACCTCTGTTTGGTATTTAGACAGGAGTGCTATTTGTAGGTCAGGGTTTGAGCCAGAGTGACCCCCAAAGAATTTGGGGTAGGGTAGTGGGGCAAAAATCTTGCTTTTCCTGCTAACTCGGAGCTTCCTCTCCGTTTCTCTCTTCTTTAAATGGAAGGCACAGACGTGAGTTTTCAATGGTTTCATTTCAGCTGGTTTATTTTATAATATAAGGAAGTCTCTTCTCAAGCAGAGGTTAGGCCACGGGTGGTCAGTGGAATCAAAGGTTTCCCCTTGGTCTGTCAAGGCAGCATCGCCAGTAGAGATGAAAACTCCTGCAGTCTGGAAACATGGGTTGATCATTTGTGTAAATCAGTGTTTCTCAACCTTTGGTTTTTGGACTTCAGTTCCCAGAAGCCTAAGTCAGTCCCTCGCATAGCTGTCAAGTATCCCGTATTGGCCGGGAAAACCCCTTATTTTACCCTCTTCCCTGCTGTCATCCCTTATTAATTAGACTGCAATGCCCTATTGCCACCATTGGAGGGCAGCAAAGGATAAGCATAGCTGTCAAGTATCCCTTATTGGCCAGGAAAACCCCTTATTTTACCCTCTTTCCTGCCGTCATCCCTTATTAATTAGACTGCAATGCCCAATTGCCACCATTGGAGGGCAGCACAGGATAAGCATAGCTGTCAAGTATCCCATATTTGCCGGGAAATTCCCCTTATTTCCAAATCCAAAACAGGTATGGTCCCTCGGGTGATCAGTGCTTTGGGGAATTGACTGAGGCTTCTGGGAATTGAAGTCCAAAAACCAAAGGTTGATTAAAAACAGTCACGGTGCCCGGATGCTACCCTGTGCCAGACCGTACCGTTGATTTCCCCAGCAACTCACTGTGCCTCCGGCTGAGACCCAACAAAGAATATCTTTGCTTTTGAAGTAGACCAGTGACCATTTCTTTTAGTCCAAGATCTTTGTATCATGATAACTCGATATTTTGGAATGGTAAGTGTAATTGTAATTGGGATATTTTTTGAAAGGTTTTGGAATGTTTCTGTATTATGATAATGTGGTACCTTGTAATTGCAATTACATATGTTGTATGTTTGTTAGCCGCCCAGAGTCGCTTTGCGAGGAGGGCAGCATACAAGCCGAATAATAAATAAAAAATCTTCGGGAAGCAGGCACAAATTTCTGAGCAACAGTTGATGGTGCAGCGTAATGTATCAGAAAGTAGGCAATGGCTTTAAAATGGCTGCAGGACTGTACAGAGGACTGATTCCCTGGCTTTGTTATATCCCGTATTATCTGCTGCTATCAGGGCGGTCTTTAAATGAGTTTCAAAACTTAGAGCAGGGGTGCCCAAACTATGGCCTGTGGACCAGAGCCGGCCTCCAACACCAATTCACCCAGCTGTCGCCGCTCCCGGAAGTGGAAGCAAAATGCACCTGCATGGGCATGTTTTACTTCCGCTTCCGGGAGCAACGAGGGCAGGCTGGATCTGGACCATGGGTCATTAGTTTGGGCACCCCTGGTTTTAGCAGAGAAAATGGCACCCTAAAATCTATCTCATCCTGTTGTAAAACACAAATTGCAAGGTGTGTTTCACTTCTACTTCCGGTGGGAGGAGCCACATGAACGGCCCACTGAACCATGTGACCGGCCCACGACTCAAAAAGTTTGACTTAGACACTGGATTGAAAAAAGTGTGCAAGACTTCCTAAGAGCGGAAACCTACTTGCCATAAAAGACAGAGCCAAAACCATGCCTTTTGCTCTGAGGCTGGCATAGTCCCCATTGCTGTCTGGCTCTGGCCATCTTTGGCAAAGGCAGCGTCCCACCCACCCACCCACCCCTTTCCCCTCACTCTGCATGAGGGGGGAGAGAGAGAGAGAGAGAGATGGGGGTGGTGGTGGTGGTGGTGGTCCTGCTTTGCATCTGGCTTCCTCCTCCTTGAGGCTGCTGCACTTGGGAGCTCACAAATAGCCTGCCTGCAAACAGAGCCTTTCCAGACACACACACCCCTTACTGATCAAATTCAGCGCACACGCACGCCGCATGAACGCACGCACGCACACGCACAGACACACACAGCTGCTCTGAGGTAAGGCTTTTCCCCCTTCCCCCCCAAAGACAAACTACAGGCAAACAAAGGGGGAGGAGAGCAAAAGCTACCAGAAAAGTGGGGGGATCCAGCCCCAGCTAAAAATGGGATTTAAAAAAAAACCAACAACACAAAACCAGATGTTTTCCTTTTCTTGGAGAGCAGAGGCGGCTTTTGAAGAAGTAATGGCTGGCTGGGCTGTTCCTGTTGCCGGCAGAGGCAGGTGGAAACCTTGAGTGGGAGCCAGAAGTCTGCTCTGCTCAAGAAGTGGGGTGGGGGTGGGGGTGGGGGGTGGAGATGGCACAGCCAGGAGGGGCACCCCACACTTGCCTACGCTAAAAGAGACTCTGAGGAGCAGGGAAATGGGAGAGGCAAGACCAGGGACCCTGGCCCAGAGAAGGCAAAGTTGGGCGGGGTGTGGGGTGGACATCTCTTTGCTTCTCATGGTCCGTCCGGCCAGGTCACTCCCCACAACCAAACCCCCAACCTGCCCAGGCAGGCAGCCTCCATCCTGCTCTCCACCCAACACGCGACAGGACAGCCCATGCACAAGCACACCACACCACCTATACACTTCAACACCACAACTCTGCACTTCATTTGCTTCAGCAAAGCAAACAGTGCATAAGGGAGATGCAAAGGTGTGTGTGTGTGTGTGGGGGGGCTTTCAGACCTTCCATGCTCCCTAGGGCAGAAATGCCAGCAGATGGTCGCCCACACACTTCCCCATCACCCCCTCCTGACCTGCTACCGTAAGACTAGGTTGGACTTCACCTTCAGAATCCCCAGGCCAGACGACAGGTGAGCGCTGGGGGGCAGAGGCCAGGGCAGGTTGGTGCCCACCTGCTCATTCCTCCCCCGACTCCTCAGCACCTGACAAGGACAGGACTGTCAATTAGTCAGTCTGGGGGGTACACCTGGGGGGGGGGACACCTGGGTCATGCAACATTAGTGAAGCATCAGGTGGAGCACAGGGAGGGAGAAGGTCTTTACCTGCCCCCAGACCCCCACAATGCTTTAGGCCAGCTAGCTGGGCACCAGGGCTCCACACCAAGCCCAGAGTTTGCGCACGGGTCTTCTTTCTTCCCGCCTTTGTGGAGCGACAGCTGGTGCTTCTCCGCAGAAGAAACCCTTTGCAGCAAGCAGCCAGGAAGGCCAAGCCAGGCAGGCAGGCAGGCAGGCAGGCAGGCAGACCAATCCCTCCCCACCACAAAGGGGGCCGGAAAGAAAAGGGCCGTTAAAAGAGAACAGAAAGAAGCCCTTCCCAAGTTGGGTTTTTAAAAGCTCCTCTCAAATTAGCCTCTCCCCCCCCCCCCTTCTGTATTTTATTAAGACCTGCATTACATGGCAAGCCGCCCCCCCCCCCTATGCTCCAGATGTTTAACCCCACCACCCACCCCATTTAAGCAGAGTTCATGGCCACCCGACACGGGGGACCCTGCGGAAGCTTTCTGGCATATCAACAGAGGAGGAAGAAAAGCCACCCTTGAGCTCCGAGGCCAGAGAGCTTCCAGTTCAGTGCAGCCACTTAGGGCAGGCAAGCAGGCAGGCAGGCAGGCAGGCCTGAAGCTCAACCTAAACGGGGTGGGGGGGGCTTCTCCGTTGCCCCCCCCCTGGCAATTTCCCTCTTCCTTTGGATCACCAGGGGCTTCCCCCCCCCCTGCGGTCTCCCAACCCTGTGGGGACCACAGCCTAAGAAGCTATTATGGGAAGCTGCTGCCAGTGTGTGGCTGTGGATGCCCTTGGCAGTGCCCAGGCCTCCCCTTTCCTACTACGGATGTTGTGCCAAAGGGTCCTTCCCTGCCCGGAGGGGTGGGTGGGGGTCCTGGACCTTTGCCCCAGACCTCCTGCTTCCAGGGTTGGAAGGATGATGGGCGATGATGCACTCAAGGGACCCTCCTTCCTCTGCATTTCACATCATACCCACCCAAAAGAGAGGCAGGTGGGGTGGGACCAGGGGCACCATGCTCTTCTTGTATACACTACTAGGGGTGTGTGGGTGTGTGTTGTGATACAAGAGTGGGGGTTGGGGGGGGGTCAGGGACTCACCACTGCTTCCCCACCATCCCCACCTCTTCATTCTCCTCTCTCCTACTTGTGTGCATACACAGTCTTGCCATTCAGAACATGTTTGCAGTTTTCTACATATGCCCCCAAGAAGCCCCCAGCTAGCTCTCCACAGGCCCCAGCAGGCCCCTCAGAGGGCTGCTTCTTCCCCTGCTGCCCCCCGCCCCGACCCCTGGAAAGGCCTTCTGGCAGAGAGGCCCAGGAGGGCTGACTCTCTTCGGCTACAGATGGAGTCGGACCGGGCTTAAACTCCCTGGATGAAGGTCCTGACACACAACACAAGTGCCCAGTAGTAGGAGCTCACAAGCCTCCTCACTTCCGACACTCCTTTCCCTGCACTCTTCAAGTGGCCAGGAAGCCATTGGCCGGGCCCCAGATGCCCAGCAGGCAACACCTAGGCCAGCGATGATGATGGCAAACCTTTTAGAGACCCCGAGGGCCCAAACTGCAACCCCAAGCCCAAATATGTATCGCAAAGTGCCAACACAGCAACAGGGGAGGGAGGAAGCACTCCCATTGGGCAGCTGGGCAGAGGGGTGGGGCGAACTCTGTGCTGAGGGGAGGGAGGAAGCACTCCCATTGGGCTGCTGGACAGAGGGGCAGGGCAAACTCTGTGCTGGGGTGACTGCCTGGGTGTCCACAGAGAGGGCTCCGAGGGCCTCCTCTGGCACCCATGGCATAGGTTCGCCACCACTGACCTTTGTGCAGCAAAACCACTCTTTGTCCGGCCAGGAGGTTTGGGCCGCTCCTCCTTCCCCTCCAACAAGCAAAGCAAGGCAGGCTGTTGGTGGCCGCTCTGCTGCTGACCCTTTATGGAGCAGAAATCAAGCAGAAGGCATAAGGCACATCAACTCCCAGCAGGACCCCTGAGGAGGGAGGGAGGGAAGCTCCATGCAGGCAGGGGAGCAGGGGGGGGGGCAGGAAGAGAAAGGCCACCGGTAAGAAGCTCCAAGCCTAGGGAAGGGAATGGGAAGGGGGTCTGGAGAGGAGGCCTGGGTCTTCCTTGCCAGCATCCATCCCTCCCTCTTGTCTAAGAGAGGCAGTGAGGGAGGAAAACCCCACCCCACCCCTTTAAGTCCATGGGACTACCATGAGACCATCCATGCACGCTCCCCACGAAGGAATCACTACGGGCCCATTCCTGCAGCATCTCTCTCTCTCTCTCCTAACTGGAAAGCTGAGAAAAGGCCTCCTTGGCTAATGTACAAAGGAACACACACACACACACACACACAGAGGACAGGTGGTGGGGCGGGGTGAGGGGTCAGGAGGCTCGCTTTCTACCAGAGCTCTCCTTAGCTACAGGTCAGGCGTACTTGTAGCCCGGCTCCCAAAGACAAGCCATGGCTTGCAGAGACACCATGGGCAGCCCAGAGCAACATCGCCATTGGCACCTGGCCAAGCCACTGAAGCCACATGTGGAAAGTGGGGCGGAAAGCGAGGCCCAAGCCAGGGGCCTCTTCAAGCAGGAACTCAAAGGCAGAATTGGTGGCAAGGCAGTGGGCAAGAAGCCCCCCCCCCTGAGGATAAGATGGAGGCTCCCCCCACCCCCCCTGCCATGCAGGTGCTCCTGCTCTGAAGACTTTAAAGCAGGGAAGAGGGGCGCATTTCCCGAGGGACCCCCTGGCCCTTGGGGGGGGGAGAGTCCTCAGCAAAGGGGTGGAGGTGCCTTTCCAGCAGACCCTCCCCAACAGAGAGGTCAGGAGGGAAGGTGGAGAAAGGGAGGGAGCGGGCAAGTGCCCCATGGCAAGGGTCTTTCAGGCCACTTACTGCCACCTGCCTCCCTTTCCCAGGGAACGGATGGACAGACGGTCCCTGGTCCCTGCCCTGCCCCCCCCCCCTTGCTCCAAGCATTTCCTTGCAGGTTTGTGCTAGGGCTGGAGGGAGGCCGACCCACCGAGAGGGCATGGAAACCCTGCTCCACCCACCCCCACCCCCCACTCCTCCTCCATAAGGATGGCTGGCTTGCCAAGAGCAGGAGGGCAGTTGGGAAAGGGGGGCACACAGCACTCCCCCCCACCCCCACCCCCACCCCCCTGGCACCTCTCTGAGGATACGGGGCGGACTGAAATACAGTAGAAAGAGTAAGACGCAAGGGGCCCCTCCAGGCTCAGGGCCTCCCCCGCCCCCCCTGCCCCCCTTGGGAACACACAGGCCAGACCGTAGGGCCCAGCCCAGCCCTTGGGGAGCATTTCTGCCACCCACTGGGAAGCTGCCCCACTTCTCTCCCCCCTACCCTTAAACCCCTTCACTCCAGCACAAGATCAGATGGCAGTGAGACAGAAGAGTCACCCCAAAGCTTCAAGGAACGTGTGACCCACACCAAGGGATGGGGTGGGGGGAGTGGGGGGGGGGGGGTAAAAGGTCTGTCAATCCAATGAGGGCCCCGGCCACAGAGGACAGCTGTTCAGCCCTGTCTGTCCATCCCCCCCCCACCCCCACCAGGCAGATGGCTTCCCAAGGGTCACAGGAAGGTGAGCAATGGCAGCAAGAGGGGCAAGGGAGGAAAGGAAAGGGGGCTTCAACCCTGCCCCCCAAGAAGGAAGGAAGGAGGGAGGGAGGGGAGGTGGGGGTCAGCTGACAGGCATAAATGACCATGGCCAGGAGGACGGGAGGGGGACCAAGGAGGCAGAAGAAGCGCTGGCCAAATGCAGAGGGGGGGGGGAGGAGGGGGTGGCAGAGGCTCCTGTGGCACCCAGAGCACCAGCCAGGGTGGGGAGCTCTGCTTCTTCTTTCGAAAGGGGTGGTGGGGGATGTGCCCCACCCAAGAGAAGCGGCAGCAGCAGACCTCTGCCCCCGCAACCCCAAGGTTTTGGCTCTCCTCTCCCCCCCCAGACCACGGGGGGGGGGCACAGAAACCTTCCTGCTCAAGCAAGCCTCAGAGACAGACTCTCCAGTGCCCCCACCCCCTCCAGCCCTGACCCCAGCCGTGACCTTGGGGGTGGGAGGCCAACCCACGCCAGTGCCTGAGATGTAGCAGGAGCCCCATTAGAAAGCACCACCCCCTTCTCTGGTGTGGGACAGGTGTGGGAATGGGCAAGAAGGGGGGGCCACCCCCCAGCCAGCCCCTGGGCAGCTTCCGCCTTGAGGGAAGGGGCTGCTCTCCCTCTATCCGCCCCTCTTCAAGATGGGGGTGGGAGCTATTAGTACCCCATTTCAAAAGGAAGCCCACGTGACCACAGCCAGAAACCAGGAGGAGCTCTGCCATGCCCACAGGAGTGTTGAAACCATGCTCCCCCCCACACACACACACACCACAAGGGAGAGAGAGGGGCAGCTGTTCCCAAAGGTAACAAAAGCAGGCCAGCTTCCCACTGACCTCCATTGTCTGGCCTGAGGGGAGGGGGAGGGGGGGGAGACTCCTGTGCTCTCAGATAGCAGTGGAGGGAAGTGGGGGGGGGGGAGAGAGAAAGACACCCCCCCACACACACACAACTGTTGCATCTGCTAGTTGCTGAAAGAGGTGGCTGGTCCCCAGGAAAGGAGAAGGGGGGGGGGGAGAGATAGTGAGAGAGATAGAAGGAAGAGCCACTCATGGCCTGGGGCCCCTCCTCTGCAGCTGACAGGGGGGCGGAGGGGGGGGTCCTGGGAGATCAGGTTCCCGGAAAGACCAACTGCTGGCAGAAGGCCAGGCTCACCCCCAATCTGTTTGGATCACTCCTTTGTCAGGGAATGAGAGCCATTTGGAAGGGGGGGTGCGCATGCATGCGCGCGCCTGGGGAGGATGTACAAACTGCTTCTTGGTAGTCATTTAGATGCCCCCCACCCCCCAGGACCTGCAAATTCTGCCCCTCCCTGGAAGCAGCCGCACTGAGCAAGAAGGCCAGAGAGGGCTCCTCCTTCTGCAGAGAGCGAGCGAGATGGGGGCACTGAAAGTGGGGAGATGGAGCCCCAGTTCCCCCTTGCTGCCCTGGAGGTGAAAGGGGGGGCGGGGGCTTCCGAGGGTCCATCTACAAGGAGGCCACACTCTGGCAAGAGGAGAGCTTCCGCACTACTGCTGCTCCCCCCCCTCCCCCTTTCCCATCCTGTTCCAAGAGGCCCTGTTGCAGCTGTTCCACAGGGAGCCAGGCAGCTGTGAGAGGAGGCCCTGAGCATCATCATCATCATCATCATGGAAGAAGTTCCTCACAGCAAGCCTGGATGCCAGGCTCACAGCGGGTGAGGAAAGTGAGACTCCTCCACCGCCTGCCTGCCAGCTTGACTCCGAGGCCTCAGAGCTCAAAGCCTTCCCACATGTTGGTGGAAGCGCTGCAAAGTGGGTTGTGCGTTCACAGGTAGGTAGGTAGGTAGGTAGGCAGGTACAAAGAGCAACCCCTCCCCGCCAGGCACAAGGGTGCTCCCACCTTCAAGGTCAGCAAGCCCTCGACTCTGCACAAGACTCCCCAGGAGGAGGAGGAGGAGGAGGAGGAGGCTGCTGGGTGGTGGCCCCCCTGCCCTGGGAGCCAGGCCAAAGCAGCAGCAGCAGCAGGGTCTACCCCTCCAGAAGGAGAATTAGGGAGGGAGGGAGAGAAAGAAAAGAGAAAGTTCCACTCTCTCTCTCTCTCTCTCTCTCTCTCTCTTGGAAGAAAGAGCCCTCACCCACCCACCCACCCCTGGCTCTTGGAGCAAAGTGGCCTCCACTGCCATGGACTCCTCCGTCAAGAGAGAGAAGAGGCAGATACTCGAGAACATTTAAGGGGAGACTCTGAAGGAACAGAGGCAAAGGGAAGCCCAATGGGCTCTGGCTCACAACCCAAACATTTTGCTCAAGTTACTGCAAAAGTGTGGAGCAAAGCAAAAGAGTCAACTGAAAATAATCATAAGTATCTTACCGTTTAGATCAGGGGTCAGCAACCTACAGCCCATGGCACCAAATCACCCAGCCTGTGCCTTTTACGGCTGCCATCATGCATTGTGTTTACGAGAGGAGGGCACCAGTCCGCCCCCCTCTCCACTGTCTGAGGGAACGTGGCCCGGCCCGGCCCCTGACCAACAAAGGTTGCCGACCCCTGGTTTAGATAAATGGGTAGGGCTCTGAGGAGAAGAATGGTCACTCTGCCATAAGTTGAGATTCCTGCTTGGTTTTTCTAAGAGATCCTAAGCAGGGCTTGGCCTGGGCTGAAAAGCTCTCCAGCAGCAACAAAGGATGACCCCCAAGGAGGGAGGTCAGGCAGGGGGGCTCTTGCCAAGTGGAGGAGGAGGAAGAGGAGGAGGAAGAGGAGGAAGAGGAGGCTAGCAGTCTCGCCCTGCTCCACCCTCGGACACCCACCCCAGGCTGAGCCTCGCAGGTGGCCTAGGCCAGCAGTCTTTTCAGATGGGCTCCACTCCAGCGTCTTTTCTCAACCTTTCTTTTGCCCATTACCTTTTGCAAACCTGTCTTCAGAGACAGGCACAGAACTCTGGAGTAAAACTATAAAGACATTCCTGGGTCTCTGACTCAAACTCCCCACACACACACCCCAGCCCCCCCCCCCTGCTGCAAAGCAGATTACCTGCCTCCAGCTAGCTACCCACCCACCCCCAACCCAGCCAGCCCATAGTCTGCTGCTGCTGCTGTTCCCAAGGGCAGCCTGCCTTTCTCTCTCCTGAGCCCAGAAACGTCCGAGGGAATTAATGTCATCATCCGGACAGCCCGGAAAACCAACTTTTGCACAAAGCCTACCATTAGAAGAGGCGCTGGGAGTGCAGCAGGCTCCTTCCTCTCCCTCCTGAGTGGGTCTAGAAGGGAGGCTCCCCTCACACCCACCCCGGTGTCTTCCTTTAAAGGTCTTCCTCAGGGGAGCCTTCTGAAGACAGGCAGGACTCTCTCACAGGTGAAGAAGGCAGGACAGGCAGCTGGACAGGCAGCTGGGCAACCAGCGGGGAGCCATCGGCCTCTTCAACACAGACTCCTATACCAAGGAGGTGGCGAGGGAGTGACTGGGCAACCCTCTCCAGACCAAACAACCCAGAGTCTTGTGGCTTCTTACTTGGCCTCCGTTTCTGCAGGCTGCAGCAGCCCACCCACTCACCCCGCTTGGCCAGGCAGGTGTTCAGTCAGGTGGCCGGCTGCAGCTTGTCAACGCCCAGAGGCCATTCAGGTGCCATTAAGACACTGGGTTGTTTTTGCTGCACAGCCACTGCCACGCTAACCACCAACCAGGAACTCTTCAGGCTGAAGCCACTGTGTGAAAAAGCCACTCCATCACACCAAGGAGGCCCAGACCGGACCTTCCCTGCCAAGCAACCGCATTGATTATCCTCCTCATCATCTTAGAACTGCAGCGATGGAAGGGACCCTGTAGAGGTCATCAAGCCCTGCCCCTGTCACGGAGGCACACTGTGCGGAATCAAAATCCCTACCTCTGGCTCTGTGGTCAGGAACTCTGCACTCCAAATGCACGCATGGCAGGAACCAGCCATCATCATCATCAGCAGCAGCAGCAGCACACGTGCCATGTTCTCAAAGCTCAAAAGACTATACCAGACTGCAAGGGAGACATGCAAAGCAGTCCAGGAAGGGAGCTGCAAAGCACCTCTGCCATCTCTTTCTCTCTCTCTCTCATACCCTCACCTGGAAACCTGAAGCTCTCTGGTCTTTCTATGGAATTGCACATATCCTGTATCTGGGCCTGAGCCCTTGCACTCCACCAGCGTACAGCTGCTCCACGTGGTGCCTGCTAGATGTGTCACCCAACAGCTGACCTGCCTCTGTCCAAGGGATGGTGGCCTCTGCTGCCTGGGAGGGGGGGGGGAGTCCTGCGGTGGCAGCCGCCTGGGACCTCCTCGGAGCTCGGGCAGCATCTAGAGCAGAACCGCCACTGAAACTGTAGAAAAGCAGGCCGTGATGGTGCCCTCCTAGAGAGAGAGAGAGAGAGAGAGAGAGCGAGGCCTTCCACTCACTGGACACTCCAACTCCTGCTCAGTCTATCTAGCCCTGCAGCAAAAGGCATCTTCTTACCACACATACTCTCACAGAGCCCAAGCTGGGCCCCCCTCCCACCTGTGTCTGGCCCCCCTGCAAAGAGCTCCTGCTAAGAACAAAACCAGCCGGGGGGGGGGGGAGATCCTGTCACATCTCTTAACAACTCACTCACTTGAGACAGCCCAGCCAGCCAGGCTCCCCTCCTCACTCTCTCCCAGATCTTGGGAGGGGCGCCGTGGGGGTGGGGGGTGCAGGCCGTGGAAATATGAGCCCCGACATCCCTTCTTCCAACAGCTGCCTCCTTATGGGAATGCATTTTACTCTGAGAGGGAGAATGCATTAGAAAGATCAATCTCCTTCCCATATGCTTCATGCAAGTGAAGCACACACAGAGGAAACCTTCAACATTTCCAGAAGCTGAAGTTTAGGATGTGTGTCCTCTGCATGCATGTCCTGAAAAACCTTCCTGCCTCCCATCAGGCTTGATCCCCCACTGCCCGCACCCCAAACAGAAAAGTGAGGAGGGGGACACAGCAATTGCGCAAAGCCACCCTCTTGGCGGGCAGTGGCCCTAACAGACAGGCAGGTTCTTGGGCTCAGCATACATCTATGCACAGTTCGGTTGGGTCTTTTTAATGACTCTTTTGGTTTGGCAAACAGAACACATTTCTGAACACACACGCATACAGAGGCTTTGCTGTGCTAAAAATTAATTCCCCTCCGGGCACAATTATAAAAGGAACCAAAACCAAAAAAACAGCCATCGCTCACTTATGCAAACTCACACTGAGTGAGCCAACATGGAACACAACGCAGGGCTTCCAGTTTTTGCGTGTGTGTGCGCGCGCGCGCGCACCCACACACACACGCACACACACACACAAAATAGGGTAAGGTTTGAAAGCATAAAGGTGGTAGCCAATGTGATTCAGGGCCAGATTTAAACCGGGGTCAAATGTAGCTCACACAAAAAGACGAGTGGGGTTGTGTAGCAGAAAGCCTGTCGGATGGGATTCAGGAGCCCTGGGTTCAAGTCCCTGCTCAGCTACAGAAGAAACTCACACAGTGTGTGTGAAAATGACAAAGCCACTCCTTAAATATCTCATATAGCTGAGAAACCCCATTTAAAGGCATCCTAAGTCGGATTTGGTGGCGCACAAGAACAAAAGAGGAGAGGTCGAGACAACTCATGAGAACGAGGTGGTGGTCAGTGTTGCTTTGTGCTAAAACCACAAGAGGTTATTATCCTTAGAGGAGAAACAGCGAGAGACTCAAGACAGGCACCAAGAAATCAATGCTCTGGAACGCCCTGGCCCCTGCGGGTGGTTTGCCTAGTTAGTACCACCACCATCTCCCACGTACCAAACACAGCTAAAGGGGTTTCCGTGTGCCCAGGCTTTTAGAAATGCCTCCATTCTGAAATTCAAACCTGGAGGTTTAATACTAATTGAAAGTATGGAAGAGTCTTGACTTTACATATTTGCATTTCGAACTACTTCTTCCCTGTAGTCACTTCAACAGTTCGATTCCCCAGTTTACTGCAGGACAGAATGAGTTCCCGTCTCTGTCCTGGCTCCTGCCAAGATAGCAGTTCGAAAGCAAGAAATCCCAAGTAGATAAAAAGGTACCACTTCGGTGGGAAGGCAACCAGCGTGTTCTGTGCGCTCCTCCGGTGTCTAGTCATGCCTGCCACATGACCACGGAAACGTCTGCAGAAGCAGACAACACTGGCTCTTCGGCTTTGAAACAGAGATGAGCACTGAACCCTAGAGTCGGATACGACTGGCTTTCGAGCAAGCAAGGGAAACCTTTACCTACCTAGGGAGGAGAAAGGATGGTTGGGGGGGATGGATGGGGGTCAAGGCAGGAGGGCTGCCTTGACTTCGCCCTACCTTGCAGGGGAGCCCTAGGAGGGGCGACACCCTTCCCAAATTGGGGGGCGGGGCGGAGGTCCCCTTTGGGCAGAGCCAGCCCCCCCCCCCCGCTGGCCTGAGTGGGCTGGGCTGGCCAGGGAAGCCTGCAGGCCCAGGGGGAGGGGGCGGGGGGGGTGTAAAGGCAGGGGGCGGCCCAGAGGAGAGACCCTGGTGAGCCCTCCTCCTCCCCCCCCCCTAATAAGCCAAGCATGATGGAGGTCCGCAGTGGCGGGGCCACGGGGTGGGCGGAGCCACGGAAAGGGCGGAGCCAGAACGCTCAGAGGTAGCGGAGAGGGCGCGGGAGGGCAGAACACCTCCAGTGGGCGGAGCCAAGGGGGGAAAGAAGGTTGCTAGGAAACGGGAGGAAGATTTCCCCACCCCATCAGTAGAGGGAGGAGCCTAAGGCGTGGGGGCGGAGCTAACGGCCTGAAGAGGCGGGCCGGGGCCCCCCGAAAGGCTCCTCCTGGTCCTGCTGGGCCGAAGCAGGGGCCGTGGTGGTGGGCGTGGCCTGGCCGAGCCGAGCCCTCCTCAGCCTCTCACCTGCTTGCGTCGTATCGCTGAGGTCCCAGCGCCGGGCGGCTCCGCCGGGAAAGTGCCTCAGGCGCCGCCCCGCCAGGCTGAGGCTGCCCGAGGCCGCGGCTTCTTCCAAGGCGCGTTCAGGGCCCGGAAGGGGAGCCGGTAAGGAGGGGGAGGGCGGGGGCAGAGACTCGGCCCCACCCTCGCCCGCCGCCATCCCGCAGGCGCCACGCCACCTCTCGCCGCGGCAGCCGCTTCTAGCCTGGCCGAGCGAGCCCGAATGAGAGCTGGCAGGCGGAGGCTGCGAGACCCCAGCCAAAGGGGGCGGGGCTCCCCTCGCGGCCTCAGCCTATCGAGCGCTGGCCACGCGGATCGCCGCCAATCAGCGCACGCGGGGCGGGCCGTCCTTACAGCAGACAGCCAATGGAGTGGAAAGAGGCCGTTGGCGCTTCCGCCTTTTGCTCCAATCAGGCGCGCGCGAGGAGGGGCAACGTGGGCGCCCGCGGGCGTCTGGCAAATGGACACTCAGTAAAGTGGAGTGACGACCAAATGAACCAATCACGTGCAAAAAGCGCTGAATCTCGGCGCCTTGAACGCCGCGTGCAAGCGCCTCGAGGGGATCCTCCGCCTCCCCGTGGCACTCAAAGGGGCGGTGCTGGCTCCAGCTGAGCCTACTGCAGCGCGTGGGAGGAGGAGGAGCAGGAGGCGGGGTTCCCTTCGTGATCGACAACTCTGCCTCCCAATGTGGGGATGGGTTTGGGTAACTCCTTTCCCAAGGTTCTGCAGGCGGCAACGGTTTGAAAATTGAGGCCGCCACACATGACGATCCATTTCCGAGGGGGGGGGGGAGGAGGAGGAGGAGGAGGAGGAGGAGAGTGGCAGCGGAACCCGCCATTCAACAGCCTGGATAGGATGCCTAGCTAGCTAGCTAGCCTGGAGCCAGGACGAGGCAGGGCTCGGGAAGAAGAAGACGACCAATCAGAGTCAAGGTCCTCTCAGGGGAGGCGGGTGCTGGCACTTGAGTGACTAGGACACTACCCAACCAAAGGAAGCCGGAGGGGAGGGGTTTGTTGTAATCTCCACAATGTGACTGACAGAAGTGTGCTGCCAATAGTTGCTGGCCTAGGTGTGAAGGAAGGGTGGGAGGAGGAGGAGGAGGAGGAGGCGTGGCTACCGCGAAGCAGGCTGGGACCTAGGCTACAGAAGGAAGGCCTCTCCTGGCCATGTGCAGAGTGGGGTGGGGCCTCTCCTTTGCGCCCTCTGGAGGCCCCTCCAAGTGCCACTGCCGCCGGCCACCTTCAGGCTGGACCCCTGCAAAGCCCTCTCTCTGCCTGACCCTTGGAGGAGTGTGTGTGTGTGTGTGTGTGTGTGTGTGTGTGTGTGTGTGTGTGTGTGTGTGTGTGTGTGTGTGTGTGTGTGTGTGTGTGTGTGTGTGTGTGTGTGTGTGTGTCTCCCCTCCATGGCCTGGCCTGGCGCTTTTTGGACTCCATCTGCAGCCCTAGCCAGGGAGCCTGGAGGAGCCTGGGCGCCCATCCCTGCAAGGTCCAGCCTGAGTGAGAGTGCCAGGCGGAGGTTCCATCCTCCCTGTGACAGAAAAGGGGCAAAGGCCAGGCCAAGGCTCCTCTGCCCCTTTCGGCCTGTCCTGACCCGTCCTGGGGTCTCTGCTGGCAAGCGAGCGAGCGGCCTTCTCCCTGGCAGGCCCGTTCACACCACATCCGCCAGGAGGGGCCATGCGGGTGGCAGCCTCCCCTGAGGCCTGTGCTGTGGTTGTCGGGAGCAGGGTCAGCCCCAGGGATGGGGAGGACTCTTTCGCTCCACAGGTGACCTGCTCTGGTCTTACCTGTAGACTAGTGGTTCCCAATGTGGGGCACACACCCCACACGGGGGGACTTCAATTCCCAGAAGCCGAAGTTAGTACATTAGCTGATTAGTGCTTTGGAGAATTGACTTGGGCTTCTGGGAAGGCTCAACTATATTTGCAAAATTACCCTTTACCAGATAACGTTCCTAAGGTGTTTCAGTTGAGAGCCTTGTTTTTTAGCGTATGCTGTGTGATGGTCATTTGTTCCTCTAAAAACATGGTTCCCAATGTGGGGCATGTGCCCCACAGGGGAGCAATTTGATTTTTAAGGAGGGCAATTCGAGAATGAGTTATTAAAAGTGAATTTTTTGCAAGCTTGTTTAGACCAAGTTAATGGCCTTTTAGGCTTCCTCCGTATGAATAGTTTACTTTTTGAATAAGAATTATATGTCACGGTGGGGGACAACAGGAGGCTTAAGTGAGGCATGGCCAGTGGTGGGCATAAAAAAAAATTCCTGCCATGTGACTGGGTGGGCATGACCTGTTGGCCATGTGACTGCTCTTCGCTATAGAGCTATGAAAATATAAGAAGCCTATTTTCATCACACAATAATGAACCTCTGAAGCCATTTCCCCCTTGTCCAAGGCTTTTCTAGGGCTCCATTTCACCCTGAAGCGTATCCCCAACCACTCTGGAGTGGCTGGGGATGCTCTTGGGATGAAACAGAGCCCAGGAAAAGCCTTGGATGAAGAGGGAAATGGAGCCAGCCCCCTCCGAAGCATCTTCGAGGAAGAGGTGGGCAGGGCCAGCCATTTTTACTCCCAGTACGCATGTACTGGTCCGATCCGGCTCATGCCCATCACTGAGCATGGCCAAAAAGAAGGTTGGGTACCACTGCTCTAAAATCTCCAGAATGAAACCGTTTGCCACATTGAGAATGAAGCTGGGACTTTGCCCAAAGGCAAGCCCTTGTATCGACTTGAAAAGAGGCTGGCTGGCACACCTAGCACCTGACTGTGTCATAGTTGGTCTGACACTTCCTGAAGCCCATGGCCACAGCGTGGGGAATATACATCTTCTTTGAGCATGTCTAAAATGCCTTTCCCACAGAGTGGATTGATATAACCTGGCCCCAAGCAGCCAGGGTTCCTCCTTGGGAGAAAACTATTCACCCCTAGTTACTGAGTCTCTCAGACTGGGCTCTGCCCCACTACTAGCTTTCTAGGGGCGGGGAGAAAGAATACTGGAAGAAGAAGTGGCCTTGTTAGCATCCTCTTGAGGATCCCTCCTGGCTCTTCAGTTCTAACAGCGTGGCCACACCACCAGCCATAAATACATTGTGCTATGTACAAACACCCTGCTAATCCTACATGCCCTTGGGGTACAAAACAGATCTGTTGTAAGAGAAGCAGCACCATCCGTGCCATCTGTATGGCCCTTATGCAGATGCCAACAGGGTCATGAGCAGAAGGGAAGGGCCCAGTTCTGTCTGCTAGAGAAATAACTTTGCCTTTATTTGTTGCAGAGACTCTCACACCACCAGCATATGCTGGTGTCCTCTTGTTGCCCACTCTGTAAATCCTAGTGGGTAGACAAGGTAGAGTTATTTCAGTTATTGAAATGGTTACCGAGCCCTTCCTTCTTGCGTCACAACGGCCTGACGACACAGACCTGTGGGACAGACCAGCCATGCTACTCCTGTGATGGTGTGACACAGCCTCGCACGCACTCGTCAGCTCAGCAGTCTGCGCCTTCTGCTGCACTGTGCGGTACGCCTACACAGCCTTGTGCCCACACTTCTTTGCCATTATTGGAGCAGCTCTCAGAAAGGGTTGGTATAAAAGGAGAAGAGCTTGAAGAAAGAGTGGATGTGGCAAACATTGCTGTGTGAGATTGTATAGGTGGGTGAAGATTGGCTGCCAGATAAAAGGACATTGCCTGAGAAGTGGGTGTGTGAAGTTCCTATGCCCATCAGATTGCAGATTTTAAAACTCTGCTATTTTTACCTGAAAAACAGTGATACACGTGCTTTTCTGTCTCAACAGTAATTCTTTGGCCTTCCTGTTCATGTGAATCATAGCTGCTGGCAAATGCAAGAGGTAAAGCTGCTCACATCCAACTGTTCTTCATTCTGGAAGTACACAGAGAGAGTGGTAAGCAGAGTGACCAGGAAACCTGAAGAGCCCATCACTGTTGGTAAGCAGAGGGCAGCCTTTTGTGGGCAAAGCAAGAGAGGTTCCTTGTGTTCTCTGGAATGATCGTGGGAACTCGTGGGTTAGAACTAGGGGATGGGATCTAGAATTCCTGAGTTTTCTCAAAGGAAAGGGGCAGGAATCCACTTGAGTAGGCAGTGAACAAAACTTGACCTGAAGGTCAGCTCAGCAAAAGAACGCTGGACGGCATGGAGCAATCCGACCCCACATTTGGCTACAGTGAAATTGTCAAAGGTGCCTTGGACATGTCCAAAGATATCTCTGAGAAAATGTCCGGTGGCATCTTTCATAGATGTGGACGGATTTTAAAATGTGGCATCACTAAGCATTCAGTAACACACTTCTGATGGAATATGTGCCAAAAATAGGCCTGGGTTTTTGGCAAGGTTGCCTAATAGATCCCAATATCTTTTCTTATATCCCTAAATACATGGAGTCAGAATTAGCTGCAATCCCCAAACCAACTTAGTTAGTCACTGCAGATGCAAAGAGAAAATTAAAAGAAACGGCAGCTGGAAATCTCACTGTGTGTTCGTAGTCATTAATGAGAGGCAACTCGTTATGACTCCCAAGGAGAGAAAGCCACCCCAGCCTTCCCTCTTTGTAATCCACATTTCCATTGCACCAACATGGGGGTTGGGTACAGAGCAGACCACAGGCTGTTGGTACAAATCAGAGCTGTTTGCACCAGCTGGATCCCTCCGTACGCATCTTGTCTGCTCTTGGATCCCAGAATCAGGATGGACCCTTGCGCCTGGGTCACAAAGAGGGACCTTGGGTGGATGCTGATGTCACAGTGCCCCAGTTACCAGGGGAACCCCAGTCTCTGTGAAGCCATCAAGACGGGTATTATCACATAGTGCCATGACCCCGGGGGGGATTGACTTTGTGGGCAGAGGCGTTCAAAAGCCTTGGCCATGCTGGGCTCAGCAACAAGGGTGGGTCTGAGAGCTCACACCCACCACCACCGCGCAGGCTATGGCTGGGCGGGCAGACCTAAGCGACAGGCGCATCGCCCGAAAACTGAGGAGGAGAAAGCTCCAACGCTTCTCCCACATCTCTAGCGCTGAGGAGTATCTTGGAGTGAGCATGCTCTATTTTGCCTGCAGGGCAGGGGAGAAAACCCTGTGGGGGTATTTCTAAGAGTAGGAGGGAGGGCAGGAGGGAAGCACTCTGGCTCCAGGAGAACCAGGGAGAGAAGCCTTTTCCCTTCCTGAGCTGGCATGCCATCGGAGGGGGTGGGGGTGGGGGTGGGGTGGCTTCCCACTGACTGGCCAACTGCAAAGTATTGTAAAACAAAATGAGTAGCCAAAAATAGGGTGGGTGGGTGGAAACGTGCAACCTTTTATTTAAACTTGGAGACATCTACACAGTGTGTTTCTTTTGCAAATCATATTTTTCCTCATCAGAGTGTGTCAGCATTTCTAGTTAACTCGCCCTAGAAAAACTTTTGAAAGCAGGTTGAAGTAGGATTCAGCGAGTCACCCTCTGGCTGTGCTGTGAAATATTTTAGGTCCAGATGTCAATGTAGTAAAACAACAAAATCCATGTTAGCCTTTTTTCAATTGATGACACCCACCCATCCCCTATCCACGAGACCCATGCCAACTGTCCCCACTGCCTGCCTGCCTGCTCACTGCCTCTTTTAAAAAAGAACCTCCTTACAGCCACCTGGAGCAAAGGGAAGGTATCTCTCAGGGGTGGAAAAAGGAGTCTGGCTAGTCAGCTATTTGTTCCCTTCGTGTGGTCCCCTAATGCTCAGGAAATGCACTTCAATGCCTCCTCTTGAAATGTCATTTGCAGTTCTGTTCCAAAATGCACCCCAATTAAAAATGACTGTGGAACTGAACTGAATTTTGCCTTGGCTTTATCAATCACAGTATCTTTTAAAGGGTTTTTATGCCGGCACTGTTTGAGAGCTTACTAGCTTCTTAAGACAGGATGCCCGTGGGCAGCGCCTAGACTGGGGTGGACAACGGTGGCCCTCCAGATGATGTCAGCCTATAACCCACAGTAGGGCCAGTAAAGGGGGAATTCACAGGAGGAGCCGCCCTCAACATCTGGAGCACTGCAGTTGCCTAGCTTTGCCCTAGGCCAGATGAAAGATGGCTTCCCTTCTCTTGTGGCTTCCGGTGCTTTTCATAAGGCAGAGAAGCCACTTCATGTGGTGACGTTCTGCTCCTTGTGCCTCTCTTGAAGGCTTGGAGCCTCTAGGCGTGACGTCCACCTGGCATTCTCTCTTCTCCCTAGTAAAGCACTTGGGACCACCTGGTTCACAGTTCCTAACCCTCTTTCTTCAGCAGCCCAAGAAGAAACGTCGCAGTTCCTCCACTGAGACCCTTGAGGACAAGAAGGGCAAAGGAGACGCCACCTCTATCCAGATCTTCCCTCCTGAACTGGTGCGTCTTGTGTGTGTGGAGTTGGGGGTCTTTTCCCTTCTTCTTCCAAGCACGAGGGTCCCCTTCCCTACCTGATGGGGCTCTCTTCTTGCCTCCCACACTCTTTAGCTGTACTACATCACCTCCTTCTTGCCAGTGAAGGATGTTGTAGCTCTGAGCCAGACCTGCCGGTACTTCCACGAAGTGTGTGACAGTGAGGGGGTCTGGCAGCGGATGTGCCGTCGTCTTTCCCCTCGGCTGCGGGATGAGAACATGGGTGGAAGTCAGCCCTGGAAGAGATCGGCCATCCTCAACTGTCAGTATAGCAAAGGAGTGGAATGGAGGGAGGTTGTGGGGGGCGGCAGAGAAGGGGGCAGAGGAGAGAGTCCCAAAAACTGGGAAGCTTTTCTTTTTGAAATACATCTCCCAGAATTCTGGGGTTCTAGAAGTTGTCCTCCAAGAGGAACTTTCCCACTCCTGCTTTCCATAGGCGGGACAGAGAGAGAGAGGTGTGGGGTAGCTATGGGAAGGGACACCCCACCCCCCAGAGGAGGCACCTATGTGTGGCCCCTTCCACCCCTGAGATGGGGCAGGTCTTGCAGAGGCATCTCCTGCAGGCAGAGCCAATCTCCCTGCCCTTGGGTCTCTTTGTCCCACAGACACCAAGGGCTTGTACTTCCAGATGTTCAGCGGCCGCCGGCATTTTGTCAGCAAGACCGTGGCCCCGCTTCTCTCACACGGCTACCGGAAGTTCCTGCCCACCAAGGACCACGTCTTCATCCTGGACTACAACGGGACACTCTTCTTCCTCAAGAATGCCCTGGTCTCCTCCACCATGGGGCACATCCAGTGGCGCCGGGCCTGCCGCTACATGGTGCTGTGCCGCAGTGCCAAGGATGTACGTCACCCCTTCCTATCTTATTTAATTTATTTATTTTTATTTAAATTCAATTTTTTTTGCCGCCCAATCAGGTAAACCCGACTCTGGGCGGCTCACAACAAGTTAAAACATAAAAACAGTTGAGCCATTAAAACCCAACATACCCACCCACCTATCCTATTTATCATTAAAAGACTACCCACATTAAAAATAGCCTGCATCCCTTTCCTTCCTGAGGGTGAAGCAGTGCGGAGTGGGCAAGAAGGTCTAGACGTGTCTTCTTCTGGCCTAGCAGTTGTGCACAGAGCCCTGGGACCCGTGGCTGCAGAAGGCAGATTCTCTGTGGAACCACCTTGGGGTGGGGGGGGAGGAGAGGGGGGGGGCTTGAGAACAAGGTTTCAGGCCTGAACCCATCTGGATCTGCCTGGGGCAGGGGAGGGAGGGAGGGGGTCTCTCGCCTTCCTCAACCCAAGGAGGAGGCAGGGATGGGGGGGGGAGCTTGATCCAGACCCTGAGGGGGCCTGGCCTACTACCATGGGCAGCCAAGGGGTTGATATAAAGATTCTTAATACATGTGTTAGTTTGTATTTTTGAGTTTTATGCTAAAAGCTGCCCTTCTAGGAAAGTTTTTCCTAGAAGGGTGGGATATAAGTTTAACAAATAAAATAATAAAAAATAATGGCACGTGCGTTCCCAGCAGAATGTCAGTCCCTTTGTGGGCAAGACAACAGAATGGCTTGTGGCACCTTAAAAGGCAGACGTCCCTCCCTTTCCCTTTCTCCCTCCTCCCCACCCCCAAGACACACAAGCACGAACACCCACCCCAGAAGACCCACCAAGGCTCTGTTACCTTTTCTGTCTTAGTTGCTTTGGTGCCTGTTGGGTGGGAGACAGATTGGTTTCCCTCTCCACCCCACCCCACCCCACCCCACCCTCCGCACCCCACCCCCACTTGCCTAGAGACACAGATGGGATTCCTCCGCTCTCTCTCTCTCCTGGTTCCCTATTATATTTTCTGCAGCCTCTTCAGCCCTCCCGCCAACTTGGCTTTTAGCCTTCTTAGCTGGTTAGTTTATAAATATTCTATTGACTATAGTAGTACGTACTTGTAAAGTTGTTATTTTTAACCCATTGGATTATTATGATTGTTTAATTGTCTAATGGGTTATTAATGTGTTTTTACATTTTGCTTGTCTTGACCCTTGTGAGCTGCTTTCTTCAGTTCTCCCATAGAGAGAAAGGTGGCTTATAAATGAGGACGGGCAGATGGACGGACAAGCAGGCAGACAGACTTCCTGATGCCAGCCACTGATGATGCCTCCTCCTCTTTTCTGCCTGCAGTTTGCCTCAGACCCGCGGAGTGACACGGTGTACCGCAAGTACCTGTATGTGCTGGCCACCCGGGAACAGCCCGCCACGGCCACTGTGGGACGCCGTGAGGGCCCTGGCGTGGCTCCGACCAGTGGCCATCTCTGCGACTGCGTGGAGGTCTATCTGCAATCCAGCGGTCAGCGGGTGTTCAAGATGACCTTCCACTTCTCCATGAAGTTCAAGCAGATTGTGCTGGTGGGTCAGGAGACCGAAAGATCCCTCTTGCTCCTGACAGGTAACTCAGAAGAGAAATAGCCCACCTGACCAGCACCGAAGAAGTAAGAGGCAGCCGAGGCAGCCAATGCTTCGCACCCCAAGTGGTTTTGCTCTCTCACGGGTGCTTCAGGAAAGCTTGTCTTCAATTCCCAGAAGCCCAAGTCTCTGTGAATCCACACGGATGGGCTTACTGGCACTGTACGCACAGTAAACCCATTTGTGTGGATTCACAGAGACTTAGGCTTCTGGGAATTGCAGTCCAAGAACACCTGGAGGTTCGCCATCACGGGCCTGGGTGGTACCTACAGCTTAGGAGTTCTCAACCTTTTTAAGCCTGGGGCTGAGTCATGCTCCCTCAGACAGCTTCGGGGGCTAGATGGCCATTTTGCCCTTCCTCCACAACATGGCACTTCTGGTGTGGTGGAGGCGATTGGGGGGGGGACATGATATGGTGCAGTGGGCCACATTTGGCCCACAGGCCACAGGTTGAGAATCCCTGCTACAGCCAAAGCAAATCCCGCAACAACCCACCCACTCCCACCCTCCCGGGAACCTGGCGCTGTGGATCCCGTGGCTCTTGGCTTTTGCTCATGTGGATGCCGCCACATGTCCCCGGTTTCCATCACCCGGTGGTGGTGGCTCCTTTCTTGGCAGAGGAAGGGAAGATCTACAGCCTAGTGGTGAACGAGACCCAACTGGACCAGCCACGTTCCTACACGGTGCAGCTGGCCCTGCGTAAGGTTTCCAAGTGCCTCCCTCACCTCTCCATCCGCCACATGCACTCCAGCCAGAGCAGCGCAGTCTACCTCACAGGTAATTGGAAACCCACCAGAATGGAAGTCTTTTCTGGGGCTTCTGGCTTCCAGACCCTCGGCGTTAAGCTCAGAAGCTGTTAAGGAATCTTAGACAGTCAAAGCTGAGAAGTGGCTTCTGGGGTTTGGGACGGGAAGAATCAGGTGGGGCCAAAGCAGTGGTGGGCTTCAAAAAAATTTTTACTGCCTACTCTGGGCGTGACATGGTGGGCATGTGGCTGGGTGGGCATGGCCAGGTGATTTGCTGGGTGTGGCCATGTGACTGGGTAGCTGCGCCGCATGGGCGGGAGGCAGGCACAGGCCTACGACCCGAGGCTCCGGCAACCGGATGGGGGAAGCCTGGGGAGGCTGCGCCAGCGGTACAGAAGGCCAGCATAGGCCTACGACCCGAGGCTCCGGCAACTGGATGAGCGGGGCCAGCCGGAATTTCTACCTCTGGTACGGGTGTACCTGGGCATACCGGCTGAATCCCACCACTGGACCAAAGCACAAGCAAGAGGGTGCAAAAAGGAGGGGGAAGAAGGCAGGTGAGGGGCTTGAACAGGAAAGAACCACCTTAACAGCAGGAGGAGGTGGGGTGGGTTTGACAGCCACAGAGAGGAGGAAGAGGAGGTATCGGGTTCTGAAGATGAAGATCACAGCTGTGTTGGGAGAAGAAAAGTCCAAGATAGCCCCAGTTGAGAAAAGGGGAAACCCGCCTGGAGAGGGTGGAAGGGTTTTGTTCCAAAATATGGAACTCTGCCGCTTGGGGGGGGGCAGGGGTCCTCTGGCTAGTGGGAGCTTCTTCTTTGCCCCACGGCCGAGAGCCGGACTCTGCTCTGGGGGAGCCCAGCTTCCCTTGCAGGGCCAGCCTTGAAAAACCAAGGGTACTTCTCTCTCCCCTCTGCAGACGAGGGCTCTGTCTACTTTGAGGTCCACTCGCCTGGTGTCTACCGTGACCTCTTTGGCACTTTGCACGCTTTTGACCCACTGGATCAGCAGATGCCCTTGGCGGTCTCTCTCCCAGCCAAGGTAAGACTAGAGCCGAAAGAAGCCCTTGCTGACGGAGGGAGGGGGGGGATATATGCAACGGGAGTAGAAAGGGCATTGGGGTGTTGGTTCTGCAAGAGAGGCGGGGGAATCGGAGGATGAGAGGAGGGGATCCTGGAAACACTATGTACTGTAAGCTCTCAGCATCATTCGCTGAGAGACATTGAGAGAACTCAGGACCTTCGACATCCTGTGGAGCCTCAAGTCCACCAGGAAGAGCTTTATGGCAAGAACAAACATCTTGAGGGTACGCAAGAGCAACACCCAAACTAGAAGGTGGGAAAAGGAGCTCCTAGGACTGGGAGCAACATTGAAGGAGGAAGGATCTAGCTGAGGAACCGAAACTCACCTACGTCACTTGGAGGACCCTGAATAGGCCAAGGGTCAGAGTGCCTAAATGCAAGACCCACAGGCTCAAGTGGGGGCTGATGGCAGGCAACAATATACAGTGTGAATGCAGAGAGGTACAGAATCCATTGGTTCGTGTGTTGGTCTGTTGATGACTGCCAGAAACATGCGCTGATGAGGACTTAAATTTGGCCAATGACAAAGCCAAGAATGTGGCTTCGTTTTGGCAGTCCAGAGTTTGATCTGGCCACGGAAGAAGAAGAAGCCTCATTCGCTATCCAGTGGCTCTTTGCTTTTCCCTCCCGCCACTGGCCTGCCGCTCTGTTTGGGGCACAGTGGCTCCTGGTGCCCCCCCCTCCCCTCTATCTCCCCAGTGCCCTGCTGGCTTCCCTGATCAGGGCATTGGAGTCCCAGGGCGGCAGCCACCGTCTCCAAAGGTGCTTGACAGGACCAGCGTGACGGGGAGGAGCCTGGAAGCCACCTTTGTGGGGTGGGTGGGACCCTTTGGGGGCTTTCCCTTCCTGGCTGCAGGTGCACAGGTGGAGAGGGAAGTGGCTCAGGGGCGAATGTCCCCTTGGAAGCAAGCCCTGTGGGGCTCCCAGGGCCTGGCCTCAAGACAGGCATCAGGGCTGCCCACTCATAGGAACCCCACCTTGGATTAAATCCCCTCCCCTCCTCCCAAGCCCTCCCTTGGCTGCCATTTTGGGCCTCCTGTCCCCACGGGCCCCCTTTGAGTGTGGGTCAGGCTCTCCCTCAGTCCCTCTGCCTGACTGCATCTCTTTCTGCCAGGTGCTCAGCTGTGCTCTCGGCTACAACCACTTGGGGCTGGTGGACGAATTTGGCCGGATCTTCATGCAAGGGAACAACCGCTATGGCCAGCTGGGCACAGGAGACAAGATAGACCGTGGAGAGCCTGCCCAGGTGAAGCAGAATCCTCCCTCTCCTGCCCATTCCTTCCAGTGGGGCTTCTCTGGCAGAGGAGGAAGAGGAAGGGGGCATCTCACGGTACCCATATCCCTGCCCTCCAGCCCTGGGCTGCCTCCTCCTCCAGGCACTGTGCATTCCCACATGCTGGGGGTGGGGGTCAGTCCGTCCTCCCCACGGACTCTCATGGCCGGATGCTGCCAAAGGTGCTTTTGGGTCTCCTGCCTAAACCCAGGACCCAGAAGCCGCCCTGACCCACGGAGGGCGGAGGGGAGGGAGTCCCCAGCCACCCTCCAAGGCCTGCCTTCGGTGCCACCTGTCTGCTCCCTCCACCAACAGGTGCACTACCTCAAGTGTCCGGTCGACCTCTGGTGCGGCCTCAACCACACGCTGGTGCTGAGCCAGAGCGTGGACTTCAGCAAAGACCTGATGGGATGTGGCTGTGGAGCCGGTGGGCGCCTCCCGGGATGGCCCAAAGGCAGCGCCTCCTTCGTCCGGCTCCACATCAAGGTGAGGGGGTGCGGAGGAAGGCGCCTGAGCCCGTGCCATGGGGAGACCAGGGGGGAGCAGCAGGGGCCCTCTGGATCTTCTCTAGGTCTTTCATGGCCAGGAGCCCGCAGGGCCTGAGCTGCTCCAGTCCTTCCCCTTCCCGTGGGCAGCGGGTTTTGTTTGGGATGTATGGCTCTTGCTCGCAGGATCTCAATCCTATGGCTTTCCTCAGCTAAATGCAAGGAAGCAAATGGCAGGCCCTCCTGAGCCAGGCTTCAGGGCTCTCCCTCCACCTCCCTCCGGTGTGGTCTTTCCCACTCACTTTCGCACGCACACACACACAGGACTCTGGGAAAGAAAGGCCAAGTGTTGCCAAAGAGCCCCCCCTCGCCGCCGCCCCATTCCAAGCTAGTCAAGAAGCAAAAGGGGGTTGATGTACAGAGCCCCAGTGGTGCAGTGGCTAAACTGTGGTTGTGAGAACTACCTACCACTAGAACTAGGGAGCACTCCATGAACCTTTTGGGCGCTAGTTCTCAAACAAATAAGAGAAAGTACTTTTTCACCCAGAGGATTACTGGTCTATGGAACTCCCTGCCAGAAGAAGTGGCGACAGCTGTCAGTCTTGACAGCTTTAAGAAAGGACTAGACAAGTTCATGGAGGACAAGAGTATCAATGGCTATAATTATGGATACTTAAGGACAACCTCCGGGTTGGAGAGATAGGCAGGATATCTCTCAATAAATACCATTTTTCCAGGGAATCCTAAGCAGGTGAAGGCATCTGCATGGGAATAATACCCTGAAGCACATGGTGAGCCACTGTGTGAGACAGAAGGCTGGACTGGATCATGGGCTTCTGTGGCCTCTTCCAGCAAGGCTGTTCTTATGTTCTTATGAGTTCCATCCTGACCAGGGCTCAAGGTTGACTCAGCCTCTTCCATCCTTCCCAGGTGGGTCAAATTAGTCCCCAGTATGTAAGTGAGGGCAAAATGCTAATTCACTTGTGAACCGCCCAGGCTATAGGGCCCTAAGCTCTATAGCAGGGGTGCTCAAACTTTTTGGGCCGTGGGCCGGTCACGTGGTTCAGGGAGCCGGTCACTATGGCATGGGGGCTGGATGTGGCCACCGACGCCAATTCATCTGGCCCTCAAAGCCCTCGTTGCTCCTGGAAGCGGAAGTAAAACGCGCCCTAGCGTCGGGGGCTGCATCCGGCCCCCGGGCTGTAGTTTGAGCACCCCTGCTCTATGGGATGGTATATGTACAAGTGGCATTGCAATATCCTTGTTACATAGAACAATCCGTGTTAAATGTCACAATGTTCTAATTACAGGCTATCTACAATGTCTATTTCTGCCTCTGTGCTCTATGAAGGTCTTCTTCATGGTATCTGTGAATCCACATGAATGGGCTTACTGTGCACAGTAAACTCATTCATGTGGATTCACAGAGCACAACAGTTACAGGCAAGCAGCCTGTCCTTAGAGAGCCCTGGTGGTGCAGGGGTTAAACTGCTGTCCTGCAACCCAAAAGGTTGTGAGTTCGATCCTGACCAGGGTTCAAGGTAGACTCAGCCTCTTCCAGCCTTCCAAGGTGGGTAAAATGAGGTCCCAGCATGTTAGTGAGGGCAAAATGCTAATTCCCTTGTGAGGTACTGCCCAGAAAGTAGTGCATGAAGTGCTTATATTGGGGCAAGGCTCAAGTGGCTAAGAAGACGCTGACTAGGAGGCGGGAAGTCAGCAGTTCAATTCCCCAGTTTACTGCAGGACGGAATGAGCTCCCGTCTTTGTCCCAGCTCCTGCCAACCGAGCAGTTCGAAAGGAAGAAATTGCAAGTAAATAAATAGCAACCTCTTTGGTGGGAAGGTAACAGTGTTCCGTGCGCTCCGGTGACTAGTCATGCCTGCCACATGACCACGGAAACGTCTGCAGAAGCAGACAATGCTGGCTCTTCACAGTGACGTTGTCACTTTCCTGCCCTCTTGACCACTGTCCTCACCTGTCAAGGGCTCCTGGGAGGAGCTGCCTTCTGACCAGTGCTGAGTGGGGGACGGGGGGGGGGGCGTTGATGCTCCAACGCCCCACCTCTCCCTCCCCTCCCCCCCCAGCACCCCAGGCAGGGCGATGGTCTGCAGGGTCTCTGTCCCCTTCTTTCTTTCTGCCTGCCTACCTGCCAGGTCCCGCCCTGCGTCCGCCGCATCTGCTCCACCCGCGAGTGCCTCTACATGCTGTCCAGCCACGACATTGAGGAGGTGGCCGCCTACCGCGACCTGCCCGCCAGCAAGGCCGGAGGGCTGCCCAGTGAGGTGGAAGCCCTGGCTGCCCGAGCGTGCGAGGACTACCTGAGCCAGCTGCACAAGTGCCCAACGCTGGAGGGACGCATGGCCAAGATGAAGGAGGCGGTGGGCATCATGCCCCTCCTGACGTCCCAGAAGGACTTCTTCTGGGAAGCTCTGGACATGATCCAGAGGGCAGCCGAACTCCGGGAAGCCCCGGCTTCCAGCTAGTTCCACAACCCACAATTCCCCTCTTGCCCCCTTTCTCCTGCCGCCCCCCCCATGACCTCAGTCCTTGACACTCCCCCCCGCCCCCAATACTTATAGCATCATGGATCATGATTAACAAATAGAGAAGACTTCACCTTCAACAATGGGAATAAATAAACCACAAGCGCAGACCCAACCCAAGGCCAGGCCTCTGCGTTGTATGGGCCAAGCCCCAGCAGGGCAGCTCAGAGGGATGCCACGGAGGAAGGAAAAGGCCTGGATATTGGGGCACCAGTGGAGGCCTTTCTCTCTGGAAGAGACCCAGAGCCCCCAGACCCAAATGGCCAGCAAGGACCCTCCCCCCAAAAAACAACAACAACAACAACCCCTCCTCTCTCACCCCTTTGAGCCTACGGGCGGCTCTCCTGCACATCTGCAGCTTTTGGGAGTTAGGTGCCAGAGAGCACGGCTGGGCAGGGGCTCTCAGTTGCAGATGCATGGAGGAAAAGGCCCTGGGTGGGCTGTACGAAGGATACCTGTCTTCATAGAGCACCTGGAGAACCAGGTGAAGCCCTGGCCCAGGAAGAGTCCCGCCTGCCCACACGGTCAGCTTTGGACGGTCCATGGGAGCTACCAGAGGTGAGGTCATCTCCAAGGCTGTGGCACGCCAAACATCCTCCTGCCCCTGATCTACTTGGGGACCTGGCTCCAGAGGCCGTGACCTGGCTGAGAAGGGAGGACAGCTTGACCCTTGGCATTTCTTTTGGCGAGGGAGGGAGGCGACTTACTCCCACCCTGAATTCTGCAGAGAGGGCCGTAGTTCACAGCTAGCCCTTCTTCCCCAAGACTCACCGGGCAGGCAAACAGCAGCCTTTGTGAGAGAGCCACTGGGGTTTATTATGGCACCCCAAGACTTGCCTTGTGTAACCAGGTCTACTCATGGGGTCCTCAGGTGAGGGGAGTGGCTGGAAACACCCCGTGTATCAGTGGCTTGACCACCAGGGTGGCCAGAGGAGGGGAATGGTGAGGCTGCCTTGGCCCCAGTGCTCTCTGTCATAACATGCTGGTGTGGTGTGGTGTGGGGGTGTCTGCAGGCCAACTGGGAGCCCCTGGCAATTTCCCTCACACTTCAGCCACTCCCCTCCGGGTGCCCCAGTGGTGGAAGCCTGGGCAAAATCACACACACACACACACCGGAAATCTCTTGCCCAGCCCCTCCAGGACTCTTGGAAGAGGTCTTGCCCTTGGGTCTCTTCCCAGAGGCTCACACCGGTCCCGGGGGAGGTTTCCTTTCCCCCCATCGCTGAACAGGCAGTGCGGTGCAGAGCCACCTTTCTGCAAGGCTGGCAGGACATTCCAAGTGTCCGGTCGGTCTCTGGTGCGACCTCAACCACACCCTGGTGCTGAGCCAGAGCGTGGACTTCAGCAAAGACCAGGTGGGATGTGGCTGTGGAGCCGGCGGGCGGGCGCCTCCTGGGATGGCCACAACATGCCAAGCCCCATGGCCAAGGCTTGCCTGCCACAGAGAGCAGGTGGGCACAGGGTAGCCCATAGACGAAGGGGGCTGGAAACCAGGAGAAAAGAGCTTGAAGCGCTGGGCTTGGCTTCCGTGTGCAAAAATGGGCCAGACGTGGGTGTGAGTGTGTCAGAGGACTTTTTAAAAGCAGCGGCAGGACCGTAAATAAGCAGACAGACAGAGCACCAGCCTCCAGCCTCCATGCGCACCCGAGGAGGGGGTGGAAGGGAGGTCGCAGGAGGCTTTCCTTGCTGCCCCGATTATGATGGGGAGCCGGACCCCTGGCTGACTTCCTGCGGGCTGGCCTTTGGCCTGGCCAAGCACCTCTGAGAAGAGTTCTGTCCATTGGGGGTGATGCCAGGTGGGCGGAGGAGGAGGAGGAACACACACACACACACACACTGGCAGCACCCTTCATCCTCCACAGGTGGACTTAGGCTCTGCTTCTGGCTGCACGGGCAGCACATGGGCGTTTGCTGAGGTTGGTGAGGATCTGGTGCTGTTGCGGACGGAAGGGCATCACGAAGCTACTGGGAGGCAACTGGCCGGCCCCAGTGGCGTCCACCTTGCCCATGAAGACGTAGCTGGCCCCTGGAAGGGAAGCAGAGCAGCGGGTGAAGGGGAGGGGAGGTGCCCAGACCCTCCTCCCCCCCTTCTCCAAAGGGGGCTCCGGCCCCCCAAGGGAGAGACAGAAAAGCCCACCCCACTCTGCTCCCCTGGACAGGGCAAGGCAGCTGGGGTAGTGGGGGGGTGGTGGTCTCTTACCTTTCTTGAGGATGGGGCATTGCCGGCAGGGCACATTGAGGGTGAGGGTGGCACCGCTCTCCTCCGGGGGCAGGTTCAAGGGGCCAGCCTTGTAAGTATTCACGAGCGTCACGGTGACCGTGACTCTGTTCCCAACTCCTCGCACGGCTGTTTTCACGGTGCCCGTGATCACTGCAAAGAGGAGGGGAGGAGATGGAGGAGGAACTTCCTTCTGGTCCAGCAGGGAGGTGCTGAGTCTGGGGTGGGGGTGGGTGGGGGGACGTGTCCTCCTGTGATGCCCACCCTCACTCACCCCCCTCACCCACTTCTCACTTGGGGGGGGGCAACCCACCAAGAACTGGACCAGTGACCCAGGTTGGTTGCCTCTCTCGCCCCACCCCACCCCCCAAATCATACCCAGGTCACTTACCAAAGTCACTGGCACAGAAATTGCTCTGGATAGTGCCAGCCCGTTTGCACCGTTCTGGGCACGCCACGTCACCTGGGAGGGGGGGCAAGGGGGGGCGAGAGACAGAAAGAGAAATCAGGAGGAATCCCCCCGGCAAGTGGGGAAAATATACCCTGAGCCCCTGCCCTAACCAAGCCAAGAAAGATGGGAGGGCTTGTATGCCTCTGGCCCGATAATGGAGAAGAAGGCTCCACACCCCACCACCACCACCCCCAATATCACTCAGGCCCATTGCCAATGCCTCCTCCTTACCTGCCGCAGTGGCTGTCGGCTGGGGCTTGGGGGCAGGCTTGGGCCCACGGCTCGGCTTCTCTGGCTTGCCCGCAGGTCGAGGCTTTGGGGCAAGCGGTTTCCGGACCGGCTGGCCCGGTTTGGCGCCTGGGAAGACGCGAGGCGAGGTCTCTGGCTTGCTTTGAGCCACCACCTCGTGGCGGCCTTTCATCACGTAGGAGGCAGAGAAGCCGTCGGCCGTGACGCTGAGATCCGAGACAAACTGGACCAGGAGTTCGTTCCCCGTGGAGTAGATTGGGCTGGAGGTGGGAAAGGGCAGCTGGGGTCAGGCCTGAGAACCGGCAGAGCAAGGTGGCCGAGCCGAGCCGAGCCAAGCCCTTCTCCCAACCAGAAAAAGGCTTGGCTCGGGGTGTGTGGAGGGGTGGGGGTCGGGCAGGAAAAGAATAGGTCTTGACATTGTATATAGCAAGGGTGTGCAAACTACGGCCCGTGGGCCAGATCTGGTCCCTGACACCAATTCACCCAGCCTGCACTGCCTTTGTCACTCCTGGAAGCATTAGTAAAATGTGCCTGTATGGATGAATTGGTGTCGGGGACCAGATCCGGCCCACAGGCTGTAGTTTGGGCACCTCTGGTTTAAGCAGAGAAAATGGCATCCTAACAACCTATCTCGTTCTGTTGCAAAACAGATTGCAAGGCACGTTTTACTTCAGTTTCCGGTGGGAAGAATCATGCGGCTGGCCCGCTGACCCACATGACCAGCCCACGGCCTGCAAAGTTTGTGCACCCCTGGTATGCAGGAAGGCGCTTAGCAACTCTTCCACCCCCTTCCCAAACTCACTTGGTGGGAACTGGGGAGAGGACATTCCCAGAAGGACCAGGCTGGCCCCCCACCCCGACCCTCGATCACTTGTCCTTCCTCTTCTGGTAGTGGACCAGGTTACCCCAAGGACCTTTGCCCGTCCCACCAGAACAGACTGGAGGGGCTCCCTAATAGTGCCATCGGCTAGAGCCGTGATGACCAACCTTGGCACTCCAGATGTTCTTGGACTTCCATTCCCAGAAGCCCAAGCACCCCGTGAATCCACACGGATGGGTTTACTGCGATTCATCCGGCCCGCGCTGCCCTCGTCACTCCTGGAAGCGGAAGTAAAACGCGCCCATACGGTTAAAGCTCTTCTGGGTTAACCATTCCTCTGTATGGGCGCATTTTACTTCCGCTTCTGGGAGTGACGAGGGCAGCGCGGGCCGGATGAATCGCAGTAAACCCAAGGTTCACCATCATGGTTTTAACCTATTGTGAATGTTGGGAGAGCATTTTAATGGCTTTTAAATGTCTTTATGATCTTAATTGCTGTAGGGATGTTTTTATACTTGAGTGTTTTTTATGGCTGATTATAAGCCGCCCGGGGTCGCTTCAGCAAGGGGGTGGCGATAGAAATCGAATCAAATAAATAAAAATAAATAAATAAAAGGCAGCCATTTAAGGCCACCAGAGTCTCAGGAAGGTTTTGCTTCTCAAATTACGGATTTGAATTCTATTCCATTTGTATGTATGTATGTTTAATTGACTTTTGACATGAGACTTCATCACTGTACTTTCCAGAACTGCTGGCTGTTCTGTAGCTTTGGTTGGGAGCCACCTTGGGTGGGTCTGGCTCCCCACCTCCCACCCCCCGAGTGACTTCCTGGAGCCATGAGCCCTGCCTGGGGGGGAGAGAGGAAGGCCAGCATTTCAGGTGTGTGTGTGGGGGGGGGGGAGAGAGAGAGAGGAACTGTACCTGGGCGACTTCTCCCCGCAAAACCTGCCAATACTCCGCGAGTCCTCCCGGTCCCCTCCGTTGAAAATGGCCACGTAGTCGTAGCGGCAGTAGGTGTCTGGCTCCACGTCAAACTTCCCAAACGTCAAGACAATCACCTGGGCCAGGCAGAAAAGCGCCCCCCCCCCCCCCGTCAGGCACTCAGGCTTTTTGGGATCCAGGCTTTGATCCCACTGAAGCATACCTGTCAACCATGGCTCCAGACAATCCGGGACCTGCGCACAATGGTTCTGGGCAAGTCACATTCTATGCATGCATAGAAGGCTTTTACGCTTGCATAGAACCCTTTTACGCTTGCGTAGCCTATGCAAGCGTAGAAGGGTTCTATGCAAGTGTAAAAGGGTTCTATGCATGCGTAGAACGCGACTTGCGCAGATGGGATGCGCAGTACCTCTTTCCCCCCGCTGCCAATTCCGGGGTTTTGGCAGCTGCGGGCAGGAAATGGCGCAAATCGGCACCGAAAATCATGAAATCCTGGCCAATCTGGGAAGGTTGACAGGTATGCACTGGAGTCTGCCAGGGCTCTGCCCCGTGGCATCCTGGGACGTGTAGTCTGTGGGAGCCCAAATGAAAGTTCTCTGCCATAGAGCTCTGGGATCAGCAGCAGAGTTTGCCAGCCAGCAGAGAAGTCCAAGCGCCCCGAAGAACTCCACCCCCACACACCCGCCCAGGGTTGCACAGGATGGAGCCCTGGGAGCAGGTCCGCAGCTCCCACCCGTAATGCCAGGGTGGGGGGGCAGAGAGGGCAGGGCCAGCCTTGGGTACCTGGTCCTTTGGGGCCACGATGTGCCAAGAACAGCTGATGCCAGCAGGGTAGTCGGTCTCAGGCCAGTTGGGGGTCTTGAGGGAGCCTTGGGGCTTCTCCAGCTTCCCCCCACAGAACTGGTTCTCTGCCAAAGAGAGGGAGAGTGATGCCAGGCGGGCCAAGGAGGGCAAGGCCTTCCCACTCCCCACCCACCCCACCCCACCCCCAGCCAGCCAGCCAGCCACCCCAGGGGCAGGAGGGCAACAGAGACGTGGGGCTTTTGGGACCAGCTCAAAAAGGGGTCATTTGTCCGTGCTAAGGAAAAGACCTTTGGCCAGGGGGAGGCAGGCCGGCCTACCTGGGGCCATGGGGGTGGGGGCTCTTTACAAACCCCCTTGGTGACCCTCTGGGGACATGGGTTTGCAAGCATACCAGGGGACTGAGGGCAAGGGGCTCCAAACGCATGACCCAAACCAGGGGAGAGTTGGGGGTGGGTGTTCCATGGGAAATGTCCCAGTGCAGAACGAGAGGGTGGTTTTTTAGGGGGGGGAGAGATGGCCCCCTCAGGCGCATGTTCCTTCCCACTCATGTCCAGTTGAGGCACACAGAGGCCTCCAGGGAGGTCAACAGGATCTGGGCTCTCAGGCCACGCAGGAAAACCTCCAGCCTCCGTGGTCCAAGCAAGACCTTTGCTTCCTGCCACAACCAGTGCTGCTCCCCCCTCCCAAGCCCATGAAAACTACTCAAGGGGGGGGAGTGTATGTGACTGAGAGAGAGACAGAGGCGGGGGGGGGGGGTTGCATCCTTTGGTCTGGATCCTTGTTTGGTCTGCAACCAACCCCTGGGATAAGACACCGAGCCAGGAGAAGAGCCATTGGGGAAACCACAGAGTTCTCACTAAGGGCGGCCGGGAAGGAAGCCAGGAGGAGCGGCCGGGAATGAGAAAACCACAAGCTTCCGACTGTGGCTGGGAAAGGGGTGGCGGGTGGTGGGGGGTGAGGCAGAGAGAGAGAAAAGCTTGGAAAGATGCAGAGCCCTGTCTGGGACGGATGACAGCCCCCCCCCCCCGATCCTAGCCTTACCCCACAGGCATAGTCTTTGCCAAGTCTTGGCCCCCACCCACCCCCAGCAAGATCCTCCATCCCTCTGGCCTGGAGAAACCACACACACACACACACACACACACACACCCTGCCAAGGAGCCAGATGTGGGTTTCAATTTTACAGACTCTCACTGGACAGGGAGCAGGGAGGCTACAGCCAGGAGATGGGGGGGCATGCACCAGATCCTGCCCGCCCCCCCTCTCTCTCTCTCTCTCTCTCTCTCTCTCTCACACACACACACACACACACACACACACACACACACACACGGAGGACATCCTGCAGGAAGGGTCACTTAGTTCAGGGGGAGAGGTATTCCTGTCTGCCTCCCCCTTCCTTCTCCCACTCCAGAAAAGAAGGAAAAGTTCAACACAATTCCCCCCTGAAATGTTTAAACAAAGTTTAAACAAGACATGGCTTGGCCTCCCTAGATTTGGGGGGCCTCCTCTAGGTTGATGGGGCAGTGAGGAGACGAGCTGGGGGAGGGAGGCCACAGGCTTCCTGCCCACGTGTCCCAGCGGCTTTGGCCAGGCCACGCTGCCGCTTCCCGGATCAGCCTCTCCTTGGCCGATTCGTCACATACCAGTCCTGCAAATCATCTCCCTTGCAAAGCAATCCTCTCACACTTGGAATAGTCCATCTGGAAAACGGAGCAATCATCCTCTGGGGCGGAGCAGATGCTGCCTTCTCCTCCTTGCCCAGCCCCATCCATCCGTCTGTCTGGGGCTTTGACGCCTGTCATTGCCCCCCCCCGACAGCCCGTGGGGGTAGGGTGGGGGCTTAGAGTTGGCTGTTTCTCGCCAAAAGCATACCTGTCAAGCGCAGCTCCGGAGATTACGGGACCTGCGCCGAACGTTTCTGCGCAGGTCCATTCTACGCATGCGTAGAAGGCTTTTATGCATGCGTAGAAGGCTTTTATGCATGCATAGAACGGACCTGCGCAGAACCGTTCTGCGCAGCTCACTTCTACGCATGCGTAGAAGGCTTCTACACGCATCCCCTTCTGCACAGAAGCCTTGTATGCATGCGTAGAAAGGACCTGCACAGAAGGGATGTGCAGTAACTCCTGTCCCCCGCTGCCAAATTACGGGGTAGCGGCAGCTCTGGGCAGGAAATGGAGAAAATTGGTGCAGAAATACGGGAAGTCCCAGCCAATCTGGGATACTTGACAGGTATGCAAAAGCACTACCTTGTTTGGGGCAAAATCAACCCTCTTCAAAGATCCAACAGTTGTGAAAGGCAAAGGGAACCAAGACCAGTTAACCGAGTGAAAGACAAAGTTAACTTGGAGCAAGAGCAACTTAAAAGCCATGAAATATGCCAGAGGCGGCTGTGAGGGGCGAACGATCTCCCCAAGGAAGGAACTTCCCTCTACATTACGAAAACAAGAGCATGAAACCAGAGCCCGGATTTCGACGAGAGCAAAAGTCTGCTCCAGGCGCCTGGAAGCAAAGCGCTTTATCCCTGGGTGCTTCTGGCAGCCCAAGGGCAACACACGAGAGTCCCTGCCCTAGACCCTCCCTTCCCATAGACAAGAAGGAGTTGACCCTTGTGTGCTGGACTATTACAATCTCCATGTTCCCCAGCCCACTGTAAAGGCTGCAGTCCAGTGACTCTACAGATACTAGGGATGACAATTCCCATTAGCCCTCACTGTTGCCCAAGCTATCTAGAGCTACTGGAAGTCAATGTTGGTGGGTGGGTGGGGTGGAAACCCCTGAGCTTGGGTGGTGGAAAGGGAGTGGATTCTGAAAGTCCATCCGAGGGGCAGGGCAGGGACCGTCTCACCATCGACGTGTGGCAGTCCCCCGCTGAACCACACGAGGAAGCCTCTCCCACCGATGCCCTCGTCCGACACCATCTGCAGCAGCATCCGGTTGTTGGTGGAGAGGACGGCCCCCGGGCGGAAAGTGCCACAGAAGCGGCCCAGGCGCTGAGACTCAATGGCCGTGTGGCCGCTGTACACGTCCAGGTGGTCATGGCGGCAGGTGGATTCTGGCTCCAGATCAAAGACCCTGAAGGAGAGCATCACCACTTGGCCTTCGGGCACCTGGGGAGGGAGGCAGGCAGGCAGGCAGGCGAGAGGTCAGAGGCCAGGGAAGTGGGCAGAGGGCGGGTGCCAAGGGGAACCCAGGGCCAAGCTTGGCATCTGCTTGAGATGGAGAAAGATCAAGGTCTCGCCCAGCTGTGTCCAACTCTAGGGTTTGGTGCTCATCTCTACTGACAGCCAAAGGTCCAGGGGCTGCCTAGGTCACATGCTGTCTAGCACAGACTTTGCTTAGTCCATAGCCTAAGACTGGGAGGCTGCCTTGGCGCTTTGGGCCTGGGCAGAGAAACGGGAGGCAAAGATGCCAGTGTGTGTTTCCTAAGAAGTCATCATTCTAGATGCCGGTGAGAAATGGTTTTTAATAAAACGGGGGCGATCAGAGTGACTGGCATAATTCCCTGGTGCCATGGAAACGCTGAGAACCAGGAGCTGCTTCTTAAAAGCACTCTTCAAAGTTTGGCCCATTGCTACAAAGCCACCAATGGTTGAGGCAATGGTGGGACTTGAGAGCAGGCGGTGGTGGAGGAGGAGGAGGAGGAGGAGCCCCCCCCCCCACCAGCAACCCTGGGGAAGGATCTGTCTCCTGCCCGGTGTAGCCCTTACCGTGATGGTCCAGGTGCATGTCTTGCTGGGAAGGTAGGGGTTTGGGAACCCCTCGCTGGCGATATAGCCTGTGTCTCCGGTATAGTCCCCCCCACACAGGAAGACTGGCCTGGTTGGAGAAAGAGGGGAAGGGGGGGGTTGGTTTCAGAAGGAACGAAGGGGGGCTGTTTTCACTGGGGTGGCCCCTTTAGCCCTTCCACGTCAAAAAGAAGGGAGAATCAGCCCAGGTTCAGGATTGGGGGGGGGGCTAAGTGGCACAGGCCACTTCCACACCACAGACATGTTCTTACAACAAGACACCCAAAACACTCGAGACAGCAGAAAAGTCAAGACCCCCCCCCCTCTTTCCTGCCCTTTAATGGGAGGGAGCAGCTTCTGGATTATTCTAAGTGGATGAGAATGGCCACAAGCTGGAAGCACATAGACATGTTTGGCCCATGCTCAGAGGCAGATTTGCCTACTGGTGCCCACGGGGTGCCTCCTGGGAGATGGAGCCAACATGGGGGAGAGGGGGGCTGGGGGCAGGATGGGTGCCACAGCTGCCCAGCAGTCCCAGGGCGCCCCCTGGAGGAAGGCAACAGGAAACCACCTCTGAGTAACCCACGCCCTAGAAACCCCTGGAAAGGGTTGGCCCCCTAAATCTAGAATGATCAACCTGAGGGCCACCCAGTGCTTCCAGTGTTGTGGAAAGGAGGGCGGGGGGGGGAGAGAGTTGCCCCCTCCCTCCCCCCATCTTAGAGCTTAGGGGGTTGGACTCTGGCTCCCCCCTCCGCAGCCAGGAAATGAGGGGGTGGGGTTGGAGGCCATGCCAAGCTGGGGGGGCCAAAGAGGGTCCACTGAACCTGGGCTTGCTCATGGCAACCTCTCAGCCTCAGCCGCCGCTGCCCAAGCTCTTGGGGTTGGGGGGCGGTGGGGCTGCCTGCCTGTTCCCCAGGGACAGAGGCGGCTCTGGCAGAGGTTTCCCAGTGGCTGGGGCACGGGAGGGGGGATTAGAGGGACCCCCCCCCCGCGCTGATCCAGCTGGCCCTCTAGCCGTCGGGCCAAGGAGACCTTGGTGGGTCCGCTCAGCCCTTTCCCGACGCACAACTGTCGCCCCCCCAGTTACCCCCCCCCGCCCCCCCTTGTCCTGCTGTGGCGGTTTCTCTCGAGCCCCGTCCAAGAATAACTCTGGGCAGCCTCCTCCGTCGTCCGCCTCCTCCTGGCCCGGTTCCGCCTGGGCTGGCCTAACCCCTTCCAGATGTGCCCGATGGGTTTGGACCAAGAGGGGCGGCGGAGGAAGCCAACGGGGGGGGGGCAAGACTCCCCGGCCCCATGTGGGGCAGCGGGGGCGCGAGAAAGGAGCCGGCGCGCAGGGTCCGGCCGCCCAGGGCAGAGGCACGTGGCGGGGGGGGGGCGGGGGGGCGTCGGATTCGGAACCCCGACCTGGGACCTTCATGGGTCAGAGGTGCGGGGGGGGGCCAAAGCTCTGGTGGTCCAGGGGCCCTACGTGGGGCCAGGGAGGGCGGCCCAGTCCCCCCTCCCCTTTCTCCTTCGGTCTCAGCAGCCACCCCTGCCCCTGCCTGGGGGAGTCACAGAAGGGAGGAAAGGAGCCTCGCAGGGGGTGGCGGCAGAGGCCGGGCCCGGGCACAGGGAGCCTACCTGGTCTGGTTGTTGGTGGTGGTGGAGGAGGAGGGGGGCGCGGGCCCCTCCTGAGCCCAAGCGACCCACAGGCGCGAGAGCAGGAGGAGCGGCGGCAGGAGAGCGGGGGACGCCATCATCATCATCTCCGTCTGCCTTCGGGGCGGCAGCGGCTGGACGGGGCGGTCGCGGCGGACGGACTGGCGGAGGAGGAGAGGAGCGCGACTGCCTCCCTCCCGTCTGGCGGGCGGGCGCCGGGGAGGGGGGCGCGCGGGGGAGGGAGGAGGGGAGGGCGAGGGGGGGACGTGGCTACCAAGGGGGCCGGCCTAGCCTGGATGGGACGGGCGCGAGGTCCCCCCCCCGCCCTCCCGTGCGGGACAGGGAAGGGAAGGAAGAGAGCCGTCGTGGCTGGCCTGAACGGAGAGAGAGGCTCCCAAGCGGTGTGGGGTGGCTGCAAGAAGGCTTGACCCCCCGGGGGGGTCGCGACCCTTTCTCTGCCCCCTGGGGGCCACCACTGGCTACGGGCGACCGATCCTTCCGTCGCGGGGAGGCCAAGCGAGGAGGCGACCCGGGGCCAGCGCTTGAGTCCCAGCGCTCTTTCCGAGGCAGGCTCCGGTCCGGTCGGTCCTCGGCCACGGGAGGAGGAGGGACACGAGCGACGCGGGAGACTCCGTGGCTCCAAGCACGTGGAGGAGTCCCGAAATCTTGCATTTCGACAGCTAGCCTGGCGACGAATCCACCTTGTCTGAATTGGGCAACTTTCCCCAGGAAGACAGACAGGAGGCAGCAGGAGAGGTCCTGGTTCTGGTTCTGGTCCGTCTCCGGACTCTCCGATCCTCCCTCCTCTGGCAGGAGGAGCAGCAGCAGCAGCCAATACGACCCCTGGCGCTCATGGACTGCTGCTCTTGCTTTCCTATATTCCTTTGCCTGACCCCATTTCCTACCTAGGAGGGCAAGTGGGCCATGCCAGGCTCGCCCAGGTTTCTATTGCTATCCTAAGCCAGGGGTGCCCAAACTTTTCAGGCTGTGGGCCGGTCACGTGGTTCCTCCCACCAGAAATTAAAAAAAAACATGCCTTGCAGTCTGTTTTGCCGTTTTCTCTGCTTAAGCCAGGGGTGGTCAAGCTACATCCAGTGGGCCAGATCCAGCCCCTGATGCCAATTCATCCGGCCCACGCTGCTCTCGTCACTCATAGAAGCAGAAGTAAAACGTGCCCGTATTGAGCACGTTTTACTTCCGCTTCCAAGAGCAACGAGGGCCAGATGGGGCATCGGGTGCTGGATCTGGCCCACGGACTGTAGTTTAGGCACCCTACCATAAACCATCTAAATTTTCATACTTTTCAGAAATTTCTATTCCCTGTGGCTCCCAAGAACTTTATAACCTGGCCTTAAAAGCGTAGTAGGGCTTTCCATCCGTAGACGGGCAAGGGGGCCGAGCCGAGGTGGCTGCAGGTAGCTGGCCGTGAACAGTCAGACTGGCCTTCTCCTCCTTTAGCGGAGGTTCGATACTCCCAGGGCGCTCGCTTTAACCCGTTTTCACAGGACTGGTGCAGAAGCCAGTAGGAAAGGGAAAACGGGATCCAATAGTGAAGAATAAAGATGTGTTTAAATAGCAGCAAAAACAAGCCACAGACTGTGGGAAGCAAGGGATGCTTTTCTCCCAGCGGTCTTCCTGGACCTGGGGACGGAAAGAAGGGTTCGCCCACTGGGAGGCAAAGAGGAAGACTTGAACCAATAGAAGCTCAGGGGCGGGGCCACTCAAAGGAACACCCCCTTTTGGGTACCAAGTGCAAGTGCTGAAGATAAAGAGGCAGCAGCCCCTCCTCCCCATATCTGGGGCACCAAAAGGAGGGGGCAACCATTTGTGCTTCAACCCACACCCCAAATAATAATAATAATAATAATAATAATAATAATAATAATAATAATAATAATAATAATAATAATAATAATAATAATAATAATAATAATAATAATAATAATAATAATAATAATAATAATAATAATCCCTGGCCAGGAAGGTGTGTGGCTGGGGCAGACAGGCCATTCTCTGCAACTCAGACCCACCCACCCCGCCACCTTCTGCCCTGGAGCCAAAGAAGAAGTCTGGACAGAGCAGTGGGCAGTCGTGGCTGACTTTATTGGAACAGGATTACAGTCAGGAGGGGCACCTCCCTGCAGTGAGGCTGCTGGGGGGGGGGAGGCAGTAGCAGGGGAGGCAGCCTGGCCCAGGGCTACCACTCATGCATAGCACCTATACCATTGGTGGCGAACCTATGGCACACGTGCCAGAAGTGGCACTCAGAGACCTCTCTGTGGGCACCCATGCAGTCACCTCAGCACAGAGTTCGCCCCGCCCCTCTTCCCAGCAGCCCAATGGGAGTGCTTCCTCCCTCCCCCCAGCACAGAGCTCACCCTGCCCCTCTTCCAAGAAGCCCAAGGGAGTCTTTCCTCTCCCCGTGGGCTTTGGGTTGCAGTTTGGGCACTCGGTCTCTAAAAGGTTCGCCATCACTGACCAATACACACACACACAGACGCCCACATACACTCTGCCCCAGGCCTCCTTCCCATAAGCCCTCCCCCCACATCCTTCACCAAAGAAGAACCCACAAGCACAAGACACCCCAAAAGCTACACATTGGAAAAGCTGGGCTGAGCCACCAGTCCAATCGCCACGGCCCCCCTAAGAGGTCCTTGTCATTGCAGCTGTGTGTGTGTGTGTGTGTGTGTGTGTGTGTGTGTGTGTGTGTGTGTGTGAAGTCTGACAGTACAAATCTCCCTCTAACACCTGACAGCATTGGCTTCTCCCCCACCCCGAACCCATCATTTAAGCAGCAACAAAATGGGGTGGGGTCCCAGGGGGCTTGAGTCACATACTAAGGCTGCCAGTGTATCTCAAGCCCCCCACCCACCCACCCCACCCCAAGCCAGGTACAGGGAAGGAGCCCCAGCCCAGGTCCAGTGGAGGAGGAGGAGGCAACAGTCCTGGACCTTCTTGGAGGGGTTTGGGGGCAGCCTCGGCTCGTTCCCAGCTGGCCACCCACCCCCATTTCTCTCCTCTGCCCACACTGTTCCTTCCCACAAACCCTCCTGACTCCCCCTGGTTTCCTCCTCTGCAAGCGCTCCTTTGCACAAACCCTCTGACCTTCTTCCCGGACCCCCCCCTTCTTCCTCCACCCCTTGACCCTCTCCAAGACATCCCTTCCACCTTTCTGCGTCTTCCCTTCCTAGCTGGCACATTTCAGGCTCCCCACCCCACCCCCCACCCTCTGGCAAATCACTCATCAGTTTCTTTGGATCTTCTGCAAAAAGAAAAAAGACAAAAAATAGAAAGCCCCCCCTCCCCCCACTTGCTCACACTGCAAAACGTCAGCCAATGGGGTCTCCCCCCCACCCCGGCCGCCCCCAATGGCTGGTCTCCCTCCACTAGCGCCTCCCCCCTGCTGTCTAGCTGCAGATCTATCTGTCCACAGGAGAAAGACAGCCCTCACAGGATGTCCCCCCCCCTTTGCACCACTCTTGTGACACACAGCAGAAGAAGGGTGTGCTCAGGCCCCACACCACACAATCACACAGTGCTCTCCTGCTGCTGGAGGTTGGGTGCCGACCTCTGGCGGCGCATTCTGGGGGGCGGTGTGTTACCCTGGGGATGGCTGGGCCGATGCTGCGGGTACGGCTGGTGCTGGCGAGGGTAATAGTTGTGTTTGCGAGCCTGGAAGTGCTCCTGGCTTGGCCCTCGCCTGCCCCACGGCGGTTCCCCCTCCTCCAGGGAGTTGCGCCGGACAGGGCGGGGGCCACGCGGTTTATGCTGGGCAACCGGTTTATGCTGGGTGGCCGGACTGTGGCGGCGGGCAGGGCAGGGGCTGCCGGGCAAGGGGGGCTGCTCGCTGGGGGCTGCCGGTTCCTTCTCTTCCTCCCCTATCAGGAATGCGGAGCTGGGGCCCCAGGAATAGCGGTGCTGGGGGTGGCTCTTGAAGGGGAAACGCAACTTGCAATCCTGCGCAGGGATGAACTTGCCCGGGCCAGGGTGGGCCGGGCCCCGGCGCAGAGGCTGCTGCTGCTGTAGCTGCTGGATCCGGGCCTGCTCCTGGCGCAACCAGCGGAGGCGCCCCCGGCGGAAGGCAGGGTCCGTCTCCATCAGGCGAGAAACGCGCTCGTGGCAGGAGGCCAGCGGTGGCGACGAGGAAGATGACCTCTCCTCCTCTTCTTCTTCCGCTTCTGTGGGGCTCAAGGCTTCCCGGCTGCCCGTCCGCTCCTTGGGTTCCTCCTCGGACACCAGACCCTCGTCAAAGAGCAGGGAGCCCCACTCGTTCTCCAGGTCTTCGTCCTCCTAGCACAGGAGGGAAGGAAGGGGTTAGGTGCCCTGCGAGGACACGCCAGTGCCTCATGGGCCTCCTTCTGCCCACGAGCCTCCGTCTCACACGCCCTGCAATCCCTGCCCTGCACCTGCTCGCTCGCTCGCTCCCTCTGCCTGCAAGCAAGACGGGCTTTCTAAAGAGGGGCTGCAGCGGCTCTACCTCCCCATGTGGTGCTAGGTTGACCCACAGAGCCAGGGCCGCCATCTGGGGGGCACCATCAGGACTCCCGTCCCGGGCCCGAACGCAATGACGCATGCACAGGAAACCCCAGGGGCAAGGCCAAAATATGTGTGTGTGTGTGTGAGGGGGGTGCGCGTACTGGGCCCGGAAATTTCTGATGCAGGCCCTGCACAGAGTGATGCCAGCAGGGCAGGCGGGCAGGCGAGGAAGGGCCATAACCCCTTGCCAGCAAGGGCTCCTGGGGGTGGGCAGGCGCCTCCCTGGCTTTGCGATGCCCCCGCCCAGGACTCGGGTGGAGAGAGCTCCCCCACCGGGCTTCCTCATGGGCGGTGGGCAACCTGCCCCCTCCTGGCTGGGAGAGAGGGGTTGGAAGCAGCCTGGCCTCACCTGGGTGGAGAGGGGAATGACCTGCTCCATCTTGACCACGCGATCCCGCAGGGCCCGGATCTCCTCGTCCTTCATGTTGTTCTGGATTTTCACTTCCTGAAGAATGTCCGTCAGCTTGTCAATGTGAGCGCGCAGGTTGTCCACGTCCACCCCGGGAGTGACCACTCGGCCATCAGAGGTCCCTCCCCCAGGGGGGGCGCCATCTGGCTCCCCCACGCCAACCGTGTCCCAGACGTCCCGGGCCACCGCCCGCCAGCTGTCACGTTCGTTCCGGTCGCGCTTGCCATAGAGCCGGCAGAGTTCCTTCATTTTGACAATGCTCATGGCCTCAATCTCCTGCCGGGAGTGGCGGAAGTCATTCAGGGCCACCTCGTAGCAGATCTCCTTGACCGCCTGCATCTTGAGGTCCGCCAGGGTCAGCCAGCGAGGGTCCTTGGCCACCCGACGCCGCTGCGGGATCTGGTACACACGTAGCGGCTCTCGCCTCTTTCCGGAGCTGGGCAGGCCGCAGCGGCGCACGATGCTCTGGACTTTGGTGGCTGGGAGCTTCTCACGCAGCGATGAGATGAGGCGCCAACTCTCCTCGCACGAGCGCTTGTCGGAGTCGTCACCGCTGTCAGAGTCTGCATACTGGCGGGTGGGAAAGAAGGCACAGAACCAAAGGTGGAGGGCAAAGAATGCACCGGCCACCCCCATACATAGCCCGAAACCCACAGGCCTGCTTGGACGTCAGAGTCCGAGGTTCCTCTCCAAGGAGAGGCCCTGAGGTGGGGTGGGGGTGGGGTTAGCCCGGGACCTCTGGGGAGGGCTAGGAGCCTCACCCAAGGCCTGGCCCGGGGGGGGGTGGTGTGGGGTGGGAAGCCCCCCGCCCCCAACGGGCACCCCCTGGCACGCAGGCCCTACCAGCCTTTGCTGCTCCAGAAGCAAGTCCGCCTCCTCCTTCTCTCGACGGTATTGAGTCTCCAGGTCCTGAAGCCTGGAGGGAGGGAGGGGGGGGGATCAATGCCACAGGTTGACCCAAGGCAGGCCCTGGCAAAACCTGCTGCCACCTCACTCCACGCCCCCCACCCTCCGGTCACAATAATGGGGGTTCATCTTCTTGTGCCCCACTTTTGAGTGACGGCCCAAGGCACTTTGCTGCCTGAGGCAAAGGCCAAGATGGCTGGTGCCCCTGTCTGCCTGTCCTGCCCTGCCCCCCGTGCCCCCCGTGCCCCACCTCTTCTCCATCTCGAGCTTAATATCGATCCCTTGCTTCTCCAGCAGTTCCCGTTGGGCAAAGTTCCAGTCCACGGGCTCAGCCTGGCTCTCCAGTGGCGCGTTGCGTTCCCTCTCCAGCCGCGCCTGCTCTGGGTGGTTGAAGCGGAAAACGTGGTTCTTGCCCATCACGATTCGGTTGCCTGGAGGAGGAGGAGGAGAGGGAGCAAAGAGGAAGGGGCTTTAGGTCGTTTCCTGTGGCATCAGGGCCCCCTCAGGCCAGGCATGTACCTTGCAAAGCAACATGGGTGCCAGATTGAGGGCACCCAAATACGAGGTAAAAGAGGGGCAGGGCATGTTGGGGGTGGCGGCAGGGGAGAAGCCGCGGCCCTGAGATGACAGAGGGCTTCCAGGGACCAACGCTCCCCACTCCGTAGCCCATCAAGCTGGATTCCCAGTGACAGGAAGCAAAAGCTCCCCCCCCCTCAAACCAAAAACATGTCCGGTCTCTTCTCTGTAGCATGACGTGGAATCTCCCACTCCCACCCCCACCCACCCCCACCCCTGGGACACGACTCTTCCCCTTGGATGCAAGGGCAAACTGCCCCTCGCCCCCTCCCCAGTGGTCCAAAGTTACCTGATCGCAGCACCAGGGGCTCCGTCACCTGCTTCCCATTGACGTAGGTCTCGGACCCCTCACAGGGCTCCAGCGTGACGACAACTGGGGACGGGGGGAAGAGTTGGTGGTCAGGCGCCCCACCCTTGGAAGGTTCCCCCCTCCCCACAACAGACCCTGAGCAGGAACCCCTCGCGCCCCTTTGGAGCCAAGCCTCCTCAGGCACAGTAGTTCCCCCCGGGAAGGGAAACCAGTTGCCAGGAAAAGCGAGGTGGTGAGGGTGGGGTGGGGGTGGTGTCTATCATGCAGAAAGCCCCGGGTTCAAATCCCCCCTCCCACAGCATCCCCTGACAGGGCTGCGGAAAAACCCCTAGCTAAAACCCTGAGAGGGGACGGCTGCTGCCAGTCAGAGCTGGAGATACAAGCCTCAGTGGACCGAGGCAAGTTCCTTGCAGGGAATTCAAAAACAAGAAGCAGGGGCAGGAGGTTGGGGGCCTGGCATTCATTCCCATGGCAATGTGCCCCCCACAGGTCCCCCCCCCCCCGTTTCAGAACCACAGACAACCCAATACCTGTTGGCAGGCTGCTCCACGGAGGCAGAGAGAAAGGGGAGAGGATTCAGGTTAGCAGAGGGCCCAGGCCGGGGGTCTTGCTCACTGGAATGCCATAGTTGGGAAAATGCAAGCCCCCCCCCTTGCCCACCCATGGGAGGGTCCCATGCCTACAAGGCCAGGCTCACCTTCTCCAGACTCATTGGTGATGCTGCGGAAGGCGCAGTGCTGCTCTTGGATGAACTGGCCGGTCAGCTTGATGTCCACGTTTTGCCGGCCAACTCTGTGGCAGAGAAAGAAAAGGCCCACAATCAGTACGGGATGTATGTGTGCGCGCACGCATGTCAGACAGAGCAAGAAAGAGGGCAGGGATGTGATATTAAGAGCAGCCCATAAGCCCCCCCCCAACCTCCTTCCTCCTCCTGCACCCCCCCTCCCCAATCCATCCTACCTGGGGGGGGGTGTCATGTTGGGTTCTTACCGGGTGACACCATCCTTGATGTGATAAAGGAGGCACTCAGACATCAGGGGGTCTTCGTTCAGGTTCACCAAGTGAGGGGTCTGAGTCAGAGAGGGGCAGGAAGGATGTTTGGCTTACAGAAAATATCTATAACCAGCCCTGCTGCAAGAGCACTCAGGCCCAGGTAGAAGCAAGCCACGCCACCACCGTGAAACAGTTGGAAAGGGCCACGCCATGGGAAGCACCGATGAAGGGCAGATGTGCCTCCAGATGTGCCCATCCTCCAAGGCCCTGCTGCTGGGCCTCCCTCTTCCTCTCCTGCCTTCTGAAGGCCAGGACTTCCTTTCTCCCACTTTTGAATCACTGGCCCTACAAAGTCCTTCCCGCCCCACAGCAAGAAGGCTGTGCGCTGCAGCCATGGAGAGCAACCATGCTCTTGACGCCAACATGGGGCTATTACGCAGAAGGCTCACCCCTAGGGTTGCCATACGTCCCGGAAAACCAGGACTGTCCCAGATTCATGGTCAGAAAAACTGTCCTGGCCAGTTCAATAAAAATCATGTTAAAGTCCCGGATTGGTAAAACTTATTGATTGTGTCTTATAGCACACCAGCCATTTCCTCAAGTGTACTTCTGTCCTGGTTTTGTGGGAGAGCATTATGGCAACTCCACTCACCCGCCACCCTGGCCTTGCACTTAAATGGCAGCCGTGGGTCAGGCTTGGGGAGATTCCCTGGCTTCATGTGCAGGAGGTCCCTGGCCCCTGACCCCTGGGGGAAATGGGAATGCCCCAGGCAGGGGTGGCTGCCCCATTGCAAGAGAGGCGGGAAGGGTATGGCATAATACATCTTCTTCCCTCCCACCCCACTGCTAGAGCCAAGGGCATGCTGGGAGTTGTGGCCCCCAAAGAATCCTATTGACGCCCTGCTGGACCAGCCCAAGAGGATGCCGCTGATTCACATGGTGTCAGACTATGTCCCGGGAGCTTTGCAGACCCTGAGGTGGTCCCGGTGACCCACACTTACTTTCTTGGGGGAAAATACGCCAACGGTGCCCCCGTCCTCCCGGAGAGCCACCCCCATCTCTGCCAGGAGAGCCTCCCTGCAGTGAAAGAGAGAGGGGGGGGGGACTCTTCAGCCCAGCCCAGGCGGCTGGTTTACATGGGACGGCCTGGGGGGTGGAAAGACATTCAAGGGCCGTCCCATGTGGGCTGATGGCTAAGCAGGACCGCAGAGTCAGCCAGAGTCCCCTTCGACTACACCGACTAGTCCTTCCTTTGATGAGGGAAATGGAAGGGAGGGAGGGAGGGCTCGGTGCCCTTCCTGACTTTGGGAAATCCCTCAAACCCACCCCACACCCCACTCCCCCCACCCCACTTCCAAGGAGGTCGAGCACTCTCCGGGGAAGCCAGAAACGGCTAGAGAGAGCGCCAGGATCCGCTTTCACTCCCAGGGTCCATCAGTGGTGGGGTCAGGCTGAGACTTGCTCCAGGGAAGGCGATTGGGGTGGGGAGGGGAGTGGGGGACACGTCCTGGAGACCCCCACCCACCCTCCCCCTTGAGAGAGAGAAAAGAGGGAGGGCTACTGCCCCACTTATACCGTTCCATCCGGATGGCCTCCGTTTTCCGCAGCTTCTCCTCCCACGTCTCATTCAGCTCTGCAATGATCTTTTCCGTCTCCTGCAAAAGCAGGAAAACTATTTGGAGTGAAGGGGGGGCGGAGGGAGAATTCTCCCCAGAACCCCCCTCCACCACCACCACCACCACCACCACCACCACCCACAGCCCGATCCCACTGCCTGGCCTGGCCCAGCTACAGACCTCTAACCCTCCCTGCTGCTACGGAGAAGGAGAGGATGGAAGAGGACACACACACACACACACACACACACACACACACACACAAACACACACACACACAAACACACACACACACAAACACACAAACACACACAAACACACACACACACACACATACACCAGGGCCCGAAGGGAGGAAGAGGAGGAGGTTACTTCTACACTGATCCCACCCAGTGGTTGGCTTCAAAAAAAAAATTACTGCCACACTGTGGGTGTGGCCAACTCTGTGGGCATGGCCAGGTGACTGGGTGGGCGTGGTTAAACTGCTGTATTTTAATGTGAGCTTTTGTGGGTTGAGTCCACTTTGACAGACCATTAGTTAGTAATTACATTTCAATGCTCTCATTCTCCTTTAAAGAGTAACTGCAGCAGAGTAACTGCTGGCTCAGCCTCACCCCACTCCGGGTGCCCGGACCCAGCAGCAAGGATGTTGGAGTTGCGTCCGGAGTGGGGTGAGGAGGAGGAGGAGGAGGAGGAGGCTAACCCCACCCCACCCCTGCCCTTTGGTCTACGAGAGATGGCACCTGGAAAGGGTAAACGAGGGGGCAGAAAGACTCTCTGCCTGATGGGGACAAAGGCGTAGTAGGATGCCCTCTGGCCACAGGGACGAAGCAGAGTGCTGTGCCCCATGGCAGAGGCCCCATGGCAGAGCAAGGACCCCCTGGAAGGTAAGCCAAGACCCCTCCAGTGCCATAGAGAGAGTTGCGGCTCCAAGCCCTAGGGGCCAGTGGGGAGATGTGGGCCACTGGGGCTTGTGCCTGGGCTACCCCCGACTCACCTGGCTGCTGCCCCTCCCTAAGCTGGGAGCCAAGTCCCTTTGGGGGAGAAGAAAGACGTTCCTCAGCCAGCGTCACCCGGAGCCTCCTGGGAGCCCCCCTCCCCAAAAGGGCCGTTCTCAGGCTCTGGTCCTCCTCCTCCTCCTCCTCCTCCTGTCCAGCTGAAGGTCTCCTGGTCTCCAGACAGAGGCTTCCCCTGTATTGGACGGCTCTGCACCTGAGACTCTCTCTGGCTGGGGCTCTTCCTTACACACACACACACACACACACACACACACACACACACAGTGGTCAGCTGGGCCAGGGCAAGGCCTCTGGCGGCCCCTCACCTGGAGCCTCTCCATGGTCTCCTCTGTGCAGAAGATCATCTCTTCCTCCTCTGTGGCTGAGAGGTAAGGCGGCTGCTGCTGCTGTGGCTGCGGCTGCTGCTGAGACTCTCCATTGAGGCCTGGAGGCTGCAGCAGGAGGGAGGGGGCTGCCGGGGAGGCAGGAGGGGAGGAGGGCAGGCCTGGCCCACCCTCACCCCCTGGGGGGCCATCGCTCTGGCAGCCTGCAAAGACAGGGGAGGTCAGGAGCCACGTCTGCCCCTTGGCCCCATGGGAGGGAAACCCCAGATGCCCACCGGAGCCTCCCAACCTCTGGCCTCTCTCTCTCTCTCTCAAATCCGCTGGGACTGGGAGAGATCTGCCTCTTCGCCCTGCCCCAACCCTTGCCCTGGAAAAATGCAGGGGATGCTCTGAGCATGTGCAAAGTGCCTCTCCACCCGATCCGTCCACCTACCTACCTACCTGGGAAGGGGGTTGCCGACAGGCCCTGGGTGGAGAGAAGCTCCCGGAGCCGGGCCACTTCCTCCTTGAGCTCCCGGATGAGCCGGGCGTTGGGGTCCTCGTTGATGACGGCGTTGCAGCGGATCTGCTTGGTGCGGTCGGCGTAACTGGCGGGAGGAAAGAGAGGAGTGGGCAAGGGGTCATCCTGGACAAGAGGGGCCTCCGGCCACTTATGGGGGCAGAAGAACCAACCTGGGCCACCTGCCTCTCTCAGCTCATGGGTGGGGAAGACCCTAATCTCACCACCACCCCCAGCTAAGGACCCCCCCTCACTCTCCCCCCCCCCCGCCCCTTCCTCTACCTGCTCAACTCACCGTAGGGTGCTCAGGGTCTCCTCGTAATTGATGTCAGCTGGGCTGAGGGCAGCAATCATGGCGGTGCGAGAATTGCCTCCTGGGGGCAGGAGAGAAAAGGAACTGGGGAGTGAGGAGTGGGGGTGCCGTGTGTGCGTGTGTGCGTGTGTGTGTGTGTGTGTGTGCGTGTGTGCGCCCTCCCTGTCTGCTCCCCATCGGACCTTTGGAAAGGCTGCAGAAACAGGGCTTCATGGGAGTCCAAAGAGCCGAAAAGAGCCCCGAGTTAACACTTTTAGCAAAGGTTCTTCAGAGAGAGCATCAGTGACTTTTCGGAAGAATTTTTAATTTTTAAACATTTTATTCAATCAACATAAAAACAGGAAAAACACATATAACTACCACACAAAACTAATAAAGAAAACAATAATACATCCACATCCGTTAACTTTCCAGACGTTCACGTTAAAAAAGGGGGGTGAAGCGGCTTTATTGGGATAAGGAGTAACTCATCTTACATCCCTTAAGAAGTTACTTTTACCGACATACTCACATGGACTAAGACATGGAAGCATGCGTGTACTAAGACACTGAAGGGAATCATTGGCATTCATGAGTTATGATTGAAATGAATTCCTTGTCCGTTTTCAATCTGGACCCGTGTTGCCCAACCTCTGGTTTTTGGATTTCGATTCCCAGAAGCCTAAGTTAATTGGGTTGAAACCCCCCCCCCATGTATGGGTCTGGGGGTGGGGGTGGGGGGTTGCCTGGCCAATGGGGATGGGAAGAGTGTGGAGTGGGGGGGGGACCTGGCTTGGGGAAACCTCTGGACCAATGCAGAGGTAAGAGCCGCAGCTTCTGTCCCCTCCAGCTGAGCATCTCTTTGGCTCAAGGCCCTCCCTCCCTCCCTCCCTCCCTGTGCCTGTTGCCCCCCCCAGCTGACCTGCCCCCACCCCCACCTGCTCTTCCTCACCTGCCAGACCTCTTCCCCACCTGCTCTGCCCCCTCCCTCTGCCACCCAAGACCCTCCTGGGCTCTCACCCAAGTTCTCCTTCAGAAGCCAGGTGAGCACCGAGTCACGGTAAGGGATGAACTCCGACTTCTTTTTCTTGTTGTTTTGCTGGGAAGGAAGGAAGGAAGGAAGAGGAAGGAAGGAGGGAGGGGGAGAAAAAGAGATTGAACACCTCCACCTCCCCTTCGCCCCCAGCCCCTGCCTCCTGCCAGCTGCCTGGGGTTCTCCTCCAGCACAAAGAGGCTCCGGGGTCCTGGGGGGACGGGGACGGACGGACGACCCCTTCAGCCCTTCTGGAGGCTCAGGGTCAGGGTCCAAGCAAGAGCAACAACACGTATCTATCTACCCTGCCCTTAGTGCCCTCTCTGGGTAGTTCATAAGGTAATTAGTATTTTTGCCCCCAATCACACTGGGGAGTCATTTGAACGATGTTGGAAGGATGGAAGAGGCTGAGTCGACCTGGATCCCTGTCAGGATCGAACTCACAACGTTTTGGGCTGCAGGACAGCCAGTTTAACCCCTGTACCAACAGGGCTCCTTGCAGACAAAGTCACCCTGTGTCTGCCACGGGAAGGGGGAGGCCAAGTTGGGGGGAGGGGAGGAGGTGGCCATGAGCTTCAAGGCCCCCCTTGACCCCCTTCCTCTGGACTTGGAAGAGCTGAGACACTAAAGGCAGAGGAAAATCCTGTGTGCAGAGAAGCTTCTGAGGTCCCAGGGGTGTGCTGGACACATTGGGAGGGCACTGGACGGGGAGTGATGGGGGGGGCGGTTTGCTGGGAGGGGGGGAACCTGGAATTGGGGCTGTCCAGGCTGGAAGAGAAAGACCCGCACGGTGACTGAGCCACAATGGTCACACTGGTGGTTGCTGCAGAGAGGAAGGGAAGGGTGCTTGGTTGGCCATGCATTTTGGACAGGCGAGGAATAAGCCATTGCTCCAAGATGAAGGAGGGAGTCTGGAGCAATGGCTTAATCCAAAGTGCAGCGTGTCGGGCGGATAAAATAATCATAAAATGATTATTATTTGCGCCCCTGGGTGCCAGAGGCAAGGGCGCGCCGGGATGAACCCTGCTGTCCCGGTGGCCCAGCCCATGCCCATGCGAGGTCCCCACTCTCACCAGCTCTGCCAGGGCCGAAATGACTTTGCCCAGCGTCGTCAGGGATTTGTTAATGTTGGCCCCTTCCTGGGAAATGAAGAGAGGAAAGAAGAAGAATACATCATTAAGGCTGCCCTCTTTCCCTTCCCTTCCCACCTGCCCACCCAGAGCAGCAGGAGGGCTGCCAAATTGGGGGGGGGGGGGCGGCAACCTCTAATGCCACAACAGAGAAGAGGAGCCCAGACCTTCAGCCGGAGCCCCTTGGCCCCGGAAGAGTCGGCTCGCTCGCTCCCGGCCAGGTCCACCAGGCTGATCTTGCTGACCTGGAAGGAAGGAAGGAAGGAAGGAAGCACAGGAGATGGAGGGCGGTGGAGGGGGGGTCGGGGGGGGGATCTGGTGACACCCCCCTCCATGCCAAATCAAGGTGTGTGTGTGTTTCCCACAAACAAGCTCTGCTCGGCCCCAAACCCACCCCAAATCTCCCTCCCCCCCCTCTCTTTCTCACACACACGCACGCACTCCCCATCTCACCTTCTCTGTATCAAGGCCCGTGAGTTCATCATGACGGCGCTGTGTAAACACAATAGTAAATACGGCATGGGATCGGCTACTGGTCTCATTCATGTTGGTGGCAGCCACCGTTCTGGGGAGGGAAGGTGAAGATGGAGGGGTTCCATTGAGATGATGATGATGATGATGATGATGATAATAATAGTTATTATTATTATTATTATTATTATTATTATTATTATTATTATTATTATTATTATTATTATTATTATTATTATTATTATTATTATTATTATTATTATTATTATTATTATTATTTCACATCAGAGATTACTCTGGGTTGAAAGGATTTTTAGGGGATGCCCAAATGAGGCTCCTTCCATGTCCCCCATCGTGCAGCTCTCGGGTATCGAAACCCAACCTTCCAGTCTCCAGCTCCGCGCCTTAACCATTAAGCCACTGGAGGAGCTGCCCCATCTAGAGAGCAAGAGAACGAGCATGTCTATCTCCACACCCCAGCCCCGCAGAATCCGGTTCATTCACTCTCTTCTTTCTCAAAAGAAGGCCAACAGCAAAAGCAATGACACTTACATACCACCCCATAGCACGGTTTGCAAGGTAATTAGCATTTTGCCCTCAACATGCTGGGTCCTCATTTGACCAACCTGAGAAGGATGGAAGAGGCTGAGACAACCTTGATCCCATCAGGATCGAAGCCACGATGTTTTGGCTGCAGAACAGCAGTGCAACCCCAGTGCCACCAGGGTCTCCCTGCTTACTCCGGTCCCCGAAGGCCTAAGGACTCACCTGGCTTTGTTGCCACAGTCCATGAGGTCGGCGATGTCTTCGTAGGAGGTGACAGCGAGCTTGGAGAGATCTTCCACGTAGGGCCCCAGGATGGGGTGTTCCCGCACCCGCAGGTTGCCACGGCTTTTGGGGTTCAGGAGGTCCCGCACCCGCTCGCAGTAGATCTCCATGTAGCTCACCTGGGGGAGAGGGAAGGCAGGTGGCTCGAGCCAAGAGGAAGGAGGAGGGAGAGAAGGAGGGGTAAACACCCAGGAGGAGACGGAGCAGCACCCACCTCCACGGAGTAAGAGAGGTTGGCATCCTGGCATTGCTTCACCCGGGCAAAGAGGTCTTCACACAGCTGCCAAGAGAGAAAGAGGGCAGGTCAGCCTCTGGGGGAAAGCCGGCCGGGGTGGGGGGGGGGTGAGAAGTGTATTGCCCACCCCCCTTGGAGAAGGGAAAGGAGGAAGGCAAGAGGAGGGTGGAGCTGGCATTTTTTACTTTTGGTCACTTGACCTGAGAAGCCCCGGTTTCAAAACACTTCCCCCCCCCCTGCCTGTAAATACTCCAGGTGGGCCTTTTGTGGCTCCCAGGAGGCCACTTCTGGCCTCACCCGTGGATCTTCTCCCAAACGATGAGAGAAGTGCAATTTGCAATCTCGTGAGGCACTGCGAGACGAAATGGTTGTTGAAAGTATAAATATCCAGATTTCACATCATGAAAACAGGACTCTCTTCGCAGCTGCACGGCTGGGGAGTTTGTCTCCCTAGTCTGTTTGCCTTTCGGCCCGCCCATGGCAGCCACGTCTTGTGGCCCACTAGCCAAGAAGCAGGGGCTGCCTTCGTAGCGCTCTCGGGAGCACACGCACGGACGGAGGCAAAAGGTGCAGAGAGAGAAGGAGCCCCGACCACCCCAAAAGGGCTCAATCCTCCCTTGCAGCCTTTGCTATGCCTTGTGGCAGGGAGTCCCAGCGTTTAACACGGGGCAGTGTGGCAAAGTCCTTCTTCCATCAGCCCAGGGGCATGGGTCTCCCCCCCCCTTCCCGCCCCCCACCTGTGGGATGATGCCTTGCTGTTCCTTCTCCTGCTTGCCCATCATGGTGTACGACTTGCCGGCCCCGGTCTGGCCGTAGGCAAAGATGCAGACGTTGTAGCCCTCGAAAGCATGAAGCAGCATCTCTTCGCCAATGTCTTTGTAGACCTGCCTCTGCGAAGCAAAGTTGGGGTCCTCCTCCTGGAAGGCAAAGCCACCGTCCTTCATGGGAGGGGGCTCCAGGGCCCCTGCAACCCCCTCCCCTCGCTAGCCCAGTTCCCCACCCGGAGGGATGCCCAGGGCACACAAAGGAGGCCTCCCATCCCAGACTCACCAAGGTGTGTGACCAGTAAGAATAGTCAAAGGTGAAGTTCTTGGGAGGGGCGTCTCTGGCCTGCTTGGGGTTGGTGATACCTGTGGGGGGGGGGAGGAAGAGAGCCCGGAGGGGTCAGTGGGACGGAGCCAGCCTGCCAGCTTTGGCCCAGGAGGGACCGGCTGGACTTGTAGGCAGGGCCGCCGTCTGCCAACGCCAGGACTCCGGCACAACAGGAAAACAGGCTCAACGGGAGACGAAATCTGTGGCTTCCACGTGATAACCTGACCGTTTGCCTTCGCAACCTGTCCCAAAGGAGCTGAGGGGGCGGGGGTGGGGCTGCTCTCCAACAACCCCCCCCCCCAATTTCAAATGATATTTTTGCAAGAGCAAAACCAATTAGAAGACGGAGGAAGGAGCTCACTGGACAAGGAACCACATTAAAGAATGGGGTGCTCCACAAAGGTTGACCATCTCCCCACTGCTGTTTAATATCTATATGAAGCCACTGGGAGAGGTCATGGGGAGATTCGGGGTTTGGTGTCTCCAATATGCGGACAACACCCAACTCTCTCTCTCCTTTTCATCGTCCGCAATGGATGCGGGCTGACATCTTGACCAGTGTCTGGACTCGACAATGGAGTGGACCAAAGCTAACAGGCTGAAGCTGAACCCTGCTGACAAGGCGGAGGTTTTGGTGTTTGAGAGGCCGCCTCCCCAACTGGGAGGCCTGGTCCCTACCCTGGATGGAACTACTCTTATTGCCCCTAGGGACCAGGTCCACAATCTGGGGACCCACATTATGGACCCACTGCTCTCACTCGAACAACAGATAGCGGCGGTGTCCAAAAGCTGCTTTTTTCCAGCTGTGGCAGATTGCGCAGCTACGCTCCTACTTGGACAGGCAGTCTCTCATCACCCTGACCCATTCATTGGTAATCCCGCGGAACGACTGCTGTAATGCTCTCTACATGGGGCTGCCCTTGTGTAGGATATGGAGATTACAATGGGTCCCGAATGCAGCAGCCAGGCTGGTGACAGGTTTAAAGAAATTCAATCCTATTTCCCCAGCCTTGGCAGGCCTGCACTGGTTACCTGTTGCCTACCATGTCAGATACAAGGTGTTAATGTTATCATACAAGGCCCTATACGGTTTGAGACCTTGCTATCTGTCGGAGCGTCTCTCCCTCAGAGCATCATCCCGCATCACCTGGAATAAATAAAAATGTTCTTCTTCAAGGAGACTTTTCTGGGTGTTGTCCCTTTAGCGATAAATTAGTCGGTCAGGTTGAGTCCCATCTATGCCCTCAGACCCCAGTTATTTTAGTTTAGGACGTGTTTGTCGGTTGTTTGTTTTTATTTGCTGTGTTTTCTGTTGTTATTTGTTATCTGTTTGTATACTGCCCAGAGTGGGATATATGCCACCCAAGTGGGTGGTATAGAAATGCAATAGATAGATAGATAGATAGATAGATAGATAGATAGATAGATAGATAGATAGATAGATAGATAGATAGATAGATAGATAGATAGATAGATAAGAACATAAGAACATAAGAACAGCCTTGCTGGAACAGGCCACAGCCCATCCAGTCCAGCATTCTGTCTCACACAGTGGCTCACCATTTCCTTCAGGGTATTCCCAAGGAGATGCCTTCACCTGCTTAGGATTCCCTGGAAATGGCATTGAGAGATACCCTGCCTATCTCTCCAACCCAGAGGTTGTTCTTAGGTATCCATAATTATAGCGATGGATACCCTTGTCCTCCATGAACTTGTCTAATCCTTTCCTAAAGCTGTCAAGACTGACAGCTGTCACCACTTCTTCTGGCAGGGAGTTCCATAGACCAGTAATCCTCTGGGTGAAAAAGTACTTTCTCTTATTTGTTTGAGAACTAGTACCCAAAAGTTTCATGGAGTGTCCCCTAGTTCTAGTGTTGTGTGATAGGGAAAACAGTTTTTCCTTATCCACTTTGTCCACACCGTGCATGATTTTATAAACTTCAATCAGGTCACCTCTTAGACGCCGTCGTTCAAGAGTGAAAAGGCCCAACCGTTGCAGCCTCAGATGGTAAGGAAGGTGTTCCAGTCCCCTAATCATTCTGGTTGCCCTCCTCTGTACTTTCTCCAACTCCATAATATCCTTCTGGAGGTATGGCGACCAGAACTGTACACAGTATTCCAGATGGGGCCTCACCATAGATTTATAAAGAGGCAAAATGACACTTGCTGACTTATTTTCTATACCCTTCCTAATGATCCCTAACATTGAGTTTGCTTTCTTCACTGCTGAGGCACACTGGGTTGACACCTTCATTGAGCTCTCGTCCACCAGGACACCAAGGTCCCTTTCCTGGTTTGTCGCAGAGAGTTCAGACCCCATCAGTTTATAAATGTAATTGGGGTTCTTTGCCCCAACATGCATCACTCTGCACTTACTGATGTTGAAGCTCATTTGCCACTGTTTTGCCCACTCCCCCAGTGTCAAGAGATCCCTCTGGAGCTCTTCACAATCTCTCACAGTTTTCACTACCCTGTATAATTTAGTATCGTCAGCAAATTTGGCTACCTTGCTTTTTACTCCTACCTCTAGATCATTTATGAAGAGGTTGAAAAGCAGGGGTCCCAGTACTGAACCTTGGGGGACCCCACTCTTTACTTCCCTCCACTTGGAGAAGTGTCCATTTAGTGCTACCCTCTGTTTCCTGTCCCTTAGCCAGTTGCTGATCCAGGACAAGACCTGTCCCTTTATTCCATGACTGGTAAGTTTATTCAAGAGCCTTTGGTGTGGGACCTTGTCAAAAGCCTTCTGAAAGTCCAGATAAACAATGTCAACTGGATCCCCCTTATCCACATGCTTGTTGACACTCTCAAAAAATTCCAACAGATTAGTGAGGCATGATTTGCCCTTGCAAAAGCCATGTTGGCTCTCCTTTAGCAGCGCCTCCTCTTCTATGTACCTATTAATTCTATCTTTTAGGATGGTTTCCATCACTTTACCTGGGACACATGTCAAACTGACAGGCCGGTAGTTTCCTGGATCACCCCTGGATCCTTTTTTGAAAATTGGTGTTACATTCGCTACCTTCCAGTCATCAGGCACAAACCCTGATTTGAGGGAAATATTATATATTTTGGCTAGGAGATCAGCAATTTCATCTTTAAGTTCCCTGAGAACTCGTGGATGGATGCCATCTGGTCCTGGTGATTTGTTAGTGTTTAGTTTAACAAGACATGCAAGGACCTCCTCCCTGGTTATTTCTATCTTGCTTAATTCTTTGGTTTCCCTCCCTACGAAGATAGGTTCTGTTTTGGGCATGTGGCCTCTGTCTTCTTCAGTGAATACTGAAGCAAAGAATTCATTGAGTCTCTCTGCAATCTCTGTTTCCTCTTTAATAACCCCTTGCCTTCCATTGTCATCTAATGGTCCAATGGCCTTCCTAGTTGGGTTCTTACTTCTAATGTACTTAAAGAAGTCTTTGTTATTCCTCTGAGTATTTTTAGCTATACGCTCCTCAAAGTCTTGCTTTGCTTTCCTGATTGTTGCCTTGCATTTGTTCTGCCAGAATTTATGTTTCTGCCTGCTGTCCTCATTTGGACAAGCCTTCCATCTTCTAAATGAGCTTTTCTTGCTCTTGATCACTTCCCGAACAGCTCCTGTAAGCCACATCGGAGTCCTCTTGGACCTGGCAGTGCCCTTTTTCCTTTTGGGTATGCATTCCAATTGAGCCTCTGTTATTGTTTTTGTAAACAGCCTCCATGCCACTTGGAGTGTTTGGACTCTCTCAATTTTCCCTTTCAGTTTCTTTTTTACTAGTTTCCTCATCTTTGGGAAATTTCCTTTTTGAAAATTTAAGGTCTCTGTGTTAGATTTTATCAGTGACTTGCAGTCTATGATCAAGTTAAACATAATTGAGTTGTGGTCACTGTTCCCTATTGGATCAGTCACATTAACATCTTGCACCAGATCCTGAGTATTACTCAGGATCAAGTCAAGGATTCTTGTACCTCTAGTTGGGTCTTCAACCATCTGTCCCAGGGAACAATCATTGAGCATATCTAGGAACTTTATCTCTTTATCATGTGCTGAACAACAGTTCACCCAGTCTATGTGAGGGTAATTGAAGTCCCCCATTATAACCAGGCTTCCCTTCTTGGATGCCTCCTTTACAACATTCTCCAACTGCCAGTCTCCCTCAAGAGTTTGGGTCGGAGGCCGATAGTATATGCCTACTGTTAGACCATCCTTGTGGCCTGGTACTCTTACCCACAGAGCTTCTAATGGTGACTCCAAATCACCTAGATATTCCAATTCATACGCTTTTATCACTTCTTTGACATACAAGGCTACACCACCTCCCATTTGCCCCTTCCTATCCTTCCTGTACAGTTTGTAGCCTGGGATAACTGTATCCCATTGGTTATCATCCGTCCACCAGGTTTCAGTGATACCAATAATATCAATATTCTTATCTATTGCTAAGTATTCCAGCTCCCCTATTTTGTTCCGGAGGCTTCTGGCATTTGTATACAAGCATTTATATATGCTTTTCTGACACAGTCTTTTGTGTCCAGTTGCATTGTTAGACTGCCTCTTGCATCCTTCTGCTAGAATGCTAGTGACTAGCTCCTTGCTCTGCTCAGTAATTTTTGCATCCTCCTCACTACTCAAGTACACACTTTCCCGAACCGGATGCTGCCCAGCTCCTGTCGGCTTTCCCCCAGTTATCAGTTTAAAAGCTGCTCTGCAGCCTTTTTGATGTTGAGTGCCAGCAATCTGGTCCCATCATGGTTTAAATGCAACCCATCCCTCCTGAACAGATTTGGCTTGTCCCAAAATGTTCTCCAGTTCCTGACAAATCTGAAGCCCTCCTCTCGACACCACTGCCTCATCCACGCATTGAGGCTTCTGAGCTCTGCCTGCCTGGTAGGTCCTGCGCGAGGGACAGGCAGCACTTCTGAAAATGCTACCTTGGAAGTCCGGGACTTCAATCTTCTTCCTAACAACCTAAATTTGGCTTCCAGGACAGACCGCTTGGCCTTCCCAACATCATTAGTACCAACGTGTACCATGACAACTGGCTCGTTCCCAGTTCTCTCTAACAATCTATCTAGATTTCTTGTGATGTCTGCAACTTTTGCACCTGGCAGGCAAGTCACCATACGGTTATCATGTGCATCACAAATCCATTTCTCTGTATTTCTAATTATTGAATCGCCTAGTACAAGGAGCCTCTCTCCTGCAATCTGTTCATCTACATGCACCTCATCAACCATATTAAGGGAGAGAACCTCAGTTTGTTCCTGTTGTTCATCTTCCTGAATCTCATCAAGTGTGATGAAGGAGAGATCATCAGGTGGAACCAGTTGTTCCTCTGTGTGTTCCTCATCAGGTGTGATGAGGGAAAGAGCCTCAAATTTATTCTGCAATTCCAGACTCTCAGAGTGATCCCCTACTCTTCTCCTCCTTTGAGTCACATTCCTCCAAACATCTCCCTCCTGAGTTAGTGAAGGGCCTTCTCCCTCAGAACTGTGCCCTGTCTCTTCTTTGTCCAGCATAGTCTGCTCCGCTCTGTCCAAGAACAGCTCAAGCTCCTTAATTTGTTGATGGTTAGATATGCGGGCCTCTAGCTGCTGGACCTTCTCTTCTAGTAGTGCAACCAGCTTGCACTTGCTGCAAGTGTAGTTCTCCATGTGCTTTGGCAAGAACACAAACATGGCACAAGAATTGCATGGCACAAGATAGATAGATAGATAGATAGATAGATAGATAGATAGATAGATAGATAGATAGATAGATAAGAACATAAGAACAGCCTTGCTGGATCCAGTCCAGCCTTCTGTCTCACACAGTGGCTCCCCATTGGCTTCAGGGTATTATTCCCAAGGAGATGCCATCACCTGCTTGGGATTCCCTGGAAATGGCATTGAGAGATATCCTGCCTATCTCTCCAACCCGGAGGTTGTCCTTAGGTACATCCATAATTATAGTCATTGATACCTCCATGAACTTGTCTAATCCTTTCTTGAAGCTGTCAAGACTAACAGCTGTCACCACTTCTTCTGGCAGGGAGTTCCATAGACCAGGGATCCTCTGGGTGAAAAAGTACTTTCTCTTATTTGTTTGAGAACTAGCACCCAAAGGTTTCATAGATAGATAGATAGATAGATAGATAGATAGATAGATAGATAGATAGATAGATAGATAGATAGATAGATAGATAGATAGATAGATAGATAGATAGATAGATAGATGGTGGAGGAACTCAGCCTCCCCTGCCTCACTTGGAGGGCCCTGAATAAGCTGTGGGTCGGAGACCCTAAATGCAAGACCAAGAGTCTCAAGTGGGGGCTGAGGGCAGACAACAACATGGTTGTGTGAATGTGGAGAGATACAGAATCCAGATCACGTATTGGACTGTCGATCACTATCAGAAACCTGCACCGATGAGCACTTCTAGGAAGCCCAACTCCTCTGCCTGCCAGGAAGCAGCAGCAAAGGAGCAAAGCCAACCGCCCTGAAAAGCCACTCCAGAGGCAGCTGCACATTACCCAACCACCACCACCACCACCACCTCCACCTCTTGGCTCTTGGGAAAACATTCCCCGCATAACTCAAATAGCAAAGGCATCAAAACAGGACAGAGGAGGAGAGAGACAGACGCACACTGCTGAAGGAGAGCTGGGGCCCCCTCCAGCCCCCCCCCCCAACCTGCCAAGGCCTCTCAGCTGTTCCAGGGCTAAATATAGGCACCCCAAAGCAGCTGATGGGGAGGGGTGTGGGGAGGTCACTCGGCAGCTCCCAATGCCAAGGCCAGGACAGAAGATCAAGGCAGGGCAGGCGAGGTTGCCTGGGAGCAAAGGGCTCCTTTGGAGAAGGACCTTGCGCAGCCTTGACACTCCCTCGCCCCTCCCTCACCAGATAGATAATGACTGGGTCTTTAGGAATAAAAGCAAAAAGCCAGAGACCACCAAACTGTTTGCAAGCTTTGGCTTGAAAGGTCACAGTGTTTGGGAAGGTGTGTGTGTGTGTGTGTGATGGGCCAGCGGCACAGGAGTCCCAGGGCGACTCCCCAAATAAAGAGATTGGGGGAATCGATTCTGAGCCTTCCAGACCTAGAAACCCTTGGGAAGTCAGACTCCACATGACATCCCTTTAGTGAAACTATTTGTCCAACACAGCAGCTGGAATGCGGAGGCTCTCTGGTGCTCCTAAACCTCGGTCCCCTCACCAGGCAACAGGATTAATTCAACTTAAATGAACTCCCAAAGAGGTTTAGGCAGCCTGTTTTTATTAGCTGTGAACTTGCTCAGCCAGGCAGGATTTCTCTCAGCCTGCCTCCCACCCCCCACCCCCCACACCCACACCCACGCCCCACCCTGGCCTCCCCATATCATGTTTTAACGAGCACTGTCGAAGTCACTGTCCGCTCACAAGCACTGAACAGAAGATCTGGTTCGATCAATCAAAGGACCTTTGGAATGAACTTAAAATCAGATGGAAGGTCTCAAACACAGAAAGGCTTTTCATTGCCCAAACGATCCCTTCCCAATTTGCTTTAGTTTTGGTTTTCACTGTTCTCTGAAGTTTTCCAGACTGTCTTATGCTCAGGGCTGGGCTAAAGGACACAGGAGGAAGGAAGGAAGGAAGGAAGGGGAAGCAGGCAAATCATGAGCGCGCACACATGCACGCACACGCACATGCACACACACACACCCTCCACCAGAAGAGACACGGCAAAGCCAAACGAGAGAGCTATCAGCAATTAAAAGTTTCCCCCTTAATGAAAGCATGCACTCAACTCCATGAGAATCCATCACAGGAGTCCAAACCCAGGAGACATTTTGGGGCTACGTGACTAGAGCGCGCATCAGTGTCTACTCCTCAGGAAACCAGGGATGAGGGCTCAGAAAAGAGTGAGGCATTTGCCTCAGTGGGGTTTATTCATTTATTTGTCCAATTTATATACCCATCCAACTCAAAACGGGTTTCCTATAAGGCAAGCACTGCCAAGTTCCTCTTCAGCAAGAAAGGAGGGCCACGAAAGAGAAGAGTCAGACTCATGGCCTAGATCCATGATGGCGAACCTTGGCACTCCAGCTGTTCTTGGACTCCAGCTGTTCTTGGACTCACAATTAACCCATTCATATGGATTCACAGAGACTTGGGCTTCTGGGAATTGAAGTCCAAGAACATGCGCAGTAAACCCATTCGTGTGGATTCACAAAGACCCGGGCTTCTGGGAATTGAAGTCCAAGAACAGCTGGAGTGCCACGGTATGCCATCACAGGCTTAGATTTATGGGGTTCCTCAAACTTCTTGCACTTCAATTCCCAGGAGCCCCGATCAGCAGGTACGCTGACTTGGGCTTCTGGGAATTGAAGTCCAAGAATACCTGGAGAGCCAGGTTTGAGGAACCCTGACTTAGAAGAAGGAGCCAAAGCATTGGGGCCCATCCCTGGGACCCAGACGACCCCCCCCCCCCCCCGCCCCATGCTTCACTCCTGCTGTTATTCCCTTCCAGGTCTATGGTTAGAGGCAGCCAAGCCAGGACAAAAGCGGAAGAGAAAAGATGGCAGGAGAAGCCGGCAGTGGGAAGATCCAGTCCCACCTCATCCCTCCAGCATTTTAAAGAGCTCCTGTTTTATAGGAAGGATGGAGCAGGCTCCAAACCCAACCTCCCCAACCCCCAACCCCAACCCATCCTAGGCTCCATTCAGGACCACCCCTGGACTACAGGACCAATGGCTCTGCTACGTACAGGTGTTGGGAACTGTAGTTCAGCGTGTTTGGAGGCTCAGGCTGAGCAAAGATAGTCTAGCACTTGGGTCAAGCCTTGGGTCAAGTCACCCTAAAGCAGGGGTGCCCAGACTTTTCAGGTCGTGGGCCGGTCACTTGGTTCCTCCCATTGGAAGCAGAAGTAAAACGTGCCTTGCAATCTGTTTTGCAACAGGATGAGATAGATTTTAGGCTGCCGTTTTCTCTGCTTAAACCAGGGTTGCCCATAAGGCCCACGGGCTAGATCCGGCCCCCAATGCCAATTCATCAGTCCCATGCCACTCTTGTTGCTCCCAGAAGCAGAAGTGAGTGACAAGGGTGGCGCAGACCAGACGAATTGGCATCGGGGGCCCTAAAGTGCATTTTGAATACTGACCAAGTTCACCACGTACTTTTGTTTTGTTTGCTCTCTGATATGCTTGGAAAAGGAGGGATATCCTGGGTGGAAGGGGTCTCTGAATGAAGATCACCCCCACACCTGACATTTTTGCAATGGGGACGTGACCAGCCTACCAGCTCCCTGCCAGCTTGTTCTCTTGCCCCCAAACCTAGAAGGCACGGGCTTTGGCAAGAGCGGCACCCATGGCCAGAACCACAGGCCATCTGTCTCACTCAGGACCCAAACACTCTCGCTTCCCTGGTTCAAAGATGGGGGGGGGAGGGAGAGAGAGAGCCACCAGCCCACCCCCCTCACAACTGGGCCACTTACATGTGGTCTTGCCTTGCATCTGAATCACGCACTTGGCATCGCGGCTGATCTCGCGGGCGTTGAAGGGGCGCACCCGGACGGCCACTTTGACGGACGCACCAGCCATTCTGGGAGAGTTTCAGGGGCAGCTCAAAGCGGGGCGACCTGGACAGAGGAAGAGAAAGAGAGAAATCAATGCCTTCAGCCAATTTCCTCCAAGCCCTGCTGGGTGGGCATCCCAGGCATCCTGCACCAACCGCGCCACAAGGTAAGCCAGGAAGGGGAACAAGGATGCTGGACCATTTCCAGACGAGGTGGTTACTGGGGGCCCTTCCACCTCTTAACAATATGTGGGCTGAAGCCACTTATGGCCCCAGGGGTCACGGCAAGGGTCACCATCCACGGAAACGCAAGGGAAGAAAGCCTTAGCTGGTCTTCACAAGACTTCTTTGTTGTTGTTGTTGTTTGTTGTTGTTGTTGTTGAGCAAAGGCCTTCTTCCGCTTCCCTCTCTCCAAGGTATCCAGGGACTCCCCTGCCCAAACCCTAACCCTGAGCAACCCTCAGTCTGTCCCTGGCTGAAGGAAGGACAAGAGGGAGCAAACAACAACCCCATAAGACAGGGTCCTTCCAGGTCCCCAAACTAACTAAGGCGCCTTCTCTGGGTGGGTGCAGCCACACCTACCTCTGCCCCCAAATGCCTACTGGGTGGCAAGAGGGACTCTGGGGGTGGGGGTGAGCTTATTCTGCCCAGGTTCCTCCCCATTGATAACAGGGGAAGAAGACCTTGGCCGGGGGGATCCGTTGGCCTCCCATTGACAATGTGGCTTGCAATGGGCACGGCTGCCACCCTTGTATGGAGGAGGAGAGTGGGTGGGTGGGTGGGCATGCCTTCCCCACAGAGGAAGGAGCCAGGGGCTCCACCCAATACAGCAAGACAGGTGTGCCCTGCATGCAGCGGCCACAAAAACTGTAAGACAGAACCAAGCCATACCACGAAGGAAGCAGGCCCACATGGCCTTCACGCCACATCTGAGGGAGCGCAAAAGACGCAGTAGGCTTTCCAAATTCGGAGCCAGGGCTAAAGACACGTGTGGCCTGCGTGGCCCCTTTTTCTTAGCTGCCTGCCTGTCCGAAAGGTCTCTGCCTCTCTCTCTCTCTCTCTGTTCCCTGGACGCTTTCCCAAAGAACAAGGCAGAGAGAGAAAAGCACAGCATGCCATGCCTGTGAGGACGGTGGGAGTGGGTCTCTCAAAGGGTGCTTCTCAGCTCACGTTTCAGGGGTAAACAAGTAAGAGGGAGGGGGAAACCCAGGCCTTCCTCCCCCCCCTTTAAGGGCTTCTAGCAGCTCCCCAGAAAGGGTGTGGAAACCCAGTTGACCGGCCGGCCATTGCCATAATTGAAGCTCCCCCCTCCCCAACCTCTTTTGGCACCACTGGCGGTCTTTATCTGACCAGCACCACATCTATTGCTAGGATTTAGCCACAGTTTGGGCGAGATGCTGCTGCCTTTTTTGGACTGCCACTTCCAGGATCACCATCTCACCACCACCACCACCACCACCCCAGGAGCTGAGCTGTGGTATCCTGGGGTCTTGGCTCTGGCCAGAATGTCCTCACGAGAGCCCTGGGATGGGGGGAACAAGTCACATTGTTTTTTAAAAACTCACAACACCCAGAGACCAAAACCGCACACTAGAAATGACTTAAGACTTGAAAGAGCAAAGCACAATGACTACCAATCCTAATTCTGGAACTCTGTCTTTCCCGGCGAGCCGTATCCTATACAGTGCTATGGTGCTTTTAAAAATCCCAAAGGAAGAGGCCTCTTTCCCCATCCAAGGGATCACTCAGACCCACACAAACCCCACGGCTGCGGCACCACCACCAGAACCCAAAGTGTGAGCTTTCCTGTCCGGCAGGTCCAGCACACAGAAGAAGTTCAAAACAGGGCCACTCGCTCCCCACCGAAGGACTCTGTGAGTTGCTTGCATTGGACGGACCCTCTTCCACGGACAGTGTGAATAAACCACCAGCCAAGGAAACTGACCCAAACCCTGTCAGAGACTGGGGGCTTCTTCAGCCTGTGAACCCCCAGAAGCCCCCAGCTCAGGTCAGAAGCCGAGGGGGTTCCCCATTCTGGTTGTGAGAAGAGGTGGAGGAACTCTAGCCATGGTTCTCAAGGTCACTGGTCACCACTTCTGCTCCGGAGCCCAGATCATCCACAGACAGAAGGGGCCATCAAGCCATGCGCTGGGCTGGGCCTGCACTGGAACCCACAGTGACTGCATCCAGCGAAGGAGAGCCTACCGTCTTCCTAGAGCTGTGATGATGAACCTTGGCACTCCAGCTGTTCTTGGACTTCAATTCCCAGAAGCCCAAGTCCCTGTGAAGCCACATAAGAACATGTAAGAACATAAGATCAGCCTTGGTGGAATAAGCCACAGCCCATCCAGTCCAGCATTCTGTCTCACACAGTGGCTCACCGTTTGCTTCAGGGTATTCCCAAGCATGTACGCGCAGTAAACCCATTCGTGTGGATTCACAGAGACTTGGGCTTCTGGGAATTGAAGTCCAAGAACAGGCACAGTAAACCCATTCATGTGGATTCACAGACTTGGGCTTCTGCAAATTGAAGTCCAAGAACAGGCACAGTAAACCCATCCATGTGGATTCACAGAGCCTTGGGCTTCTGGGAACTGAAGTCCAAGAACAGCTGGAGTGCCCCAAGGTTGGCCATCACTGGCTAGAGAGCATCTCTTCTGCCCTCCAAGTCCCCACCCTTGTCTTGGGGAGTCTCTTCCTGAAGCTTGGTTAGAGTCGGCTCCCTTAGAGTTTGAATCCACCCTTTGGAGAGGCAGAAGACAAACCTCCTCCGTCTCCCAATGCGCCCACTTTCCCCGCCCCTCATGCTCATGCTCACTCACTCCCTGCCTCCTCTTCTCCAGGTGAAACAGCTTCCATTTATTTCCTCGCAGGTCTGGATTTCCAGACCGTTTTCCATCTTGATAAGGAAAAACTGTTTTCCCTATCGCACAACACTAGAACTAGGGGACACTCCATGAAACTTTTGGGTACTAGTTCTCAAACAAATAAGAGAAAGTACTTTTTCACCCAGAGGATTACTGGTCTATGGAACTCCCTGCCAGAAGAAGTGGTGACAGCTGTCAGTCTTGACAGCTTTAAGAAAGGATTAGACAAGTTCATGGAGGACAAGGCTATCAATGGCTATAATTATGGCTACCTAAGGACAACCTCCGGGTTGGAGAGATAGGCAGGATATCTCTCAATGCCATTTCCAGGGAATCCTAAGCAGGTGAAGGCATCTCCTTGGGAATACCCTGAAGGAAATGGTGAGCCACTGTGTGAGACAGAATGCTGGACTGGATGGGCTGTGGCCTGTTCCAGCAAGGCTGTTCTTATGTTCTTATGTTCTTATGTTCTTATGTTGGTGGGTTGCCCTCCTCCAGACCTTGTCCTAGATTTGTTGGGCATGTACAAGTGGTACCATGAACCCATGTGCTCCCCTGCCCTGCTGGCAAGACATTCCAGGGGCACCTCCTCAGATGCCCACTCCCAACGCAAGGAGGCCTGTGAAAGAAAGCTTGCACGGCACAGCTGCTGCAGTTGCGGGGTGGGGAAATGGGGATATATCCCTGAAATAGATTCCTGGCTAAAGCAACACTGGGCCAGCCAGGCTCTCAAGAGGTGGGGAAATGTGCATTCATTGGCAAGCTGGCTAGGAGATTCTGGGACAGGACAGGGCGCTTGCAAAAGAAACTTTCCCAACCTCCCGCGCAAACTACAACCCTGAGCTGCCAAACGCCTCCTGAACCCCACGGAGCTTGTGTGAGGTTTTTGGGGAGGGGGCCTCGCTGGTCCCTCCTTTGTCGCCCTCCTGCAATGCTCAGTCCCTTCCAAAACCACAACACTCCGGGCCCCTTTCCTGGCACAAGGGCATCATCAAAGGAGCATCAGAGATCACGAAATAAGACGGCTTGCTCACATGACGGCCGATGACAGCTTAAAAGGGATTATTTTTAGCCAACGCAGCTGTTTCCCAGCAACCAAAAAGAAAGGAGAGAGAAGAATCACGCCAGGCCAGACCCGCCGCCTTCTTCTTCGTCTTCTTTGCGGCACAAAGACTCGGGCAAAAAGAGGTGATAGAAGGCATCCCTTCTCTGGCCCTGGGGCCACCACCACAATGACACACACGCACACACAGAGAAGCACACGCCGCCTCCTTCCCTTCACCCCAAAGCTCAGGTCTGGAGGGAATGGCCAGGTGAGTTGGGCTTCTTCCACCTGCTTGTCCTCAAAGCGACTCAAGGGTCCGAGTGAGTGACCTTAGCTTGCTTGCCGCTTCCGAGCGAAACCATTTCTTCTCTCCCAGAGCTGTTCCTTTGGTTTTTAACTCTTACACTTCTTGTGGAAAGCTTCCCACAGAAGGAAACCCAGTAGGACAATACTTGCCCTCCTCTTCCGCCTTGGAGGGAGGAATCGGCCATGGCCACAAACACAACTCATCACCAAGGAAGAAGAGAACATAAGAACAACCTTGCTGGATTACAGGCCACAGGAGCCCATGATCCAGTCCAGCAATCTGACTCACGCAGTGGCTCACCATGTGCTTCCGGGTATTATTCCCAAGCAGATGCCTTCACCTTCTTAGGATTCCCTGGAAATGGCATTGAGAGATATCCTGCCTATCTCTCCAACCCGCAGGTTGTCCTTAAGTATCCATAATTATAGCCATGGATACCCTTGTTGTCCTCCATGAACTTGTCTAATCCTTTCTTGAAGCTGTCAAGACTGACAGCTGTCACCACTTCTTCTGGCAGGGAGTTCCAGAAGAGGAGCATCCAGGCCCCCCCCCGGGGGGTGGGTGGGCATCGACACTTACCTGTGGGCGCAGGAAGAGGCCAGCCTAGGTGGGCATAACCTCTCTTAGGCCTCTAGCAGAGCTTGGGAAAGTTAACTCTCCAAAAGGCACCCCAGCACAGCCCAAAGGGGGTTTCAGCCTCCCAAAGACCAAGTCCTTCCGCTGCCAGAGTTCCCGTGAGGAGGTGCCATGGCAGAGAACACCATGTCACACCCTCAGAGGTTGGTGCAAGACAGCAGCACAGCCTCGGGGAGTAGGCTGGCTCACCTGTGACAATTTTGCACAGATGCCAGGTGAGAGCAGGCAGGTCACTCTACAAATACTGGATTAAGACAAGTCTCAAGGGGGTCAACACAGTGGCTACCAAGATCTGGGAAGGTCTCTGCAGAAGAAGGCCCCAATCCACACCTGCACACCTGGAGCAGCTATTAAAAAACCAGAATCTATTTCACAGTCCTGTGTGTCAGCAGCGCACAAGTGAGATGCCCTGAGTGCCGGATTTAAAAACAGATTTTTTAAAATATATATACCTACTGACCCCTTCCAAGCGCATGGGCCAAAACAGAGTGTTCATTTTAAAATTTACCGTCGGCTAAAAGAACTCAAGAGCTGGCATTGGCAGCAAAAGAGGAATGGGGAATAATCCGCTCAGCAGGAAGCCGTCCTGGCAAACGCAGGTGCCCACTTGCTGGCCGCCACCCTGGGATCCATGATGGTTTCTGGGGTGCACTGGGGTCATCTGGCTGTCAACTGGAGGCTTCAGTTATAAACAAAGGCCTTCTCCACACACACACACACACACACACACACACACACACACACACACACACACACACACACACAGCGGCACAAAACAGCAGATGTTCTGCACACATTTCTTCAGGCTCCCCTCCTTTGCCTGGGACGGATCCAACATCTGGGCAGGGTGATCTCTCTCTCCTTCCTTTTTGCAGCCCAGACCCTCCGTTTGCATTCCTTCATAGGCAAAAGGGCAGCCAGCCAGCCAGCCAGCCCGGCAGCCAGCGGGCCGGAGGAGAGTGCCGGCATTCCTTCGGAGGGTGTTACTGTGGAATCCCAGCAGCAAAGAGACCCTTCCGGTTTCCATGGGCTCCTCCCAGCCCTAAGCAGCCTTCAGTTCCACCCAGCCCAGCCCAGCCCAGCCCAGCCCAGCCCGACTGGTTCATCTGGGTCCAAAGGCCTTGGACAAGAGAGGAACAAGTCAGGGCCAAGCAGATGCCAGTGCTCCAGAGGCACAACGGCTGGGAACGAGGTTGTTGTTCTTACTCCTTCCTTAGGTGCCACCTCCGTTCTGGAGACTGGCTGTTGTCATCCTGTCGATAGGCTTCCTGCCCTTAACTCCCAAGGACCTTCCACATACCAGTCTCTCAGGCTCTTCAGCCATGACGCCCGTCTACTTTCTTCCCAGGGATCTTTCCTTGCAGAGCGAGTTGGAAGATTCTATATTTTACGTCGTTCCTCATGATATGGCCAAGGTTTTGGAGCTTTCTTTGCTTCATGGTCTTAAACAGTTCTCGTTCTTTATCCGTCTGGGGCAAGACTTCTCCATGAGTCACAGGGTCAACCCATGACATCCTTCGCAGCCGTCTGTAGAGCCACATTTTCAAAAGCTTTGGTTCTTTTCAGATGCTTCAGTCCGTGTCCAAGCTTCAACTCCATTCAGCAACATTGGGAATACGTAAGATCTCACTATTCAGATCTTCATAGTGAGAGTTAGATCTCTACTGCATTTATGTTAAGGTGGATCTTGCTTTTCCTATTTGTATTTTAATCTCTACCTCAGGATCTCAATTTTCATTTAACTTACTCCCCAAATAGACAATTTTATCCACTCTTTCAATATCTTGTGTTTCTGACATTATCTTGCCGTGAGTTGGGGTTCGACTTATAACCAGATATTTCGTGTTGAGATCCAAACTTTATTCTGCACTTGAGGCTTTAACTCGATCCAACATCAACTGAAGATCTGCAAGATTTGTGGTCAATAACACTGTTATCAGGATATCGGATGTTATTCAGGTATTCCCCATTAATTTTAATGCCCCTGTTGATAGTGCTTCTGAAAAAATACTTTACAAATATACAGTATATTAAACAGTGTTGGGGACAACACACAGCCTTATTACACAGCTCTGAGAATTTGAATCTGCTCTGTCAGCCTCTCTTCATCTCTGACTTGAGCTGTCTGGTTCCAATAAAGATTGGTTATTTATTTATCGTATGATGAATATCTACATTAATGTTGATATAACAGCAAGCACAAATTGACCATCTCAAGTTCCTAGCTAGAGTTCCACATCCAAGTTTGAAAGCCACTGAATCATCACCGATCATTACCAAGGTTGTTACTAGCACTAGTAAAGTATAACACTGATTCTATAATTCTTTCCCTAGGAAAAGAGGGGAAAGAATTGCCAGAATTGACTTGCAAAAGCTGTCATGTGGAAGATAAAGCAAGCCTGTCTTTTGTAGCTCCAGAGGGGAGGATCCAAATGACAAGAAATGAGATTTTGCACAATTTCCCCCCCTATTTCGTGTCTTTTCATTGTCAAAGGTTAAAGCTGCCATAATATCCTTCTTTCACTTTCATCAAAAGTCATTTCAAATCTTTGCTTTTTCTCTGCCATGACAGACAGCGGGTGTCATCTGCATATCTCCAGCTGTTGATGTTTCCCCACCAACTTTCACTCCTCCAATTTTTCTACACTATTTGTAATACTGTATTATTGGTGCAAAAGCCTGAAGAAGTGGGATTTTTACCCAGGAAAACTCAGTTTGTTGGAATTACTTTTAATGGCCTAATAAAGCTGCTGCCTACTCTTGCATGTGTCTAAAGCAGTGTTTCCCAACCTTTGGGTCTTGGACTTCAATTCCCCAAAGCACTGATCAGCCAATGGACTGACTTAGGCTTCTGGGAACTGAAGTCCAAAAGCCAAAGGAACTTGGGGGACACTGTTCTAAAGTCAAGGGCCGCCCTCCCCTTGCCCTGAAGTCCCAAGGCACCTACTCTGGCCAGAAGCATCTTCAAGCCCTTCTTCTTCTTTGCAACAGCTCTCTGGATTCTGGACCCACCTGCTCGACACCAAAGAGAATAACACCTGGCCCCCGTCTGGAAGGGAAACGCCTCCACCCGGTGTTTTGGGAGGATATGATCTCAGGGACAGGTGGAAGGGCCTTGCCCCAGCCTCTCCACATTCCTGCACAGGGTTCCACCTCCTGCGTCAACTCCACGGGGAGGGATTTTCACACCAGGGTTGCTTTGGGCTGTATGTTGAGATCAGTGGTTCCCAATGTGGGGCCCAAATCCCACGGGGTGGGGTGGGGTGGTTTCAGTTCAATTAACTTAGGCTTCTGGGAATTGAAGTCCCAAAATCAAAGGTTGGGAAACAATGGTTTAGATCATCTGCTGTTTCAATTCTGTCCTTGAGATCCATTCCCAGCACATGCACACACACACACCACTTCCACCAGAGAGAAAGAAGGTGGTTGGGGAGTGAGTGAGTGAGATCTCAGAAGAAGCACCGCAAAGCCAACCAGCCAAGGGAACCGGAACAATTCTCTCCAGTTAACCCATAGATGCATTCCTGGAAGCATGGGAGAGGCACTAAAAACAAGCATGCATCCCCAAAGATAATCCAAGAATTGATGGAGGAGGCGTGGGATTTTATTGTCCTTGGAAGGATGAAAGAGCCTGAGTCACCCTTGAGCCCTCCTGGTCAGGATCAAACTCACAACCTTCTGGCAGCAGTACAGCAGTTAAACTGCTGTGCCACCAGAGTTCCTTAATACTACATAGAAAGTGTGTCTCAAATCTGGTGCACACCTGGTGCACTTGCAAAAACAACAGATCTGCCACTGTTGGCCAGAAAGCCGTTCTCCACTTATGCCTCCATCTTAATGAGCAATGCCAATAATTTCACCCACTGCCCATCTTCCACCTCCTACTGCTCCAACCCCAAAGTAGAGGTCAATTTGGTTTCTCCTGCGGGGGGGGGGGGTGCCCAGAAAGGGAAAGAAACCCATCCCCACCCCCACCCCCACAACTCTGGAGGCCACGCAGAGATGGTGGTAAGCCCTTAATGAGTACTGTAGTTTCAATTGCCATAATCACAAAGCCGGCAGGAAACAGCAGCACGCCCTGAATATAAAGATCACATGGCGCACCCAATCTCATTCCTCCCCTGATGCACAAATCAGGGCTGGGCATCATCTCCAAACAAATATCAAAACAATATGAAACTCCTGAGTCTCTCCCTGTCTCTCTCAGGCTGGTGAAGAAGAGGCACCTTTGCTTGCTTTGATCTCAACACGCCACTTAGCCCATCCTTACGATTGTGGAGAGAGCCAAAGGGAACCAGCAGGAAGAAGAAGACCTCTTGCTCTTGAAAGCCTAGACCACCAGACACAACCTAGTTTGGCTGTATGGGGTGCCAAAGCCACCCACAGAGTGGCCAGGAGAACACACACACAGAGCCAGGTGTGACACTCACACACACATACGCACATGCACGCACACATGCACGCACACTGGAGAAAAGCCTCACTGAAAGGGGGAGGCAGGTTCAGGGTGAGGGTGTCCAAGGCAGGCCCACCCCTGGAGGTCAACTGGTCAGCAGGCATTTTGTGAGCTGCCAGGAGGTGGGGAAGGAGGGCACTTCTGGGTTCCCACTGACCACCCGTTCTGCCTGGAGGAGGAATACCTACAGAGCCAAAAGCTGCCACGGTGTTGATCACCATTTGAGGGAGAAAAAGGAGAAAAGAAAGCCAAAGCAGAAGGAAAGGGTGGACAGGCAGGCGGGCAGCAGCGGGCAACAAAGGAACCTCTTGTTACTTGGGCAGCAAATGAAAAATAAGTACAACAGGTCTGCCATGCCACAAAGTTCACACGCATTGATAGAGAGAGACACGTCTATGCAGCGCAAAAGGAAAAGAGGTGGCTCCATCAAGGAAGAGGCTGAGACCGCCGGCAGCCAGATTGTGAGTGTTCACAGCAGGCACACATAAAACGGCACACCCAGTATTTTTCCAGAGAGAAAGAGAAAGGCGCATACTGTATGTACATTTGAAAAGGCCGTCAGAAAGCCACGCGAGATCCGGGTGGTGTAGAAAGAGATCTTTTCCCTGGTCAAAGTCTGAGCCCAAATAAATGAAATGCAACTACTTTGAACTTAAAAGCGTCCATGCTCTCTTCTAAGGGCCTGTGATGGGTCACGCCCTGCTAGCCTGCTAGTGCTAGCCACCAACACCCCCACACCTCCATTCCCAGCCACCATAAGCCTTGACAGGAGGGGCTCGTCCCTGAACAGGCAGTGCAGGAGGCTGGAGAGATTTGGTGGAAGGGCAACTCAGGCCCAGGGCACAAAAAGAAAAGGGCCAGGAGCCCAGAGGCCCGGGTGGGTGTTGGGTGGAGGCAAACCTGGCAGGGACTGGAGGGGAAAGGTCCACAAGGACAGGACAAAGTCAGCCCACCAAACCAGGAGACTCAAAGAACCGTCGGCTGTTGGCCAAGAGGGAGGCCACCCCCCACAAGATGAAGATGGAAAGCAAAAGGCAGAAAGTCAGAGAGAGAGATGGAAGGAAGGAAGGAAGGAAGGAAGGAAGGAAGGAAGGAAGGAGGAGGCCACAAAGTTCACAAGCACAACATCCAACAGGTCAGGTCCAGTCTCCCTCTCCCTCCATCCCACACAGCAATGCCCGGAAGCCTGCCTGCCAGCCTGAAGGGCACCCGGCCTCACCAACTGCAGCCCCATATTGGCAAGTCCGCTTGCAAGCATGCATGGCACAACCCTGACCTAATTGCTATTAATGAACCAGGCTTTCTGCCTTGCAGAACTGGCCAGAGAGACCGAGAGAAGACAAAACAGGACATTTGGGTTGCTGTTGCTGGAAATCTAAGCAGCAGCAGCAGCACAAAGACTACAAAGTCCACAAGCCCCCCCCACACACACACACACAC